>CAJVQJ010000019.1:0-446022 GCA_911387685.1 Dolichovespula media | reverse complement strand
TCGTTGTTATCGTCCTTATTATCCTCATAATTATCGTCGTTAATATCGTCGTTATTTTGTCATAATCATCGTCGTTAATGTCGTCGTTATTATCGTCATTATCTTCCTTGTTATCGTCATAATTATCATCGTTAATACCGTCGTTATTATTGTCATTATCTTCTTTTTATCGTCGTTATTATCGTCGTTAATATCGTCGTTATTATCGTCGTTAATATCGTCGTTATTATCGTCGTTATTATCGTCGTTAATATCGTCGTTAATATCGTCATTATCATCGTTGTTATCGTCCTTATTATCCTCATAATTATCGTCGTTAATATCGTCGTTCTTTTGTGATAATCAACGTCGTTAATATCGTCGTTATTATCGTCATTATTATCGTCGTTAATTTCGTCGTTATTATCGTCGTTATTATCGTCGTTAATATCGTCGTCAATTTCGTCATTATCATCGTTGTTATCGTCCTTATTATCCTCATAATTATCGTCGTTAATATCGTCGTTATTTTGTCATAATCATCGTCGTTAATGTCGTCGTTATTATCGTCATTATCTTCCTTGTTATCGTCATAATTATCATCGTTAATACCGTCGTTATTATTGTCATTATCTTCTTTTTATCGTCGTAATTATCGTCGTTAATATCGTCGTTATTATCGTCGTTATTATCGTCGTTAATATCGTCGTTAATATCGTCATTATCATCGTTGTTATCGTCCTTATTATCCTCATAATTATCGTCGTTAATATCGTCGTTATTTTGTCATAATCATCGTCGTTAATGTCGTCGTTATTATCGTCATTATCTTCGTTGTTATCGTCATAATTATCATCGTTAATATCGTCGTTATTATTGTCATTATCTTCTTTTTATCGTCGTTAATATCGTCGTTATTATCGTCGTTATTATCGTCGTTAATATCGTCGTTAATATCGTCATTATCATCGTTGTTATCGTCCTTATTATCCACATATTTATCGTCGTTAATATCGTCGTTATATTGTCATAATCATCGTCGTTAATATCGTCGTTAATATCGTCATTATCATCGTTGTTATCGTCCTTATTATCCTCATAATTATCGTCGTTAATATCGTCGTTATTTTGTCATAATCATCGTCGTTAATGTCGTCGTTATTATCGTCATTATCATCGTTGTTATCGTCCTTATTATCCTCATAATTATCGGCGTTAATATAGTCGTTATTTTGTCATAATCATCGTCGTTTATATCGTCATTATCATCGTTGTTATCGTCCTTATTATCCTCATAATTATCGTCGTTAATATCGTCGTTATTTTGTCATAATCATCGTCATTAATGTCGTCGTTATTATCGTCATTATCTTCCTTGTTATCGTCATAATTATCATCGTTAATACCGTCGTTATTATCGTCATTATCTTCGTTGTTATCGTCATAATTATCATCGTTAATATCGTCGTTATTATTGTCATTATCTTCTTTTTATCGTCGTTAATATCGTCGTTATTATCGTCGTTATTATCGTCGTTAATATCGTCGTTAATATCGTCATTATCATCGTTGTTATCGTCCTTATTATCCACATATTTATCGTCGTTAATATCGTCGTTATATTGTCATAATCATCGTCGTTAATATCGTCGTTAATATCGTCATTATCATCGTTGTTATCGTCCTTATTATCCTCATAATTATCGTCGTTAATATCGTCGTTATTTTGTCATAATCATCGTCGTTAATGTCGTCGTTATTATCGTCATTATCTTCGTTGTTATCGTCATAATTATCATCGTTAATAACGACGATATTATTGTCATTATCTTCTTTTTATCGTCGTTATTATCGTCGTTAATATCGTCGTTATTATCGTCGTTAATATCGTCGTTATTATCGTCGTTATTATCGTCGTTAATATCGTCGTTAATATCGTCATTATCATCGTTGTTATCGTCCTTATTATCCTCATAATTATCGTCGTTATTATCGTCGTTAATATCGTCGTTATTATCGTCGTTATTATCGTCGTTAATATCGTCGTTAATATCGTCATTATCATCGTTGTTATCTTCGTTAATATCCTCGTTATTTTGTCATAATCATCGTCGTTAATGTCGTCGTTATTATCGTCATTATCTTCGTTGTTATCGTCATAATTATCATCGTTAATACCGTCGTTATTATTGCCATTATCTTCTTTTTATCGTCGTTATTAACGTCGTTTATATCGTCGTTATTATCGTCGCTATTATCGTCGTTAATATCGTCGTTAATATCGTCATTATCATCGTTGTTATCGTTGTTATTATCGTCGTTAATATACTCGTTATTTTGTCATAATCATCGTCGTTAATGTCGTCGTTATTATCGTCATTATCTTCTTTGTTATCGTCCTTATTATTTTCATAATTATCGTCGTTAATATCGTCGTTATTTTGTCATAATCATCGTCGTTAATGTCGTCGTTATTATCGTCATTATCATCGTTGTTATCGTCCTTATTATCCTCATAATTATCGTCGTTAATATCGTCGTTATTTTGTCATAATCATCGTCGTTAATGTCGTCGTTATTATCGTCATTATCTTCGTTGTTATCGTCATAATTATCATCGTTAATACCGTCGTTATTATTGTCATTATCTTCTTTTTATCGTCGTTATTATCGTCGTTAATATCGTCGTTATTATCGTCGTTAATATCGTCGTTATTATCGTCGTTATTATCGTCGTTAATATCGTCGTTAATATCGTCATTATCATCGTTGTTATCGTCCTTATTATCCTCATAATTATCGTCGTTAATATCGTCGTTATTTTGTCATAATCATAGTCGTTAATGTCGTCGTTATTATCGTCATTATCATCGTTGTTATCGTCCTTATTATCCTCATAATTATCGTCGTTAATATCGTCGTTATTTTGTCATAATCATCGTCGTTAATGTCGTCGTTATTATCGTCATTATCTTCGTTGTTATCGTCATAATTGTCATCGTTAATACCGTCGTTATTATTGTCATTATCTTCTTTTTATCGTCGTTATTATCGTCGTTAATATCGTCGTTATTATCGTCGTTAATATCGTCGTTATTATCGTCGTTAATATCTTCGTTATTATCGTCGTTGTAATCGTCGTTAATATCGTCGTTAATATCGTCATTATCATCGTTGTTATCGTCCTTATTATCCTCATAATTATCGTCGTTAATATCGTCGTTATTTTGTCATAATCATCGTCGTTAATGTCGTCGTTATTATCGTCATTATCATCGTTGTTATCGTCCTTATTATCCTCATAATTATCGTCGTTAATATCGTCGTTATTTTGTCATAATCATCGTCGTTAATTTCGTCGTTATTATCGTCATTATCATCGTTGTTATCGTCCTTATTATCCTCATAATTATCGTCGTTAATATCGTCGTTATTTTGTCATAATCATCGTCGTTTATATCGTCATTATCATCGTTGTTGTCGTCCTTATTATCCTCATAATTATCGTCGTTAATATCGTCGTTATTTTGTCATAATCATCGTCGTTAATGTCGTCGTTATTATCGTCATTATCATCGTTGTTATCGTCCTTATTATCCTCATAATTATCGTCGTTAATATCTTCGTTATTTTGTCATAATCATCGTCGTTAATGTCGTCGTTATTATCGTCATTATCATCGTTGTTATAGTCCTTATTATCCACATAATTATCGTCGTTAATTTCTTCGTTATTTTGTCATAATCATCGTCGTTAATGTCGTCGTTATTATCGTCATTATCATCGTTGTCATAGTCCTTATTATCCACATAATTATCGTCGTTAATATCGTCGTTATTTTGTCATAATCATCGTCGTTTATATCGTCATTATCATCGTTGTTATCGTCCTTATTATCCTCAAAATTATCGTCGTTAATATCGTCGTTATTTTGTCATAATCATCGTCGTTAATGTCGTCGTTATTATCGTCATTATCATCGTTGTTATCGTCCTTATTATTCTCATAATTATCGTCGTTAATATCGTCGTTATTTTGTCATAATCATCGTCGTTAATGTCGTCGTTATTATCGTCATTATCATCGTTGTTATAATCCCTATTATCCTCATAATTATCGTCGTTAATATCGTCGTTATTTTGTCATAATCATCGTCGTTAATGTCGTCGTTATTATCGTCATTATCATCGTTGTTATCGTCCTTATTATCCTCATAATTATCGTCGTTAATATCTTCGTTATTTTGTCATAATCATCGTCGTTAATGTCGTCTTTATTATCGTCATTATCATCGTTGTTATAGTCCTTATTATCCTCATTATTATCGTCGTTAATATCGTCGTAATTTTGTCATAATCGACGTCGTTTATATCGTCATTATCATCGTTGTTATCGTCCTTATTATCCTCATAATTATCGTCGTTATTATCGTCGTTATTTTGTCATAATCATCGTCGTTAATGTCGTCGTTATTATCGTCATTATTTTCGTTGTTATCGTCATAATTATCGTCGTTAATTTCGTCGTTATTTTGTCATAATCATCGTCGTTAATGTCGTCGTTATTATCGTCATTATCATCGTTGTTATCGTCCTTATTATCCTCATAATTATCGTCGTTAATATCGTCGTTATTTTGTCATAATCATCGTCGTTTATATCGTCATTATCATCGTTGTTATCGTCCTTATTATCCTCAAAATTATCGTCGTTAATATCGTCGTTATTTTGTCATAATCATCGTCATTAATGTCGTCGTTATTATCGTCATTATCATCGTTGTTATCGTCCTTATTATCCTCATAATTATCGTCGTTAATATCGTCGTTATTTTGTCATAATCATCGTCGTTAATGTCGTCGTTATTATCGTCATTATCATCGTTGTTATAGTCCTTATTATCCACATAATTATCGTCGTTAATATCTTCGTTATTTTGTCATAATCATCGTCGTTAATGTCGTCGTTATTATCGTCATTATCATCGTTGTTATAGTCCTTATTATCCACATAATTATCGTCGTTAATATCGTCGTTATTTTGTCATAATCATCGTCGTTAATGTCGTCGTTATTATCGTCATTATCATCGTTGTCATAGTCCTTATTATCCACATAATTATCGTCGTTAATATCGTCGTTATTTTGTCATAATCATCGTCGTTTATATCGTCATTATCATCGTTGTTATCGTCCTTATTATCCTCAAAATTATCGTCGTTAATATCGTCGTTATTTTGTCATAATCATCGTCGTTAATGTCGTCGTTATTATCGTCATTATCATCGTTGTTATCGTCCTTATTATCCTCATAATTATCGTCGTTAATATCGTCGTTATTTTGTCATAATCATCGTCGTTAATGTCGTCGTTATTATCGTCATTATCATCGTTGTTATAGTCCTTATTATCCACATAATTATCGTCGTTAATATCTTCGTTATTTTGTCATAATCATCGTCGTTAATGTCGTCGTTATTATCGTCATTATTTTCGTTGTTATCGTCATAATTATCGTCGTTAATTTCGTCGTTATTTTGTCATAATCATCGTCGTTAATGTCGTCGTTATTATCGTCATTATCATCGTTGTTATCGTCCTTATTATCCTCATAATTATCGTCGTTAATATCGTCGTTATTTTGTCATAATCATCGTCGTTTATATCGTCATTATCATCGTTGTTATCGTCCTTATTATCCTCAAAATTATCGTCGTTAATATCGTCGTTATTTTGTCATAATCATCGTCATTAATGTCGTCGTTATTATCGTCATTATCATCGTTGTTATCGTCCTTATTATCCTCATAATTATCGTCGTTAATATCGTCGTTATTTTGTCATAATCATCGTCGTTAATGTCGTCGTTATTATCGTCATTATCATCGTTGTTATAGTCCTTATTATCCACATAATTATCGTCGTTAATATCTTCGTTATTTTGTCATAATCATCGTCGTTAATGTCGTCGTTATTATCGTCATTAACATCGTTGTTATAGTCCTTATTATCCACATAATTATCGTCGTTAATATCGTCGTTATTTTGTCATAATCATCGTCGTTAATGTCGTCGTTATTATCGTCATTATCATCGTTGTCATAGTCCTTATTATCCACATAATTATCGTCGTTAATATCGTCGTTATTTTGTCATAATCATCGTCGTTTATATCGTCATTATCATCGTTGTTATCGTCCTTATTATCCTCAAAATTATCGTCGTTAATATCGTCGTTATTTTGTCATAATCATCGTCGTTAATGTCGTCGTTATTATCGTCATTATCATCGTTGTTATCGTCCTTATTATCCTCATAATTATCGTCGTTAATATCGTCGTTATTTTGTCATAATCATCGTCGTTAATGTCGTCGTTATTATCGTCATTATCATCGTTGTTATAGTCCTTATTATCCACATAATTATCGTCGTTAATATCTTCGTTATTTTGTCATAATCATCGTCGTTAATGTCGTCGTTATTATCGTCATTATCATCGTTGTCATAGTCCTTATTATCCACATAATTATCGTCGTTAATATCGTCGTTATTTTGTCATAATCATCGTCGTTTATATCGTCATTATCATCGTTGTTATCGTCCTTATTATCCTCAAAATTATCGTCGTTAATATCGTCGTTATTTTGTCATAATCATCGTCGTTAATGTCGTCGTTATTATCGTCATTATCATCGTTGTTATCGTCCTTATTATCCTCATAATTATCGTCGTTAATATCGTCGTTATTTTGTCATAATCATCGTCGTTAATGTCGTCGTTTATATCGTCATTATCATCGTTGTTATCGTCCTTATTATCCTCATAATTATCGTCGTTAATATCGTCGTTATTTTGTCATAATCATCGTCGTTAATGTCGTCGTTATTATCGTCATTATCATCATTGTTATCGTCCTTATTATCCTCATAATTATCGTCGTTAATATCTTCGTTATTTTGTCATAATCATCGTCGTTAATGTCGTCGTTATTATCGTCATTATCATCGTTGTTATAGTCCTTATTATCCACATAATTATCGTCGTTAATATCGTCGTTATTTTGTCATAATCATCGTCGTTTATATCGTCATTATCATCGTTGTTATCGTCCTTATTATCCTCATAATTATCGTCGTTAATATCGTCGTTATTTTGTCATAATCATCGTCGTTAATGTCGTCGTTATTATCGTCATTATCATCGTTGTTATCGTCCTTATTATCCTCATTATTATCGTCGTTAATATCGTCGTAATTTTGTCATAATCGACGTCGTTTATATCGTCATTATCATCGTTGTTATCGTCCTTATTATCCTCATAATTATCGTCGTTATTATCGTCGTTATTTTGTCATAATCATCGTCGTTAATGTCGTCGTTATTATCGTCATTATTTTCGTTGTTATCGTCATAATTATCGTCGTTAATTTCGTCGTTATTTTGTCATAATCATCGTCGTTAATGTCGTCGTTATTATCGTCATTATCATCGTTGTTATCGTCCTTATTATCCTCATAATTATCGTCGTTAATATCGTCGTTATTTTGTCATAATCATCGTCGTTTATATCGTCATTATCATCGTTGTTGTCGTCCTTATTATCCTCATAATTATCGTCGTTAATATCGTCGTTATTTTGTCATAATCATCGTCGTTAATGTCGTCGTTATTATCGTCATTATCATCGTTGTTATCGTCCTTATTATCCTCATAATTATCGTCGTTAATATCTTCGTTTTTTTGTCATAATCATCGTCGTTAATGTCGTCGTTATTATCGTCATTATCATCGTTGTTATAGTCCTTATTATCCACATAATTATCGTCGTTAATATCGTCGTTATTTTGTCATAATCATCGTCGTTAATGTCGTCGTTATTATCGTCATTATCATCGTTGTCATAGTCCTTATTATCCACATAATTATCGTCGTTAATATCGTCGTTATTTTGTCATAATCATCGTCGTTTATATCGTCATTATCATCGTTGTTATCGTCCTTATTATCCTCAAAATTATCGTCGTTAATATCGTCGTTATTTTGTCATAATCATCGTCGTTAATGTCGTCGTTATTATCGTCATTATCATCGTTGTTATCGTCCTTATTATCCTCATAATTATCGTCGTTAATATCGTCGTTATTTTCTCATAATCATCGTCGTTAATGTCGTCGTTATTATCGTCATTATCATCGTTGTTATAGTCCTTATTATCCACATAATTATCGTCGTTAATATCTTCGTTATTTTGTCATAATCATCGTCGTTAATGTCGTCGTTATTATCGTCATTATCATCGTTGTCATAGTCCTTATTATCCACATAATTATCGTCGTTAATATCGTCGTTATTTTGTCATAATCATCGTCGTTTATATCGTCATTATCATCGTTGTTATCGTCCTTATTATCCTCAAAATTATCGTCGTTAATATCGTCGTTATTTTGTCATAATCATCGTCGTTAATGTCGTCGTTATTATCGTCATTATCATCGTTGTTATCGTCCTTATTATCCTCATAATTATCGTCGTTAATATCGTCGTTATTTTGTCATAATCATCGTCGTTAATGTCATCGTTATTATCGTCATTATCATCGTTGTTATAATCCTTATTATCCTCATAATTATCGTCGTTAATATCGTCGTTATTTTGTCATAATCATCGTCGTTAATGTCGTCGTTATTATCGTCATTATCATCGTTGTTATCGTCCTTATTATTCTCATAATTATCGTCGTTAATATCTTCGTTATTTTGTCATAATCATCGTCGTTAATGTCGTCGTTATTATCGTCATTATCATCGTTGTTATAGTCCTTATTATCCACATAATTATCGTCGTTAATATCGTCGTTATTTTGTCATAATCATCGTCGTTTATATCGTCATTATCATCGTTGTTATCGTCCTTATTATCCTCATAATTATCGTCGTTAATATCGTCGTTATTTTGTCATAATCATCGTCGTTATTGTCGTCGTTATTATCGTCATTATCATCGTTGTTATCGTCCTTATTATCCTCAAAATTATCGTCGTTAATATCGTCGTTATTTTGTCATAATCATCGTCGTTAATGTCGTCGTTATTATCGTCATTATCATCGTTGTTATCGTCCTTATTATCCTCATAATTATCGTCGTTAATATCGTCGTTATTTTGTCATAATCATCGTCGTTAATGTCGTCGTTATTATCGTCATTATCATCGTTGTTATAGTCCTTATTATCCACATAATTATCGTCGTTAATATCGTCGTTATTTTGTCATAATCATCGTCGTTTATATCGTCATTATCATCGTTGTTATCGTCCTTATTATCCTCAAAATTATCGTCGTTAATATCGTCGTTATTTTGTCATAATCATCGTCGTTAATGTCGTCGTTATTATCGTCATTATCATCGTTGTTATCGTCCTTATTATCCTCATAATTATCGTCGTTAATATCGTCGTTATTTTGTCATAATCATCGTCGTTAATGTCGTCGTTATTATCGTCATTATCATCGTTGTTATAATCCTTATTATCCTCATAATTATCGTCGTTAATATCGTCGTTATTTTGTCATAATCATCGTCGTTAATGTCGTCGTTATTATCGTCATTATCATCGTTGTTATCGTCCTTATTATCCTCATAATTATCGTCGTTAATATCTTCGTTATTTTGTCATAATCATCGTCGTTAATGTCGTCGTTATTATCGTCATTATCATCGTTGTTATAGTCCTTATTATCCACATAATTATCGTCGTTAATATCGTCGTTATTTTGTCATAATCATCGTCGTTTATATCGTCATTATCATCGTTGTTATCGTCCTTATTATCCTCATAATTATCGTCGTTAATATCGTCGTTATTTTGTCATAATCATCGTCGTTAATGTCGTCGTTATTATCGTCATTATCATCGTTGTTATCGTCCTTATTATCCTCATTATTATCGTCGTTAATATCGTCGTAATTTTGTCATAATCGACGTCGTTTATATCGTCATTATCATCGTTGTTATCGTCCTTATTATCCTCATAATTATCGTCGTTATTATCGTCGTTATTTTGTCATAATCATCGTCGTTAATGTCGTCGTTATTATCGTCATTATTTTCGTTGTTATCGTCATAATTATCGTCGTTAATTTCGTCGTTATTTTGTCATAATCATCGTCGTTAATGTCGTCGTTATTATCGTCATTATCATCGTTGTTATCGTCCTTATTATCCTCATAATTATCGTCGTTAATATCGTCGTTATTTTGTCATAATCATCGTCGTTTATATCGTCATTATCATCGTTGTTGTCGTCCTTATTATCCTCATAATTATCGTCGTTAATATCGTCGTTATTTTGTCATAATCATCGTCGTTAATGTCGTCGTTATTATCGTCATTATCATCGTTGTTATCGTCCTTATTATCCTCATAATTATCGTCGTTAATATCTTCGTTATTTTGTCATAATCATCGTCGTTAATGTCGTCGTTATTATCGTCATTATCATCGTTGTTATAGTCCTTATTATCCACATAATTATCGTCGTTAATATCTTCGTTATTTTGTCATAATCATCGTCGTTAATGTCGTCGTTATTATCGTCATTATCATCGTTGTCATAGTCCTTATTATCCACATAATTATCGTCGTTAATATCGTCGTTATTTTGTCATAATCATCGTCGTTTATATCGTCATTATCATCGTTGTTATCGTCCTTATTATCCTCAAAATTATCGTCGTTAATATCGTCGTTATTTTGTCATAATCATCGTCGTTAATGTCGTCGTTATTATCGTCATTATCATCGTTGTTATCGTCCTTATTATTCTCATAATTATCGTCGTTAATATCGTCGTTATTTTGTCATAATCATCGTCGTTAATGTCGTCGTTATTATCGTCATTATCATCGTTGTTATAATCCTTATTATCCTCATAATTATCGTCGTTAATATCGTCGTTATTTTGTCATAATCATCGTCGTTAATGTCGTCGTTATTATCGTCATTATCATCGTTGTTATCGTCCTTATTATCCTCATAATTATCGTCGTTAATATCTTCGTTATTTTGTCATAATCATCGTCGTTAATGTCGTCGTTATTATCGTCATTATCATCGTTGTTATAGTCCTTATTATCCACATAATTATCGTCGTTAATATCGTCGTTATTTTGTCATAATCATCGTCGTTTATATCGTCATTATCATCGTTGTTATCGTCCTTATTATCCTCATAATTATCGTCGTTAATATCGTCGTTATTTTGTCATAATCATCGTCGTTAATGTCGTCGTTATTATCGTCATTATCATCGTTGTTATCGTCCTTATTATCCTCATTATTATCGTCGTTAATATCGTCGTAATTTTGTCATAATCGACGTCGTTTATATCGTCATTATCATCGTTGTTATCGTCCTTATTATCCTCATAATTATCGTCGTTATTATCGTCGTTATTTTGTCATAATCATCGTCGTTAATGTCGTCGTTATTATCGTCATTATTTTTGTTGTTATCGTCATAATTATCGTCGTTAATTTCGTCGTTATTTTGTCATAATCATCGTCGTTAATGTCGTCGTTATTATCGTCATTATCATCGTTGTTATCGTCCTTATTATCCTCATAATTATCGTCGTTAATATCGTCGTTATTTTGTCATAATCATCGTCGTTTATATCGTCATTATCATCGTTGTTATCGTCCTTATTATCCTCAAAATTATCGTCGTTAATATCGTCGTTATTTTGTCATAATCATCGTCGTTAATGTCGTCGTTATTATCGTCATTATCATCGTTGTTATCGTCCTTATTATCCTCATAATTATCGTCGTTAATATCGTCGTTATTTTGTCATAATCATCGTCGTTAATGTCGTCGTTATTATCGTCATTATCATCGTTGTTATAGTCCTTATTATCCACATAATTATCGTCGTTAATATCTTCGTTATTTTGTCATAATCATCGTCGTTAATGTCGTCGTTATTATCGTCATTATCATCGTTGTTATAGTCCTTATTATCCACATAATTATCGTCGTTAATATCGTCGTTATTTTGTCATAATCATCGTCGTTAATGTCGTCGTTATTATCGTCATTATCATCGTTGTCATAGTCCTTATTATCCACATAATTATCGTCGTTAATATCGTCGTTATTTTGTCATAATCATCGTCGTTTATATCGTCATTATCATCGTTGTTATCGTCCTTATTATCCTCAAAATTATCGTCGTTAATATCGTCGTTATTTTGTCATAATCATCGTCGTTAATGTCGTCGTTATTATCGTCATTATCATCGTTGTTATCGTCCTTATTATCCTCATAATTATCGTCGTTAATATCGTCGTTATTTTGTCATAATCATCGTCGTTAATGTCGTCGTTATTATCGTCATTATCATCGTTGTTATAGTCCTTATTATCCACATAATTATCGTCGTTAATATCTTCGTTATTTTGTCATAATCATCGTCGTTAATGTCGTCGTTATTATCGTCATTATCATCGTTGTCATAGTCCTTATTATCCACATAATTATCGTCGTTAATATCGTCGTTATTTTGTCATAATCATCGTCGTTTATATCGTCATTATCATCGTTGTTATCGTCCTTATTATCCTCAAAATTATCGTCGTTAATATCGTCGTTATTTTGTCATAATCATCGTCGTTAATGTCGTCGTTATTATCGTCATTATCATCGTTGTTATCGTCCTTATTATCCTCATAATTATCGTCGTTAATATCGTCGTTATTTTGTCATAATCATCGTCGTTAATGTCGTCGTTATTATCGTCATTATCATCGTTGTTATAATCCTTATTATCCTCATAATTATCGTCGTTAATATCGTCGTTATT
This sequence comes from Dolichovespula media, assembly GCA_911387685.1. Classification (NCBI taxonomy): domain Eukaryota; kingdom Metazoa; phylum Arthropoda; class Insecta; order Hymenoptera; family Vespidae; genus Dolichovespula; species Dolichovespula media. The sequence continues at coordinate 433,180 of CAJVQJ010000019.1, read as the reverse complement.
TTGTCATAATCATCGTCGTTAATGTCGTCGTTATTATCGTCATTATCATCGTTGTTATCGTCCTTATTATCCTCATAATTATCGTCGTTAATATCTTCGTTATTTTGTCATAATCATCGTCGTTAATGTCGTCGTTATTATCGTCATTATCATCGTTGTTATAGTCCTTATTATCCACATAATTATCGTCGTTAATATCTTCGTTATTTTGTCATAATCATCGTCGTTAATGTCGTCGTTATTATCGTCATTATCATCGTTGTTATAGTCCTTATTATCCACATAATTATCGTCGTTAATATCGTCGTTATTTTGTCATAATCATCGTCGTTAATGTCGTCGTTATTATCGTCATTATCATCGTTGTCATAGTCCTTATTATCCACATAATTATCGTCGTTAATATCGTCGTTATTTTGTCATAATCATCGTCGTTTATATCGTCATTATCATCGTTGTTATCGTCCTTATTATCCTCAAAATTATCGTCGTTAATATCGTCGTTATTTTGTCATAATCATCGTCGTTAATGTCGTCGTTATTATCGTCATTATCATCGTTGTTATCGTCCTTATTATCCTCATAATTATCGTCGTTAATATCGTCGTTATTTTGTCATAATCATCGTCGTTAATGTCGTCGTTATTATCGTCATTATCATCGTTGTTATAGTCCTTATTATCCACATAATTATCGTCGTTAATATCTTCGTTATTTTGTCATAATCATCGTCGTTAATGTCGTCGTTATTATCGTCATTATCATCGTTGTCATAGTCCTTATTATCCACATAATTATCGTCGTTAATATCGTCGTTATTTTGTCATAATCATCGTCGTTTATATCGTCATTATCATCGTTGTTATCGTCCTTATTATCCTCAAAATTATCGTCGTTAATATCGTCGTTATTTTGTCATAATCATCGTCGTTAATGTCGTCGTTATTATCGTCATTATCATCGTTGTTATCGTCCTTATTATCCTCATAATTATCGTCGTTAATATCGTCGTTATTTTGTCATAATCATCGTCGTTAATGTCGTCGTTATTATCGTCATTATCATCGTTGTTATAGTCCTTATTATCCACATAATTATCGTCGTTAATATCTTCGTTATTTTGTCATAATCATCGTCGTTAATGTCGTCGTTATTATCGTCATTATCATCGTTGTCATAGTCCTTATTATCCACATAATTATCGTCGTTAATATCGTCGTTATTTTGTCATAATCATCGTCGTTTATATCGTCATTATCATCGTTGTTATCGTCCTTATTATCCTCAAAATTATCGTCGTTAATATCGTCGTTATTTTGTCATAATCATCGTCGTTAATGTCGTCGTTATTATCGTCATTATCATCGTTGTTATCGTCCTTATTATCCTCATAATTATCGTCGTTAATATCGTCGTTATTTTGTCATAATCATCGTCGTTAATGTCGTCGTTATTATCGTCATTATCATCGTTGTTATAGTCCTTATTATCCACATAATTATCGTCGTTAATATCTTCGTTATTTTGTCATAATCATCGTCGTTAATGTCGTCGTTATTATCGTCATTATCATCGTTGTTATAGTCCTTATTATCCACATAATTATCGTCGTTAATATCGTCGTTATTTTGTCATAATCATCGTCGTTAATGTCGTCGTTATTATCGTCATTATCATCGTTGTTATAGTCCTTATTATCCACATAATTATCGTCGTTAATATCGTCGTTAATTTGTCATAATCATCGTCGTTAATGTCGTCGTTATTATCGTCATTATCATCGTTGTTATCGTCCTTATTATCCTCATAATTATCGTCGTTAATATCGTCGTTATTTTGTCATAATCATCGTCGTTAATGTCGTCGTTATTATCGTCATTATCATCGTTGTTATAGTCCTTATTATCCTCATAATTATCGTCGTTAATATCTTCGTTATTTTGTCATAATCATCGTCGTTAATGTCGTCGTTATTATCGTCATTATCATCGTTGTTATAGTCCTTATTATCCACATAATTATCGTCGTTAATATCGTCGTTATTTTGTCATAATCATCGTCGTTAATGTCGTCGTTATTATCGTCATTATCATCGTTGTCATAGTCCTTATTATCCACATAATTATCGTCGTTAATATCGTCGTTATTTTGTCATAATCATCGTCGTTTATATCGTCATTATCATCGTTGTTATCGTCCTTATTATCCTCAAAATTATCGTCGTTAATATCGTCGTTATTTTGTCATAATCATCGTCGTTAATGTCGTCGTTATTATCGTCATTATCATCGTTGTTATCGTCCTTATTATCCTCATAATTATCGTCGTTAATATCGTCGTTATTTTGTCATAATCATCGTCGTTTATGTCGTCGTTATTATCGTCATTATCATCGTTGTTATAGTCCTTATTATCCACATAATTATCGTCGTTAATATCTTCGTTATTTTGTCATAATCATCGTCGTTAATGTCGTCGTTATTATCGTCATTATCATCGTTGTCATAGTCCTTATTATCCACATAATTATCGTCGTTAATATCGTCGTTATTTTGTCATAATCATCGTCGTTTATATCGTCATTATCATCGTTGTTATCGTCCTTATTATCCTCAAAATTATCGTCGTTAATATCGTCGTTATTTTGTCATAATCATCGTCGTTAATGTCGTCGTTATTATCGTCATTATCATCGTTGTTATCGTCCTTATTATCCTCATAATTATCGTCGTTAATATCGTCGTTATTTTGTCATAATCATCGTCGTTAATGTCGTCGTTATTATCGTCATTATCATCGTTGTTATCGTCCTTATTATCCTCATAATTATCGTCGTTAATATCGTCGTTATTTTGTCATAATCATCGTCGTTAATGTCGTCGTTATTATCGTCATTATCATCGTTGTCATAGTCCTTATTATCCACATAATTATCGTCGTTAATATCGTCGTTATTTTGTCATAATCATCGTCGTTTATATCGTCATTATCATCGTTGTTATCGTCCTTATTATCCTCAAAATTATCGTCGTTAATATCGTCGTTATTTTGTCATAATCATCGTCGTTAATGTCGTCGTTATTATCGTCATTATCATCGTTGTTATCGTCCTTATTATCCTCAAAATTATCGTCGTTAATTTCGTCGTTATTTTGTCATAATCATCGTCGTTAATGTCGTCGTTATTATCGTCATTATCATCGTTGTTATCGTCCTTATTATCCTCATAATTATCGTCGTTAATATCGTCGTTATTTTGTCATAATCATCGTCGTTTATATCTTCATTATCATCGTTGTTGTCGTCCTTATTATCATCATAATTATCGTCGTTAATATCGTCGTTATTTTGTCATAATCATCGTCGTTTATATCGTCATTATCATCGTTGTTGTCGTCCTTATTATCCTCATAATTATCGTCGTTAATATCGTCGTTATTTTGTCATAATCATCGTCGTTAATGTCGTCGTTATTATCGTCATTATCATCGTTGTTATCGTCCTTATTATCCTCATAATTATCGTCGTTAATATCGTCGTTATTTTGTCATAATCATCGTCGTTAATGTCGTCGTTATTATCGTCATTATCATCGTTGTCATAGTCCTTATTATCCACATAATTATCGTCGTTAATATCGTCGTTATTTTGTCATAATCATCGTCGTTTATATCGTCATTATCATCGTTGTTATCGTCCTTATTATCCTCAAAATTATCGTCGTTAATATCGTCGTTATTTTGTCATAATCATCGTCGTTAATGTCGTCGTTATTATCGTCATTATCATCGTTGTTATCGTCCTTATTATCCTCATAATTATCGTCGTTAATATCGTCGTTATTTTGTCATAATCATCGTCGTTAATGTCGTCGTTATTATCGTCATTACCATCGTTGTTATAGTCCTTATTATCCACATAATTATCGTCGTTAATATCTTCGTTATTTTGTCATAATCATCGTCGTTAATGTCGTCGTTATTATCGTCATTATCATCGTTGTTATAGTCCTTATTATCCACATAATTATCGTCGTTAATATCGTCGTTATTTTGTCATAATCATCGTCGTTAATGTCGTCGTTATTATCGTCATTATCATCGTTGTCATAGTCCTTATTATCCACATAATTATCGTCGTTAATATCGTCGTTATTTTGTCATAATCATCGTCGTTTATATCGTCATTATCATCGTTGTTATCGTCCTTATTATCCTCAAAATTATCGTCGTTAATATCGTCGTTATTTTGTCATAATCATCGTCGTTAATGTCGTCGTTATTATCGTCATTATCATCGTTGTTATCGTCCTTATTATCCTCATAATTATCGTCGTTAATATCGTCGTTATTTTGTCATAATCATCGTCGTTAATGTCGTCGTTATTATCGTCATTATCATCGTTGTTATAGTCCTTATTATCCACATAATTATCGTCGTTAATATCTTCGTTATTTTGTCATAATCATCGTCGTTAATGTCGTCGTTATTATCGTCATTATCATCGTTGTCATAGTCCTTATTATCCACATAATTATCGTCGTTAATATCGTCGTTATTTTGTCATATTCATCGTCGTTTATATCGTCATTATCATCGTTGTTATCGTCCTTATTATCCTCAAAATTATCGTCGTTAATATCGTCGTTATTTTGTCATAATCATCGTCGTTAATGTCGTCGTTATTATCGTCATTATCATCGTTGTTATCGTCCTTATTATCCTCATAATTATCGTCGTTAATATCGTCGTTATTTTGTCATAATCATCGTCGTTAATGTCGTCGATATTATCGTCATTATCATCGTTGTTATAATCCTTATTATCCTCATAATTATCGTCGTTAATATCGTCGTTATTTTGTCATAATCATCGTCGTTAATGTCGTCGTTATTATCGTCATTATCATCGTTGTTATCGTCCTTATTATCCTCATAATTATCGTCGTTAATATCTTCGTTATTTTGTCATAATCATCGTCGTTAATGTCGTCGTTATTATCGTCATTATCATCGTTGTTATAGTCCTTATTATCCACATAATTATCGTCGTTAATATCGTCGTTATTTTGTCATAATCATCGTCGTTTATATCGTCATTATCATCGTTGTTATCGTCCTTATTATCCTCATAATTATCGTCGTTAATATCGTCGTTATTTTGTCATAATCATCGTCGTTAATGTCGTCGTTATTATCGTCATTATCATCGTTGTTATCGTCCTTATTATACTCATTATTATCGTAGTTAATATCGTCGAAATTTTGTCATAATCGACGTCGTTTATATCGTCATTATCATCGTTGTTATCGTCCTTATTATCCTCATAATTATCGTCGTTATTATCGTCGTTATTTTGTCATAATCATCGTCGTTAATGTCGTCGTTATTACGTCATTATTTTCGTTGTTATCGTCATAATTATCGTCGTTAATTTCGTCGTTATTTTGTCATAATCATCGTCGTTAATGTCGTCGTTATTATCGTCATTATCATCGTTGTTATAGTCCTTATTATCCACATAATTATCGTCGTTAATATCGTCGTTATTTTGTCATAATCATCGTCGTTTATATCGTCATTATCATCGTTGTTATCGTCCTTATTATCCTCATAATTATCGTCGTTAATATCGTCGTTATTTTGTCATAATCATCGTCGTTAATGTCGTCGTTATTATCGTCATTATCATCGTTGTTATCGTCCTTATTATCCTCATTATTATCGTCGTTAATATCGTCGTAATTTTGTCATAATCATCGTCGTTTATATCGTCATTATCATCGTTGTTGTCGTCCTTATTATCCTCATAATTATCGTCGTTAATATCGTCGTTATTTTGTCATAATCATCGTCGTTAATGTCGTCGTTATTATCGTCATTATCATCGTTGTTATCGTCCTTATTATCCTCATAATTATCGTCGTTAATATCGTCGTTATTTTGTCATAATCATCGTCGCTAATGTCGTCGTTATTATCGTCATTATCATCGTTGTCATAGTCCTTATTATCCACATAATTATCGTCGTTAATATCGTCGTTATTTTGTCATAATCATCGTCGTTTATATCGTCATTATCATCGTTGTTATCGTCCTTATTATCCTCAAAATTATCGTCGTTAATATCGTCGTTATTTTGTCATAATCATCGTCGTTAATGTCGTCGTTATTATCGTCATTATCATCGTTGTTATCGTCCTTATTATCCTCATAATTATCGTCGTTAATATCGTCGTTATTTTGTCATAATCATCGTCGTTAATGTCGTCGTTATTATCGTCATTATCATCGTTGTCATAGTCCTTATTATCCACATAATTATCGTCGTTAATATCGTCGTTATTTTGTCATAATCATCGTCGTTTATATCGTCATTATCATCGTTGTTATCGTCCTTATTATCCTCAAAATTATCGTCGTTAATATCGTCGTTAATTTGTCATAATCATCGTCGTTAATGTCGTCGTTATTATCGTCATTATCATCGTTGTTATCGTCCTTATTATCCTCATAATTATCGTCGTTAATATCGTCGTTATTTTGTCATAATCATCGTCGTTAATGTCGTCGTTATTATCGTCATTATCATCGTTGTTATAGTCCTTATTATCCTCATAATTATCGTCGTTAATATCTTCGTTATTTTGTCATAATCATCGTCGTTAATGTCGTCGTTATTATCGTCATTATCATCGTTGTTATAGTCCTTATTATCCACATAATTATCGTCGTTAATATCGTCGTTATTTTGTCATAATCATCGTCGTTAATGTCGTCGTTATTATCGTCATTATCATCGTTGTCATAGTCCTTATTATCCACATAATTATCGTCGTTAATATCGTCGTTATTTTGTCATAATCATCGTCGTTTATATCGTCATTATCATCGTTGTTATCGTCCTTATTATCCTCAAAATTATCGTCGTTAATATCGTCGTTATTTTGTCATAATCATCGTCGTTAATGTCGTCGTTATTATCGTCATTATCATCGTTGTTATCGTCCTTATTATCCTCATAATTATCGTCGTTAATATCGTCGTTATTTTGTCATAATCATCGTCGTTTATGTCGTCGTTATTATCGTCATTATCATCGTTGTTATAGTCCTTATTATCCACATAATTATCGTCGTTAATATCTTCGTTATTTTGTCATAATCATCGTCGTTAATGTCGTCGTTATTATCGTCATTATCATCGTTGTCATAGTCCTTATTATCCACATAATTATCGTCGTTAATATCGTCGTTATTTTGTCATAATCATCGTCGTTTATATCGTCATTATCATCGTTGTTATCGTCCTTATTATCCTCAAAATTATCGTCGTTAATATCGTCGTTATTTTGTCATAATCATCGTCGTTAATGTCGTCGTTATTATCGTCATTATCATCGTTGTTATCGTCCTTATTATCCTCATAATTATCGTCGTTAATATCGTCGTTATTTTGTCATAATCATCGTCGTTAATGTCGTCGTTATTATCGTCATTATCATCGTTGTTATAGTCCTTATTAACCTCATAATTATCGTCGTTAATATCGTCGTTATTTTGTCATAATCATCGTCGTTAATGTCGTCGTTATTATCGTCATTATCATCGTTGTTATCGTCCTTATTATCCTCATAATTATCGTCGTTAATATCTTCGTTATTTTGTCATAATCATCGTCGTTAATGTCGTCGTTATTATCGTCATTATCATCGTTGTTATAGTCCTTATTATCCACATAATTATCGTCGTTAATATCGTCGTTATTTTGTCATAATCATCGTCGTTTATATCGTCATTATCATCGTTGTTAAGGTCCTTATTATCCTCATAATTATCGTCGTTAATATCGTCGTTATTTTGTCATAATCATCGTCGTTAATGTCGTCGTTATTATCGTCATTATCATCGTTGTTATCGTCCTTATTATCCTCATTATTATCGTCGTTAATATCGTCGTAATTTTGTCATAATCGACGTCGTTTATATCGTCATTATCATCGTTGTTATCGTCCTTATTATCCTCATAATTATCGTCGTTATTATCGTCGTTATTTTGTCATAATCATCGTCGTTAATGTCGTCGTTATTATCGTCATTATTTTCGTTGTTATCGTCATAATTATCGTCGTTAATTTCGTCGTTATTTTGTCATAATCATCGTCGTTAATGTCGTCGTTATTATCGTCATTATCATCGTTGTTATCGTCCTTATTATCCTCATAATTATCGTCGTTAATATCGTCGTTATTTTGTCATAATCATCGTCGTTTATATCGTCATTATCATCGTTGTTATCGTCCTTATTATCCTCAAAATTATCGTCGTTAATATCGTCGTTATTTTGTCATAATCATCGTCGTTAATGTCGTCGTTATTATCGTCATTATCATCGTTGTTATCGTCCTTATTATCCTCATAATTATCGTCGTTAATATCGTCGTTATTTTGTCATAATCATCGTCGTTAATGTCGTCGTTATTATCGTCATTATCATCGTTGTTATAGTCCTTATTATCCTCATAATTATCGTCGTTAATATCGTCGTTATTTTGTCATAATCATCGTCGTTAATGTCGTCGTTATTATCGTCATTATCATCGTTGTTATCGTCCTTATTATCCTCATAATTATCGTCGTTAATATCTTCGTTATTTTGTCATAATCATCGTCGTTAATGTCGTCGTTATTATCGTCATTATCATCGTTGTTATAGTCCTTATTATCCACATAATTATCGTCGTTAATATCGTCGTTATTTTGTCATAATCATCGTCGTTTATATCGTCATTATCATCGTTGTTATCGTCCTTATTATCCTCATAATTATCGTCGTTAATATCGTCGTTATTTTGTCATAATCATCGTCGTTAATGTCGTCGTTATTATCGTCATTATCATCGTTGTTATCGTCCTTATTATCCTCATTATTATCGTCGTTAATATCGTCGTAATTTTGTCATAATCGACGTCGTATATTGCGTCATTATCATCGTTGTTATCGTCCTTATTATCCTCATAATTATCGTCGTTAATATCGTCGTTATTTTGTCATAATCATCGTCGTTTATGTCGTCGTTATTATCGTCATTATCATCGTTGTTATAGTCCTTATTATCCACATAATTATCGTCGTTAATATCTTCGTTATTTTGTCATAATCATCGTCGTTAATGTCGTCGTTATTATCGTCATTATCATCGTTGTCATAGTCCTTATTATCCACATAATTATCGTCGTTAATATCGTCGTTATTTTGTCATAATCATCGTCGTTTATATCGTCATTATCATCGTTGTTATCGTCCTTATTATCCTCAAAATTATCGTCGTTAATATCGTCGTTATTTTGTCATAATCATCGTCGTTAATGTCGTCGTTATTATCGTCACTATCATCGTTGTTATCGTCCTTATTATCCTCATAATTATCGTCGTTAATATCGTCGTTATTTTGTCATAATCATCGTCGTTAATGTCGTCGTTATTATCGTCATTATCATCGTTGTTATAGTCCTTATTAACCTCATAATTATCGTCGTTAATATCGTCGTTATTTTGTCATAATCATCGTCGTTAATGTCGTCGTTATTATCGTCATTATCATCGTTGTTATCGTCCTTATTATCCTCATAATTATCGTCGTTAATATCTTCGTTATTTTGTCATAATCATCGTCGTTAATGTCGTCGTTATTATCGTCATTATCATCGTTGTTATAGTCCTTATTATCCACATAATTATCGTCGTTAATATCGTCGTTATTTTGTCATAATCATCGTCGTTTATATCGTCATTATCATCGTTGTTATCGTCCTTATTATCCTCATAATTATCGTCGTTAATATCGTCGTTATTTTGTCATAATCATCGTCGTTAATGTCGTCGTTATTATCGTCATTATCATCGTTGTTATCGTCCTTATTATCCTCATTATTATCGTCGTTAATATCGTCGTAATTTTGTCATAATCGACGTCGTTTATATCATCATTATCATCGTTGTTATCGTCCTTATTATCCTCATAATTATCGTCGTTATTATCGTCGTTATTTTGTCATAATCATCGTCGTTAATGTCGTCGTTATTATCGTCATTATTTTCGTTGTTATCGTCATAATTATCGTCGTTAATTTCGTCGTTATTTTGTCATAATCATCGTCGTTAATGTCGTCGTTATTATCGTCATTATCATCGTTGTTATCGTCCTTATTATCCTCATAATTATCGTCGTTAATATCGTCGTTATTTTGTCATAATCATCGTCGTTTATATCGTCATTATCATCGTTGTTATCGTCCTTATTATCCTCAAAATTATCGTCGTTAATATCGTCGTTATTTTGTCATAATCATCGTCGTTAATGTCGTCGTTATTATCGTCATTATCATCGTTGTTATCGTCCTTATTATCCTCATAATTATCGTCGTTAATATCGTCGTTATTTTGTCATAATCATCGTCGTTAATGTCGTCGTTATTATCGTCATTATCATCGTTGTTATAGTCCTTATTATCCTCATAATTATCGTCGTTAATATCGTCGTTATTTTGTCATAATCATCGTCGTTAATGTCGTCGTTATTATCGTCATTATCATCGTTGTTATCGTCCTTATTATCCTCATAATTATCGTCGTTAATATCTTCGTTATTTTGTCATAATCATCGTCGTTAATGTCGTCGTTATTATCGTCATTATCATCGTTGTTATAGTCCTTATTATCCACATAATTATCGTCGTTAATATCGTCGTTATTTTGTCATAATCATCGTCGTTTATATCGTCATTATCATCGTTGTTATCGTCCTTATTATCCTCATAATTATCGTCGTTAATATCGTCGTTATTTTGTCATAATCATCGTCGTTAATGTCGTCGTTATTATCGTCATTATCATCGTTGTTATCGTCCTTATTATCCTCATTATTATCGTCGTTAATATCGTCGTAATTTTGTCATAATCGACGTCGTATATTGCGTCATTATCATCGTTGTTATCGTCCTTATTATCCTCATAATTATCGTCGTTAATATCGTCGTTATTTTGTCATAATCATCGTCGTTTATGTCGTCGTTATTATCGTCATTATCATCGTTGTTATAGTCCTTATTATCCACATAATTATCGTCGTTAATATCTTCGTTATTTTGTCATAATCATCGTCGTTAATGTCGTCGTTATTATCGTCATTATCATCGTTGTCATAGTCCTTATTATCCACATAATTATCGTCGTTAATATCGTCGTTATTTTGTCATAATCATCGTCGTTTATATCGTCATTATCATCGTTGTTATCGTCCTTATTATCCTCAAAATTATCGTCGTTAATATCGTCGTTATTTTGTCATAATCATCGTCGTTAATGTCGTCGTTATTATAGTCATTATCATCGTTGTTATCGTCCTTATTATCCTCATAATTATCGTCGTTAATATCGTCGTTATTTTGTCATAATCATCGTCGTTAATGTCGTCGTTATTATCGTCATTATCATCGTTGTTATAGTCCTTATTAACCTCATAATTATCGTCGTTAATATCGTCGTTATTTTGTCATAATCATCGTCGTTAATGTCGTCGTTATTATCGTCATTATCATCGTTGTTATCGTCCTTATTATCCTCATAATTATCGTCGTTAATATCTTCGTTATTTTGTCATAATCATCGTCGTTAATGTCGTCGTTATTATCGTCATTATCATCGTTGTTATAGTCCTTATTATCCACATAATTATCGTCGTTAATATCGTCGTTATTTTGTCATAATCATCGTCGTTTATATCGTCATTATCATCGTTGTTATCGTCCTTATTATCCTCATAATTATCGTCGTTAATATCGTCGTTATTTTGTCATAATCATCGTCGTTAATGTCGTCGTTATTATCGTCATTATCATCGTTGTTATCGTCCTTATTATCCTCATTATTATCGTCGTTAATATCGTCGTAATTTTGTCATAATCGACGTCGTTTATATCATCATTATCATCGTTGTTATCGTCCTTATTATCCTCATAATTATCGTCGTTATTATCGTCGTTATTTTGTCATAATCATCGTCGTTAATGTCGTCGTTATTATCGTCATTATTTTCGTTGTTATCGTCATAATTATCGTCGTTAATTTCGTCGTTATTTTGTCATAATCATCGTCGTTAATGTCGTCGTTATTATCGTCATTATCATCGTTGTTATCGTCCTTATTATCCTCATAATTATCGTCGTTAATATCGTCGTTATTTTGTCATAATCATCGTCGTTTATATCGTCATTATCATCGTTGTTATCGTCCTTATTATCCTCAAAATTATCGTCGTTAATATCGTCGTTATTTTGTCATAATCATCGTCGTTAATGTCGTCGTTATTATCGTCATTATCATCGTTGTTATCGTCCTTATTATCCTCATAATTATCGTCGTTAATATCGTCGTTATTTTGTCATAATCATCGTCGTTAATGTCGTCGTTATTATCGTCATTATCATCGTTGTTATAGTCCTTATTATCCTCATAATTATCGTCGTTAATATCGTCGTTATTTTGTTATAATCATCGTCGTTAATGTCGTCGTTATTATCGTCATTATCATCGTTGTTATCGTCCTTATTATCCTCATAATTATCGTCGTTAATATCTTCGTTATTTTGTCATAATCATCGTCGTTAATGTCGTCGTTATTATCGTCATTATCATCGTTGTTATAGTCCTTATTATCCACATAATTATCGTCGTTAATATCGTCGTTATTTTGTCAAAATCATCGTCGTTTATATCGTCATTATCATCGTTGTTATCGTCCTTATTATCCTCATAATTATCGTCGTTAATATCGTCGTTATTTTGTCATAATCATCGTCGTTAATGTCGTCGTTATTATCGTCATTATCATCGTTGTTATCGTCCTTATTATCCTCATTATTATCGTCGTTAATATCGTCGTAATTTTGTCATAATCGGCGTCGTATATTGCGTCATTATCATCGTTGTTATCGTCCTTATTATCCTCATAATTATCGTCGTTATTATCGTCGTTATTTTGTCATAATCATCGTCGTTAATTTCGTCGTTATTATCGTCATTATTTTCGTTGTTATCGTCATAATTATCGTCGTTAATTTCGTCGTTATTTTGTCATAATCATCGTCGTTAATGTCGTCGTTATTATCGTCATTATCATCGTTGTTATCGTCCTTATTATCCTCATAATTATCGTCATTAATATCGTCGTTATTTTGTCATAATCATCGTCGTTTATATCGTCATTATCATCGTTGTTGTCGTCCTTATTATCCTCATAATTATCGTCGTTAATATCGTCGTTATTTTGTCATAATAATCGTCGTTAATGTCGTCGTTATTATCGTCATTATCATCGTTGTTATCGTCCTTATTATCCTCATAATTATCGTCGTTAATATCGTCGTTATTTTGTCATAATCATCGTCGTTAATGTCGTCGTTATTATCGTCATTATCATCGTTGTCATAGTCCTTATTATCCACATAATTATCGTCGTTAATATCGTCGTTATTTTGTCATAATCATCGTCGTTTATATCGTCATTATCATCGTTGTTATCGTCCTTATTATCCTCAAAATTATCGTCGTTAATATCGTCGTTATTTTGTCATAATCATCGTCGTTATTGTCGTCGTTATTATCGTCATTATCATCGTTGTTATCGTCCTTATTATCCTCATAATTATCGTCGTTAATATCGTCGTTATTTTGTCATAATCATCGTCGTTAATGTCGTCGTTATTATCGTCATTATCATCGTTGTTATAGTCCTTATTATCCACATAATTATCGTCGTTAATATCGTCGTTATTTTGTCATAATCATCGTCGTTTATATCGTCATTATCATCGTTGTTATCGTCCTTATTATCCTCATAATTATCGTCGTTAATATCGTCGTTATTTTGTCATAATCATCGACGTTAATGTCGTCGTTATTATCGTCATTATCATCGTTGTTATCTTCCTTATTATCCTCAAAATTATCGTCGTTAATATCGTCGTTATTTTGTCATAATCATCGTCGTTAATGTCGTCGTTATTATCGTCATTATCATCGTTGTTATAGTCCTTATTAACCTCATAATTATCGTCGTTAATATCGTCGTTATTTTGTCATAATCATCGTCGTTAATGTCGTCGTTATTATCGTCATTATCATCGTTGTTATCGTCCTTATTATCCTCATAATTATCGTCGTTAATATCTTCGTTATTTTGTCATAATCATCGTCGTTAATGTCGTCGTTATTATCGTCATTATCATCGTTGTTATAGTCCTTATTATCCACATAATTATCGTCGTTAATATCGTCGTTATTTTGTCATAATCATCGTCGTTTATATCGTCATTATCATCGTTGTTATCGTCCTTATTATCCTCATAATTATCGTCGTTAATATCGTCGTTATTTTGTCATAATCATCGTCGTTAATGTCGTCGTTATTATCGTCATTATCATCGTTGTTATCGTCCTTATTATCCTCATTATTATCGTCGTTAATATCGTCGTAATTTTGTCATAATCGACGTCGTTTATATCATCATTATCATCGTTGTTATCGTCCTTATTATCCTCATAATTATCGTCGTTATTATCGTCGTTATTTTGTCATAATCATCGTCGTTAATGTCGTCGTTATTATCGTCATTATTTTCGTTGTTATCGTCATAATTATCGTCGTTAATTTCGTCGTTATTTTGTCATAATCATCGTCGTTAATGTCGTCGTTATTATCGTCATTATCATCGTTGTTATCGTCCTTATTATCCTCATAATTATCGTCGTTAATATCGTCGTTATTTTGTCATAATCATCGTCGTTTATATCGTCATTATCATCGTTGTTATCGTCCTTATTATCCTCAAAATTATCGTCGTTAATATCGTCGTTATTTTGTCATAATCATCGTCGTTAATGTCGTCGTTATTATCGTCATTATCATCGTTGTTATCGTCCTTATTATCCTCATAATTATCGTCGTTAATATCGTCGTTATGTTGTCATAATCATCGTCGTTAATGTCGTCGTTATTATCGTCATTATCATCGTTGTTATAGTCCTTATTATCCTCATAATTATCGTCGTTAATATCGTCGTTATTTTGTTATAATCATCGTCGTTAATGTCGTCGTTATTATCGTCATTATCATCGTTGTTATCGTCCTTATTATCCTCATAATTATCGTCGTTAATATCTTCGTTATTTTGTCATAATCATCGTCGTTAATGTCGTCGTTATTATCGTCATTATCATCGTTGTTATAGTCCTTATTATCCACATAATTATCGTCGTTAATATCGTCGTTATTTTGTCATAATCATCGTCGTTTATATCGTCATTATCATCGTTGTTATCGTCCTTATTATCCTCATAATTATCGTCGTTAATATCGTCGTTATTTTGTCATAATCATCGTCGTTAATGTCGTCGTTATTATCGTCATTATCATCGTTGTTATCGTCCTTATTATCCTCATTATTATCGTCGTTAATATCGTCGTAATTTTGTCATAATCGACGTCGTATATTGCGTCATTATCATCGTTGTTATCGTCCTTATTATCCTCATAATTATCGTCGTTATTATCGTCGTTATTTTGTCATAATCATCGTCGTTAATTTCGTCGTTATTATCGTCATTATTTTCGTTGTTATCGTCATAATTATCGTCGTTAATTTCGTCGTTATTTTGTCATAATCATCGTCGTTAATGTCGTCGTTATTATCGTCATTATCATCGTTGTTATCGTCCTTATTATCCTCATAATTATCGTCGTTAATATCGTCGTTATTTTGTCATAATCATCGTCGTTTATATCGTCATTATCATCGTTGTTGTCGTCCTTATTATCCTCATAATTATCGTCGTTAATATCGTCGTTATTTTGTCATAATAATCGTCGTTAATGTCGTCGTTATTATCGTCATTATCATCGTTGTTATCGTCCTTATTATCCTCATAATTATCGTCGTTAATATCGTCGTTATTTTGTCATAATCATCGTCGTTAATGTCGTCGTTATTATCGTCATTATCATCGTTGTCATAGTCCTTATTATCCACATAATTATCGTCGTTAATATCGTCGTTATTTTGTCATAATCATCGTCGTTTATATCGTCATTATCATCGTTGTTATCGTCCTTATTATCCTCAAAATTATCGTCGTTAATATCGTCGTTATTTTGTCATAATCATCGTCGTTAATGTCGTCGTTATTATCGTCATTATCATCGTTGTTATCGTCCTTATTATCCTCATAATTATCGTCGTTAATATCGTCGTTATTTTGTCATAATCATCGTCGTTAATGTCGTCGTTATTATCGTCATTATCATCGTTGTTATAGTCCTTATTATCCACATAATTATCGTCGTTAATATCGTCGTTATTTTGTCATAATCATCGTCGTTTATATCGTCATTATCATCGTTGTTATCGTCCTTATTATCCTCATAATTATCGTCGTTAATATCGTCGTTATTTTGTCATAATCATCGACGTTAATGTCGTCGTTATTATCGTCATTATCATCGTTGTTATCTTCCTTATTATCCTCAAAATTATCGTCGTTAATATCGTCGTTATTTTGTCATAATCATCGTCGTTAATGTCGTCGTTATTATCGTCATTATCATCGTTGTTATCGTCCTTATTATCCTCATAATTATCGTCGTTAATATCGTCGTTATTTTGTCATAATCATCGTCGTTAATGTCGTCATTATCATCGTTGTTATCGTCCTTATTATCCTCATAATTATCGTCGTTAATATCGTCGTTATTTTGTCATAATCATCGTCGTTTATATCGTCATTATCATCGTTGTTATCGTCCTTATTATCCTCAAAATTATCGTCGTTATTATCGTCGTTATTTTGTCATAATCATCGTCGTTAATGTCGTCGTTATTATCGTCATTATTTTCGTTGTTATCGTCATAATTATCATCGTTAATACTGTCGTTATTATTGTCATTATCTTCTTTTTATCGTCGTTATTATCGTCGTTATTATCGTCGTTATTATCGTCGTTAATATCGTCGTTAATATCGTCATTATCATCGTTGTTATAGTCCTTATTATCCACATAATTATCGTCGTTAATATCGTCGTTATTTTGTCATAATCATCGTCGTTTATATCGTCATTATCATCGTTGTTATCGTCCTTATTTTCCTCATAATTATCGTCGTTAATATCGTCGTTATTTTGTCATAATCATCGTCGTTAATGTCGTCGTTATTATCGTCATTATCATCGTTGTTATAGTCCTTATTGTCCACATAATTATCGTCATTAATATCGTCGTTATTTTGTCATAATCATCGTCGTTTATATCGTCATTATCATCGTTGTTATCGTCCTTATTATCCTCAAAATTATCGTCGTTAATTTCGTCGTTATTTTGTCATAATCATCGTCGTTAATGTCGTCGTTATTATCGTCATTATCATCGTTGTTATCGTCCTTATTATCCTCATAATTATCGTCGTTAATATCGTCGTTATTTTGTCATAATCATCGTCGTTTATATCGTCATTATCATCGTTGTTGTCGTCCTTATTATCCTCATAATTATCGTCGTTAATATCGTCGTTATTTTGTCATAATCATCGTCGTTAATGTCGTCGTTATTATCGTCATTATCATCGTTGTTATCGTCCTTATTATCCTCATAATTATCGTCGTTAATATCGTCGTTATTTTGTCATAATCATCGTCGTTATTGTCGTCGTTATTATCGTCATTATCATCGTTGTCATAGTCCTTATTATCCACATAATTATCGTCGTTAATATCGTCGTTATTTTGTCATAATCATCGTCGTTTATATCGTCATTATCATCGTTGTTATCGTCCTTATTATCCTCAAAATTATCGTCGTTAATATCGTCGTTATTTTGTCATAATCATCGTTGTTAATGTCGTCGTTATTATCGTCATTATCATCGTTGTTATCGTCCTTATTATCCTCATAATTATCGTCGTTAATATCGTCGTTATTTTGTCATAATCATCGTCGTTAATGTCGTCGTTATTATCGTCATTATCATCGTTGTTATAGTCCTTATTATCCACATAATTATCGTCGTTAATATCTTCGTTATTTTGTCATAATCATCGTCGTTAATGTCGTCGTTATTATCGTCATTATCATCGTTGTTATAGTCCTTATTATCCACATAATTATCGTCGTTAATATCGTCGTTATTTTGTCATAATCATCGTCGTTAATGTCGTCGTTATTATCGTCATTATCATCGTTGTCATAGTCCTTATTATCCACATAATTATCGTCGTTAATATCGTCGTTATTTTGTCATAATCATCGTCGTTTATATCGTCATTATCATCGTTGTTATCGTCCTTATTATCCTCAAAATTATCGTCGTTATTTTGTCATAATCATCGTCGTTAATGTCGTCGTTATTATCGTCATTATCATCGTTGTTATCGTCCTTATTATCCTCATAATTATCGTCGTTAATATCGTCGTTATTTTGTCATAATCATCGTCGTTAATGTCGTCGTTATTATCGTCATTATCATCGTTGTTATAGTCCTTATTATCCACATAATTATCGTCGTTAATATCTTCGTTATTTTGTCATAATCATCGTCGTTAATGTCGTCGTTATTATCGTCATTATCATCGTTGTCATAGTCCTTATTATCCACATAATTATCGTCGTTAATATCGTCGTTATTTTGTCATAATCATCGTCGTTTATATCGTCATTATCATCGTTGTTATCGTCCTTATTATCCTCAAAATTATCGTCGTTAATATCGTCGTTATTTTGTCATAATCATCGTCATTAATGTCGTCGTTATTATCGTCATTATCATCGTTGTTATCGTCCTTATTATCCTCATAATTATCGTCGTTAATATCGTCGTTATTTTGTCATAATCATCGTCGTTAATGTCGTCGTTATTATCGTCATTATCATCGTCGTTATAGTCCTTATTAACCTCATAATTATCGTCGTTAATATCGTCGTTATTTTGTCATAATCATCGTCGTTAATGTCGTCGTTATTATCGTCATTATCATCGTTGTTATAGTCCTTATTAACCTCATAATTATCGTCGTTAATATCGTCGTTATTTTGTCATAATCATCGTCGTTAATGTCGTCGTTATTATCGTCATTATCATCGTTGTTATCGTCCTTATTATCCTCATAATTATCGTCGTTAATATCTTCGTTATTTTGTCATAATCATCGTCGTTAATGTCGTCGTTATTATCGTCATTATCATCGTTGTTATAGTCCTTATTATCCACATAATTATCGTCGTTAATATCGTCGTTATTTTGTCATAATCATCGTCGTTTATATCGTCATTATCATCGTTGTTATCGTCCTTATTATCCTCATAATTATCGTCGTTAATATCGTCGTTATTTTGTCATAATCATCGTCGTTAATGTCGTCGTTATTATCGTCATTATCATCGTTGTTATCGTCCTTATTATCCTCATTATTATCGTCGTTAATATCGTCGTAATTTTGTCATAATCGACGTCGTTTATATCATCATTATCATCGTTGTTATCGTCCTTATTATCCTCATAATTATCGTCGTTATTATCGTCGTTATTTTGTCATAATCATCGTCGTTAATGTCGTCGTTATTATCGTCATTATTTTCGTTGTTATCGTCATAATTATCGTCGTTAATTTCGTCGTTATTTTGTCATAATCATCGTCGTTAATGTCGTCGTTATTATCGTCATTATCATCGTTGTTATCGTCCTTATTATCCTCATAATTATCGTCGTTAATATCGTCGTTATTTTGTCATAATCATCGTCGTTCATATCGTCATTATCATCGTTGTTATCGTCCTTATTATCCTCAAAATTATCGTCGTTAATATCGTCGTTATTTTGTCATAATCATCGTCGTTAATGTCGTCGTTATTATCGTCATTATCATCGTTGTTATCGTCCTTATTATCCTCATAATTATCGTCGTTAATATCGTCGTTATTTTGTCATAATCATCGTCGTTAATGTCGTCGTTATTATCGTCATTATCATCGTTGTTATAGTCCTTATTATCCTCATAATTATCGTCGTTAATATCGTCGTTATTTTGTTATAATCATCGTCGTTAATGTCGTCGTTATTATCGTCATTATCATCGTTGTTATCGTCCTTATTATCCTCATAATTATCGTCGTTAATATCTTCGTTATTTTGTCATAATCATCGTCGTTAATGTCGTCGTTATTATCGTCATTATCATCGTTGTTATAGTCCTTATTATCCACATAATTATCGTCGTTAATATCGTCGTTATTTTGTCATAATCATCGTCGTTTATATCGTCATTATCATCGTTGTTATCGTCCTTATTATCCTCATAATTATCGTCGTTAATATCGTCGTTATTTTGTCATAATCATCGTCGTTAATGTCGTCGTTATTATCGTCATTATCATCGTTGTTATCGTCCTTATTATCCTCATTATTATCGTCGTTAATATCGTCGTAATTTTGTCATAATCGACGTCGTATATTGCGTCATTATCATCGTTGTTATCGTCCTTATTATCCTCATAATTATCGTCGTTATTATCGTCGTTATTTTGTCATAATCATCGTCGTTAATTTCGTCGTTATTATCGTCATTATTTTCGTTGTTATCGTCATAATTATCGTCGTTAATTTCGTCGTTATTTTGTCATAATCATCGTCGTTAATGTCGTCGTTATTATCGTCATTATCATCGTTGTTATCGTCCTTATTATCCTCATAATTATCGTCGTTAATATCGTCGTTATTTTGTCATAATCATCGTCGTTTATATCGTCATTATCATCGTTGTTGTCGTCCTTATTATCCTCATAATTATCGTCGTTAATATCGTCGTTATTTTGTCATAATCATCGTCGTTAATGTCGTCGTTATTATCGTCATTATCATCGTTGTTATCGTCCTTATTATCCTCATAATTATCGTCGTTAATATCGTCGTTATTTTGTCATAATCATCGTCGTTAATGTCGTCGTTATTATCGTCATTATCATCGTTGTCATAGTCCTTATTATCCACATAATTATCGTCGTTAATATCGTCGTTATTTTGTCATAATCATCGTCGTTTATATCGTCATTATCATCGTTGTTATCGTCCTTATTATCCTCAAAATTATCGTCGTTAATATCGTCGTTATTTTGTCATAATCATCGTCGTTAATGTCGTCGTTATTATCGTCATTATCATCGTTGTTATCGTCCTTATTATCCTCATAATTATCGTCGTTAATATCGTCGTTATTTTGTCATAATCATCGTCGTTAATGTCGTCGTTATTATCGTCATTATCATCGTTGTTATAGTCCTTATTATCCACATAATTATCGTCGTTAATATCGTCGTTATTTTGTCATAATCATCGTCGTTTATATCGTCATTATCATCGTTGTTATCGTCCTTATTATCCTCATAATTATCGTCGTTAATATCGTCGTTATTTTGTCATAATCATCGACGTTAATGTCGTCGTTATTATCGTCATTATCATCGTTGTTATCTTCCTTATTATCCTCAAAATTATCGTCGTTAATATCGTCGTTATTTTGTCATAATCATCGTCGTTAATGTCGTCGTTATTATCGTCATTATCATCGTTGTTATCGTCCTTATTATCCTCATAATTATCGTCGTTAATATCGTCGTTATTTTGTCATAATCATCGTCGTTAATGTCGTCATTATCATCGTTGTTATCGTCCTTATTATCCTCATAATTATCGTCGTTAATATCGTCGTTATTTTGTCATAATCATCGTCGTTTATATCGTCATTATCATCGTTGTTATCGTCCTTATTATCCTCAAAATTATCGTCGTTATAATCGTCGTTATTTTGTCATAATCATCGTCGTTAATGTCGTCGTTATTATCGTCATTATTTTCGTTGTTATCGTCATAATTATCATCGTTAATACTGTCGTTATTATTGTCATTATCTTCTTTTTATCGTCGTTATTATCGTCGTTATTATCGTCGTTATTATCGTCGTTAATATCGTCGTTAATATCGTCATTATCATCGTTGTTATAGTCCTTATTATCCACATAATTATCGTCGTTAATATCGTCGTTATTTTGTCATAATCATCGTCGTTTATATCGTCATTATCATCGTTGTTATCGTCCTTATTTTCCTCATAATTATCGTCGTTAATATCGTCGTTATTTTGTCATAATCATCGTCGTTAATGTCGTCGTTATTATCGTCATTATCATCGTTGTTATAGTCCTTATTGTCCACATAATTATCGTCATTAATATCGTCGTTATTTTGTCATAATCATCGTCGTTTATATCGTCATTATCATCGTTGTTATCGTCCTTATTATCCTCAAAATTATCGTCGTTAATTTCGTCGTTATTTTGTCATAATCATCGTCGTTAATGTCGTCGTTATTATCGTCATTATCATCGTTGTTATCGTCCTTATTATCCTCATAATTATCGTCGTTAATATCGTCGTTATTTTGTCATAATCATCGTCGTTTATATCGTCATTATCATCGTTGTTGTCGTCCTTATTATCCTCATAATTATCGTCGTTAATATCGTCG
This sequence comes from Dolichovespula media, assembly GCA_911387685.1. Classification (NCBI taxonomy): domain Eukaryota; kingdom Metazoa; phylum Arthropoda; class Insecta; order Hymenoptera; family Vespidae; genus Dolichovespula; species Dolichovespula media. Next base: position 410,552 of record CAJVQJ010000019.1, on the reverse strand, counting down.
TTATTTTGTCATAATCATCGTCGTTAATGTCGTCGTTATTATCGTCATTATCATCGTTGTTATCGTCCTTATTATCCTCATAATTATCGTCGTTAATATCGTCGTTATTTTGTCATAATCATCGTCGTTATTGTCGTCGTTATTATCGTCATTATCATCGTTGTCATAGTCCTTATTATCCACATAATTATCGTCGTTAATATCGTCGTTATTTTGTCATAATCATCGTCGTTTATATCGTCATTATCATCGTTGTTATCGTCCTTATTATCCTCAAAATTATCGTCGTTAATATCGTCGTTATTTTGTCATAATCATCGTTGTTAATGTCGTCGTTATTATCGTCATTATCATCGTTGTTATCGTCCTTATTATCCTCATAATTATCGTCGTTAATATCGTCGTTATTTTGTCATAATCATCGTCGTTAATGTCGTCGTTATTATCGTCATTATCATCGTTGTTATAGTCCTTATTATCCACATAATTATCGTCGTTAATATCTTCGTTATTTTGTCATAATCATCGTCGTTAATGTCGTCGTTATTATCGTCATTATCATCGTTGTTATAGTCCTTATTATCCACATAATTATCGTCGTTAATATCGTCGTTATTTTGTCATAATCATCGTCGTTAATGTCGTCGTTATTATCGTCATTATCATCGTTGTCATAGTCCTTATTATCCACATAATTATCGTCGTTAATATCGTCGTTATTTTGTCATAATCATCGTCGTTTATATCGTCATTATCATCGTTGTTATCGTCCTTATTATCCTCAAAATTATCGTCGTTATTTTGTCATAATCATCGTCGTTAATGTCGTCGTTATTATCGTCATTATCATCGTTGTTATCGTCCTTATTATCCTCATAATTATCGTCGTTAATATCGTCGTTATTTTGTCATAATCATCGTCGTTAATGTCGTCGTTATTATCGTCATTATCATCGTTGTTATAGTCCTTATTATCCACATAATTATCGTCGTTAATATCTTCGTTATTTTGTCATAATCATCGTCGTTAATGTCGTCGTTATTATCGTCATTATCATCGTTGTCATAGTCCTTATTATCCACATAATTATCGTCGTTAATATCGTCGTTATTTTGTCATAATCATCGTCGTTTATATCGTCATTATCATCGTTGTTATCGTCCTTATTATCCTCAAAATTATCGTCGTTAATATCGTCGTTATTTTGTCATAATCATCGTCATTAATGTCGTCGTTATTATCGTCATTATCATCGTTGTTATCGTCCTTATTATCCTCATAATTATCGTCGTTAATATCGTCGTTATTTTGTCATAATCATCGTCGTTAATGTCGTCGTTATTATCGTCATTATCATCGTCGTTATAGTCCTTATTAACCTCATAATTATCGTCGTTAATATCGTCGTTATTTTGTCATAATCATCGTCGTTAATGTCGTCGTTATTATCGTCATTATCATCGTTGTTATCGTCCTTATTATCCTCATAATTATCGTCGTTAATATCTTCGTTATTTTGTCATAATCATCGTCGTTAATGTCGTCGTTATTATCGTCATTATCATCGTTGTTATCGTCCTTATTATCCTCATAATTATCGTCGTTAATATCGTCGTTATTTTGTCATAATCATCGTCGTTAATGTCGTCGTTATTATCGTCATTATCATCGTTGTTATCGTCCTTATTATCCACATTATTATCGTCGTTAATATCGTCGTAATTTTGTCATAATCGACGTCGTTTATATCGTCATTATCATCGTTGTTATCGTCCTTATTATCCTCATAATTATCGTCGTTATTATCGTCGTTATTTTGTCATAATCATCGTCGTTAATGTCGTCGTTATTATCGTCATTATTTTCGTTGTTATCGTCATAATTATCGTCGTTAATTTCGTCGTTATTTTGTCATAATCATCGTCGTTAATGTCGTCGTTATTATCGTCATTATCATCGTTGTTATCGTCCTTATTATCCTCATAATTATCGTCGTTAATATCGTCGTTATTTTGTCATAATCATCGTCGTTTATATCGTCATTATCATCGTTGTTGTCGTCCTTATTATCCTCATAATTATCGTCGTTAATATCGTCGTTATTTTGTCATAATCATCGTCGTTAATGTCGTCGTTATTATCGTCATTATCATCGTTGTTATCGTCCTTATTATCCTCATAATTATCGTCGTTAATATTGTCGTTATTTTGTCATAATCATCGTCGTTAATGTCGTCGTTATTATCGTCATTATCATCGTTGTCATAGTCCTTATTATCCACATAATTATCGTCGTTAATATCGTCGTTATTTTGTCATAATCATCGTCGTTTATATCGTCATTATCATCGTTGTTATCGTCCTTATTATCCTCAAAATTATCGTCGTTAATATCGTCGTTATTTTGTCATAATCATCGTCGTTAATGTCGTCGTTATTATCGTCATTATCATCGTTGTTATCGTCCTTATTATCCTCATAATTATCGTCGTTAATATCGTCGTTATTTTGTCATAATCATCGTCGTTAATGTCGTCGTTATTATCGTCATTATCATCGTTGTTATAGTCCTTATTATCCACATAATTATCGTCGTTAATATCGTCGTTATTTTGTCATAATCATCGTCGTTTATATCGTCATTATCATCGTTGTTATCGTCCTTATTATCCTCATAATTATCGTCGTTAATATCGTCGTTATTTTGTCATAATCATCGACGTTAATGTCGTCGTTATTATCGTCATTATCATCGTTGTTATCTTCCTTATTATCCTCAAAATTATCGTCGTTAATATCGTCGTTATTTTGTCATAATCATCGTCGTTAATGTCGTCGTTATTATCGTCATTATCATCGTTGTTATCGTCCTTATTATCCTCATAATTATCGTCGTTAATATCGTCGTTATTTTGTCATAATCATCGTCGTTAATGTCGTCGTTATTATCGTCATTATTTTCGTTGTTATCGTCATAATTATCATCGTTAATACTGTCGTTATTATTGTCATTATCTTCTTTTTATCGTCGTTATTATCGTCGTTATTATCGTCGTTATTATCGTCGTTAATATCGTCGTTAATATCGTCATTATCATCGTTGTTATAGTCCTTATTATCCACATAATTATCGTCGTTAATATCGTCGTTATTTTGTCATAATCATCGTCGTTTATATCGTCATTATCATCGTTGTTATCGTCCTTATTATCCTCATAATTATCGTCGTTAATATCGTCGTTATTTTGTCATAATCATCGTCGTTAATGTCGTCGTTATTATCGTCATTATCATCGTTGTAATAGTCCTTATTATCCACATAATTATCGTCATTAATATCGTCGTTATTTTGTCATAATCATCGTCGTTTATATCGTCATTATCATCGTTGTTATCGTCCTTATTATCCTCATAAATATCGTCGTTAATATCGTCGTTATTTTGTCATAATCATCGTCGTTAATGTCGTCGTTATTATCGTCATTATCTTCGTTGTTATCGTCATAATTATCATCGTTAATACCGTCGTTATTATTGTCATTATCTTCTTTTTATCGTCGTTATTATCGTCGTTAATATCGTCGTTATTATCGTCGTTATTATCGTCGTTAATATCGTCGTTAATATCGTCATTATCACCGTTGTTATCGTCCTTATTATCCTCATAATTATCGTCGTTAATATCGTCGTTATTTTGTCATAATCATCGTCGTTAATGTCGTCGTTATTATCGTCATTATCTTCGTTGTTATCGTCATAATTATCATCGTTAATACCGTCGTTATTATTGTCATTATCTTATTGTTATGTCGTTATTATCGTCGTTAATATCGTCGTTATTATCGTCGTTATTATCGTCGTTAATATCGTCGTTAATATCGTCATTATCATCGTTATTATCGTCCTAATTATCCTCATAATTATCGTCGTTAATATCGTCGTTATTTTGTCATAATCATCGTCGTTAATGTCGTCGTTATTATCGTCATTATCATCGTTGTTATCGTCCTTATTATCCTCATAATTATCGTCGTTAATATCTTCGTTATTTTGTCATAATCATCGTCGTTAATGTCGTCGTTATTATCGTCATTATCATCGTTGTTATAGTCCTTATTATCCACATAATTATCGTCGTTAATATCGTCGTTATTTTGTCATAATCATCGTCGTTTATATCGTCATTATCATCGTTGTTATCGTCCTTATTATCCTCATAATTATCGTCGTTAATATCGTCGTTATTTTGTCATAATCATCGTCGTTAATGTCGTCGTTATTATCGTCATTATCATCGTTGTTATCGTCCTTATTATCCTCATTATTATCGTCGTTAATATCGTCGTAATTTTGTCATAATCGACGTCGTTTATATCGTCATTATCATCGTTGTTATCGTCCTTATTATCCTCATAATTATCGTCGTTATAATCGTCGTTATTTTGTCATAATCATCGTCGTTAATGTCGTCGTTATTATCGTCATTATTTTCGTTGTTATCGTCATAATTATCATCGTTAATACTGTCGTTATTATTGTCATTATCTTCTTTTTATCGTCGTTATTATCGTCGTTATTATCGTCGTTAATATCGTCGTTAATATCGTCGTTAATATCGTCATTATCATCGTTGTTATCGTCCTTATTATCTTCATTAATATCGTCGTTAATATCGTCGTTATTTTGTCATAATCATCGTCGTTTATATCGTCATTATCATCGTTGTTATCGTCCTTATTATCCTCAAAATTATCGTCGTTAATTTCGTCGTTATTTTGTCATAATCATCGTCGTTAATGTCGTCGTTATTATCGTCATTATCATCGTTGTTATCGTCCTTATTATCCTCATAATTATCGTCGTTAATATCGTCGTTATTTTGTCATAATCATCGTCGTTTATATCGTCATTATCATCGTTGTTGTCGTCCTTATTATCCTCATAATTATCGTCGTTAATATCGTCGTTATTTTGTCATAATCATCGTCGTTAATGTCGTCGTTATTATCGTCATTATCATCGTTGTTATCGTCCTTATTATCCTCATAATTATCGTCGTTAATATCGTCGTTATTTTGTCATAATCATCGTCGTTAATGTCGTCGTTATTATCGTCATTATCATCGTTGTTATAGTCCTTATTATCCACATAATTATCGTCGTTAATATCTTCGTTATTTTGTCATAATGATCGTCGTTAATGTCGTCGTTATTATCGTCATTATCATCGTTGTCATAGTCCTTATTATCCACATAATTATCGTCGTTAATATCGTCGTTATTTTGTCATAATCATCGTCGTTTATATCGTCATTATCATCGTTGTTATCGTCCTTATTATCCTCAAAATTATCGTCGTTAATATCGTCGTTATTTTGTCATAATCATCGTCGTTAATGTCGTCGTTATTATCGTCATTATCATCGTTGTTATCGTCCTTATTATCCACATAATTATCGTCATTAATATCGTCGTTATTTTGTCATAATCATCGTCGTTAATGTCGTCGTTATTATCGTCATTATCATCGTCGTTATAGTCCTTATTAACCTCATAATTATCGTCGTTAATATCGTCGTTATTTTGTCATAATCATCGTCGTTAATGTCGTCGTTATTATCGTCATTATCATCGTTGTTATCGTCCTTATTATCCTCATAACTATCGTCGTTAATATCTTCGTTATTTTGTCATAATCATCGTCGTTAATGTCGTCGTTATTATCGTCATTATCATCGTTGTTATCGTCCTTATTATCCTCATAATTATCGTTGTTAATATCGTCGTTATTTTGTCATAATCATCGTCGTTAATGTCGTCGTTATTATCGTCATTATCATCGTTGTTATCGTCCTTATTATCCTCATTATTATCGTCGTTAATATCGTCGTAATTTTGTCATAATCGACGTCGTTTATATCGTCATTATCATCGTTGTTATCGTCCTTATTATCCTCATAATTATCGTCGTTATTATCGTCGTTATTTTGTCATAATCATCGTCGTTAATGTCGTCGTTATTATCGTCATTATTTTCGTTGTTATCGTCATAATTATCGTCGTTAATTTCGTCGTTATTTTGTCATAATCATCGTCGTTAATGTCGTCGTTATTATCGTCATTATCATCGTTGTTATCGTCCTTATTATCCTCATAATTATCGTCGTTAATATCGTCGTTATTTTGTCATAATCATCGTCGTTTATATCGTCATTATCATCGTTGTTGTCGTCCTTATTATCCTCATAATTATCGTCGTTAATATCGTCGTTATTTTGTCATAATCATCGTCGTTAATGTCGTCGTTATTATCGTCATTATCATCGTTGTTATCGTCCTTATTATCCTCATAATTATCGTCGTTAATATCGTCGTTATTTTGTCATAATCATCGTCGTTTATATCGTCATTATCATCGTTGTTGTCGTCCTTATTATCCTCATAATTATCGTCGTTAATATCGTCGTTATTTTGTCATAATCATCGTCGTTAATGTCGTCGTTATTATCGTCATTATCATCGTTGTTATCGTCCTTATTATCCTCATAATTATCGTCGTTAATATCGTCGTTATTTTGTCATAATCATCGTCGTTAATGTCGTCGTTATTATCGTCATTATCATCGTTGTTATAGTCCTTATTATCCACATAATTATCGTCGTTAATATCTTCGTTATTTTGTCATAATCATCGTCGTTAATGTCGTCGTTATTATCGTCATTATCATCGTTGTCATAGTCCTTATTATCCACATAATTATCGTCGTTAATATCGTCGTTATTTTGTCATAATCATCGTCGTTTATATCGTCATTATCATCGTTGTTATCGTCCTTATTATCCTCAAAATTATCGTCGTTAATATCGTCGTTATTTTGTCATAATCATCGTCGTTAATGTCGTCGTTATTATCGTCATTATCATCGTTGTTATCGTCCTTATTATCCACATAATTATCGTCATTAATATCGTCGTTATTTTGTCATAATCATCGTCGTTAATGTCGTCGTTATTATCGTCATTATCATCGTCGTTATAGTCCTTATTAACCTCATAATTATCGTCGTTAATATCGTCGTTATTTTGTCATAATCATCGTCGTTAATGTCGTCGTTATTATCGTCATTATCATCGTTGTTATCGTCCTTATTATCCTCATAATTATCGTCGTTAATATCTTCGTTATTTTGTCATAATCATCGTCGTTAATGTCGTCGTTATTATCGTCATTATCATCGTTGTTATCGTCCTTATTATCCTCATAATTATCGTTGTTAATATCGTCGTTATTTTGTCATAATCATCGTCGTTAATGTCGTCGTTATTATCGTCATTATCATCGTTGTTATCGTCCTTATTATCCTCATTATTATCGTCGTTAATATCGTCGTAATTTTGTCATAATCGACGTCGTTTATATCGTCATTATCATCGTTGTTATCGTCCTTATTATCCTCATAATTATCGTCGTTATTATCGTCGTTATTTTGTCATAATCATCGTCGTTAATGTCGTCGTTATTATCGTCATTATTTTCGTTGTTATCGTCATAATTATCGTCGTTAATTTCGTCGTTATTTTGTCATAATCATCGTCGTTAATGTCGTCGTTATTATCGTCATTATCATCGTTGTTATCGTCCTTATTATCCTCATAATTATCGTCGTTAATATCGTCGTTATTTTGTCATAATCATCGTCGTTTATATCGTCATTATCATCGTTGTTGTCGTCCTTATTATCCTCATAATTATCGTCGTTAATATCGTCGTTATTTTGTCATAATCATCGTCGTTAATGTCGTCGTTATTATCGTCATTATCATCGTTGTTATCGTCCTTATTATCCTCATAATTATCGTCGTTAATATCGTCGTTATTTTGTCATAATCATCGTCGTTAATGTCGTCGTTATTATCGTCATTATCATCGTTGTCATAGTCCTTATTATCCACATAATTATCGTCGTTAATATCGTCGTTATTTTGTCATAATCATCGTCGTTTATATCGTCATTATCATCGTTGTTATCGTCCTTATTATCCTCAAAATTATCGGCGTTAATATCGTCGTTATTTTGTCATAATCATCGTCGTTAATGTCGTCGTTATTATCGTCATTATCATCGTTGTTATCGTCCTTATTATCCTCATAATTATCGTCGTTAATATCGTCGTTATTTTGTCATAATCATCGTCGTTAATGTCGTCGTTATTATCGTCATTATCATCGTTGTTATAGTCCTTATTATCCACATAATTATCGTCGCTAATATCGTCGTTATTTTGTCATAATCATCGTCGTTTATATCGTCATTATCATCGTTGTTATCGTCCTTATTATCCTCAAAATTATCGTCGTTAATATCGTCGTTATTTTGTCATAATCATCGTCGTTAATGTCGTCGTTATTATCGTCATTATCATCGTTGTTATCGTCCTTATTATCCTCATAATTATCGTCGTTAATATCGTCGTTATTTTGTCATAATCATCGTCGTTAATGTCGTCGTTATTATCGTCATTATCATCGTCGTTATAGTCCTTATTAACCTCATAATTATCGTCGTTAATATCGTCGTTATTTTGTCATAATCATCGTCGTTAATGTCGTCGTTATTATCGTCATTATCATCGTTGTTATCGTCCTTATTATCCTCATAATTATCGTCGTTAATATCTTCGTTATTTTGTCATAATCATCGTCGTTAATGTCGTCGTTATTATCGTCATTATCATCGTTGTTATCGTCCTTATTATCCTCATAATTATCGTCGTTAATATCGTCGTTATTTTGTCATAATCATCGTCGTTAATGTCGTCGTTATTATCGTCATTATCATCGTTGTTATCGTCCTTATTATCCACATTATTATCGTCGTTAATATCGTCGTAATTTTGTCATAATCGACGTCGTTTATATCGTCATTATCATCGTTGTTATCGTCCTTATTATCCTCATAATTATCGTCGTTATTATCGTCGTTATTTTGTCATAATCATCGTCGTTAATGTCGTCGTTATTATCGTCATTATTTTCGTTGTTATCGTCATAATTATCGTCGTTAATTTCGTCGTTATTTTGTCATAATCATCGTCGTTAATGTCGTCGTTATTATCGTCATTATCATCGTTGTTATCGTCCTTATTATCCTCATTATTATCGTCGTTAATATCGTCGTAATTTTGTCATAATCGACGTCGTTTATATCGTCATTATCATCGTTGTTGTCGTCCTTATTATCCTCATAATTATCGTCGTTAATATCGTCGTTATTTTGTCATAATCATCGTCGTTAATGTCGTCGTTATTATCGTCATTATCATCGTTGTTATCGTCCTTATTATCCTCATAATTATCGTCGTTAATATCGTCGTTATTTTGTCATAATCATCGTCGTTAATGTCGTCGTTATTATCGTCATTATCATCGTTGTCATAGTCCTTATTATCCACATAATTATCGTCGTTAATATCGTCGTTATTTTGTCATAATCATCGTCGTTTATATCGTCATTATCATCGTTGTTATCGTCCTTATTATCCTCAAAATTATCGTCGTTAATATCGTCGTTATTTTGTCATAATCATCGTCGTTAATGTCGTCGTTATTATCGTCATTATCATCGTTGTTATCGTCCTTATTATCCTCATAATTATCGTCGTTAATATCGTCGTTATTTTGTCATAATCATCGTCGTTAATGTCGTCGTTATTATCGTCATTATCATCGTTGTTATAGTCCTTATTATCCACATAATTATCGTCGTTAATATCGTCGTTATTTTGTCATAATCATCGTCGTTTATATCGTCATTATCATCGTTGTTATCGTCCTTATTATCCTCATAATTATCGTCGTTAATATCGTCGTTATTTTGTCATAATCATCGACGTTAATGTCGTCGTTATTATCGTCATTATCATCGTTGTTATCTTCCTTATTATCCTCAAAATTATCGTCGTTAATATCGTCGTTATTTTGTCATAATCATCGTCGTTAATGTCGTCGTTATTATCGTCATTATCATCGTTGTTATCGTCCTTATTATCCTCATAATTATCGTCGTTAATATCGTCGTTATTTTGTCATAATCATCGTCGTTAATGTCGTCGTTATTATCGTCATTATTTTCGTTGTTATCGTCATAATTATCATCGTTAATACTGTCGTTATTATTGTCATTATCTTCTTTTTATCGTCGTTATTATCGTCGTTATTATCGTCGTTATTATCGTCGTTAATATCGTCGTTAATATCGTCATTATCATCGTTGTTATAGTCCTTATTATCCACATAATTATCGTCGTTAATATCGTCGTTATTTTGTCATAATCATCGTCGTTTATAACGTCATTATCATCGTTGTTATCGTCCTTATTATCCTCATAATTATCGTCGTTAATATCGTCGTTATTTTGTCATAATCATCGTCGTTAATGTCGTCGTTATTATCGTCATTATCATCGTTGTAATAGTCCTTATTATCCACATAATTATCGTCATTAATATCGTCGTTATTTTGTCATAATCATCGTCGTTTATATCGTCATTATCATCGTTGTTATCGTCCTTATTATCCTCATAAATATCGTCGTTAATATCGTCGTTATTTTGTCATAATCATCGTCGTTAATGTCGTCGTTATTATCGTCATTATCTTCGTTGTTATCGTCATAATTATCATCGTTAATACCGTCGTTATTATTGTCATTATCTTCTTTTTATCGTCGTTATTATCGTCGTTAATATCGTCGTTATTATCGTCGTTATTATCGTCGTTAATATCGTCGTTAATATCGTCATTATCATCGTTGTTATCGTCCTTATTATCCTCATAATTATCGTCGTTAATATCGTCGTTATTTTGTCATAATCATCGTCGTTAATGTCGTCGTTATTATCGTCATTATCTTCGTTGTTATCGTCATAATTATCATCGTTAATACCGTCGTTATTATTGTCATTATCTTATTGTTATGTCGTTATTATCGTCGTTAATATCGTCGTTATTATCGTCGTTATTATCGTCGTTAATATCGTCGTTAATATCGTCATTATCATCGTTATTATCGTCCTTATTATCCTCATAATTATCGTCGTTAATATCGTCGTTATTTTGTCATAATCATCGTCGTTAATGTCGTCGTTATTATCGTCATTATCATCGTTGTTATCGTCCTTATTATCCTCATAATTATCGTCGTTAATATCTTCGTTATTTTGTCATAATCATCGTCGTTAATGTCGTCGTTATTATCGTCATTATCATCGTTGTTATAGTCCTTATTATCCACATAATTATCGTCGTTAATATCGTCGTTATTTTGTCATAATCATCGTCGTTTATATTGTCATTATCATCGTTGTTATCGTCCTTATTATCCTCATAATTATCGTCGTTAATATCGTCGTTATTTTGTCATAATCATCGTCGTTAATGTCGTCGTTATTATCGTCATTATCATCGTTGTTATCGTCCTTATTATCCTCATTATTATCGTCGTTAATAACGTCGTAATTTTGTCATAATCGACGTCGTTTATATCGTCATTATCATCGTTGTTATCGTCCTTATTATCCTCATAATTATCGTCGTTATAATCGTCGTTATTTTGTCATAATCATCGTCGTTAATGTCGTCGTTATTATCGTCATTATTTTCGTTGTTATCGTCATAATTATCATCGTTAATACTGTCGTTATTATTGTCATTATCTTCTTTTTATCGTCGTTATTATCGTCGTTATTATCGTCGTTAATATCGTCGTTAATATCGTCGTTAATATCGTCATTATCATCGTTGTTATCGTCCTTATTATCTTCATTAATATCGTCGTTAATATCGTCGTTATTTTGTCATAATCATCGTCGTTTATATCGTCATTATCATCGTTGTTATCGTCCTTATTATCCTCAAAATTATCGTCGTTAATTTCGTCGTTATTTTGTCATAATCATCGTCGTTAATGTCGTCGTTATTATCGTCATTATCATCGTTGTTATCGTCCTTATTATCCTCATAATTATCGTCGTTAATATCGTCGTTATTTTGTCATAATCATCGTCGTTTATATCGTCATTATCATCGTTGTTGTCGTCCTTATTATCCTCATAATTATCGTCGTTAATATCGTCGTTATTTTGTCATAATCATCGTCGTTAATGTCGTCGTTATTATCGTCATTATCATCGTTGTTATCGTCCTTATTATCCTCATAATTATCGTCGTTAATATCGTCGTTATTTTGTCATAATCATCGTCGTTAATGTCGTCGTTATTATCGTCATTATCATCGTTGTTATAGTCCTTATTATCCACATAATTATCGTCGTTAATATCTTCGTTATTTTGTCATAATCATCGTCGTTAATGTCGTCGTTATTATCGTCATTATCATCGTTGTCATAGTCCTTATTATCCACATAATTATCGTCGTTAATATCGTCGTTATTTTGTCATAATCATCATCGTTTATATCGTCATTATCATCGTTGTTATCGTCCTTATTATCCTCAAAATTATCGTCGTTAATATCGTCGTTATTTTGTCATAATCATCGTCGTTAATGTCGTCGTTATTATCGTCATTATCATCGTTGTTATCGTCCTTATTATCCACATAATTATCGTCATTAATATCGTCGTTATTTTGTCATAATCATCGTCGTTAATGTCGTCGTTATTATCGTCATTATCATCGTCGTTATAGTCCTTATTAACCTCATAATTATCGTCGTTAATATCGTCGTTATTTTGTCATAATCATCGTCGTTAATGTCGTCGTTATTATCGTCATTATCATCGTTGTTATCGTCCTTATTATCCTCATAATTATCGTCGTTAATATCTTCGTTATTTTGTCATAATCATCGTCGTTAATGTCGTCGTTATTATCGTCATTATCATCGTTGTTATCGTCCTTATTATCCTCATAATTATCGTTGTTAATATCGTCGTTATTTTGTCATAATCATCGTCATTAATGTCGTCGTTATTATCGTCATTATCATCGTTGTTATCGTCCTTATTATCCTCATTATTATCGTCGTTAATATCGTCGTAATTTTGTCATAATCGACGTCGTTTATATCGTCATTATCATCGTTGTTATCGTCCTTATTATCCTCATAATTATCGTCGTTATTATCGTCGTTATTTTGTCATAATCATCGTCGTTAATGTCGTCGTTATTATCGTCATTATTTTCGTTGTTATCGTCATAATTATCGTCGTTAATTTCGTCGTTATTTTGTCATAATCATCGTCGTTAATGTCGTCGTTATTATCGTCATTATCATCGTTGTTATCGTCCTTATTATCCTCATAATTATCGTCGTTAATATCGTCGTTATTTTGTCATAATCATCGTCGTTTATATCGTCATTATCATCGTTGTTGTCGTCCTTATTATCCTCATAATTATCGTCGTTAATATCGTCGTTATTTTGTCATAATCATCGTCGTTAATGTCGTCGTTATTATCGTCATTATCATCGTTGTTATCGTCCTTATTATCCTCATAATTATCGTCGTTAATATCGTCGTTATTTTGTCATAATCATCGTCGTTAATGTCGTCGTTATTATCGTCATTATCATCGTTGTCATAGTCCTTATTATCCACATAATTATCGTCGTTAATATCGTCGTTATTTTGTCATAATCATCGTCGTTTATATCGTCATTATCATCGTTGTTATCGTCCTTATTATCCTCAAAATTATCGTCGTTAATATCGTCGTTATTTTGTCATAATCATCGTCGTTAATGTCGTCGTTATTATCGTCATTATCATCGTTGTTATCGTCCTTATTATCCTCACAATTATCGTCGTTAATATCGTCGTTATTTTGTCATAATCATCGTCGTTAATGTCGTCGTTATTATCGTCATTATCATCGTTGTTATAGTCCTTATTATCCACATAATTATCGTCGTTAATATCGTCGTTATTTTGTCATAATCATCGTCGTTTATATCGTCATTATCATCGTTGTTATCGTCCTTATTATCCTCATAATTATCGTCGTTAATATCGTCGTTATTTTGTCATAATCATCGACGTTAATGTCGTCGTTATTATCGTCATTATCATCGTTGTTATCTTCCTTATTATCCTCAAAATTATCGTCGTTAATATCGTCGTTATTTTGTCATAATCATCGTCGTTTATATCGTCATTATCATCGTTGTTATCGTCCTTATTATCCTCAAAATTATCGTCGTTAATATCGTCGTTATTTTGTCATAATCATCGTCGTTAATGTCGTCGTTATTATCGTCATTATCATCGTTGTTATCGTCCTTATTATCTTCATTAATATCGTCGTTAATATCGTCGTTATTTTGTCATAATCATCGTCGTTTATATCGTCATTATCATCGTTGTTATCGTCCTTATTATCCTCAAAATTATCGTCGTTAATTTCGTCGTTATTTTGTCATAATCATCGTCGTTAATGTCGTCGTTATTATCGTCATTATCATCGTTGTTATCGTCCTTATTATCCTCATAATTATCGTCGTTAATATCGTCGTTATTTTGTCATAATCATCGTCGTTTATATCGTCATTATCATCGTTGTTGTCGTCCTTATTATCCTCATAATTATCGTCGTTAATATCGTCGTTATTTTGTCATAATCATCGTCGTTAATGTCGTCGTTATTATCGTCATTATCATCGTTGTTATCGTCCTTATTATCCTCATAATTATCGTCGTTAATATCGTCGTTATTTTGTCATAATCATCGTCGTTAATGTCGTCGTTATTATCGTCATTATCATCGTTGTCATAGTCCTTATTATCCACATAATTATCGTCGTTAATATCGTCGTTATTTTGTCATAATCATCGTCGTTTATATCGTCATTATCATCGTTGTTATCGTCCTTATTATCCTCAAAATTATCGTCGTTAATATCGTCGTTATTTTGTCATAATCATCGTCGTTAATGTCGTCGTTATTATCGTCATTATCATCGTTGTTATCGTCCTTATTATCCTCATTATTATCGTCGTTAATATCGTCGTAATTTTGTCATAATCGACGTCGTTTATATCGTCATTATCATCGTTGTTATCGTCCTTATTATCCTCATAATTATCGTCGTTATAATCGTCGTTATTTTGTCATAATCATCGTCGTTAATGTCGTCGTTATTATCGTCATTATTTTCGTTGTTATCGTCATAATTATCATCGTTAATACTGTCGTTATTATTGTCATTATCTTCTTTTTATCGTCGTTATTATCGTCGTTATTATCGTCGTTATTATCGTCGTTAATATCGTCGTTAATATCGTCATTATCATCGTTGTTATCGTCCTTATTATCTTCATTAATATCGTCGTTAATATCGTCGTTATTTTGTCATAATCATCGTCGTTTATATCGTCATTATCATCGTTGTTATCGTCCTTATTATCCTCAAAATTATCGTCGTTAATTTCGTCGTTATTTTGTCATAATCATCGTCGTTAATGTCGTCGTTATTATCGTCATTATCATCGTTGTTATCGTCCTTATTATCCTCATAATTATCGTCGTTAATATCGTCGTTATTTTGTCATAATCATCGTCGTTTATATCGTCATTATCATCGTTGTTGTCGTCCTTATTATCCTCATAATTATCGTCGTTAATATCGTCGTTATTTTGTCATAATCATCGTCGTTAATGTCGTCGTTATTATCGTCATTATCATCGTTGTTATCGTCCTTATTATCCTCATAATTATCGTCGTTAATATCGTCGTTATTTTGTCATAATCATCGTCGTTAATTTCGTCGTTATTATCGTCATTATCATCGTCGTTATAGTCCTTATTAACCTCATAATTATCGTCGTTAATATCGTCGTTATTTTGTCATAATCATCGTCGTTAATGTCGTCGTTATTATCGTCATTATCATCGTTGTTATCGTCCTTATTATCCTCATAATTATCGTCGTTAATATCTTCGTTATTTTGTCATAATCATCGTCGTTAATGTCGTCGTTATTATCGTCATTATCATCGTTGTTATCGTCCTTATTATCCTCATAATTATCGTCGTTAATATCGTCGTTATTTTGTCATAATCATCGTCGTTAATGTCGTCGTTATTATCGTCATTATCATCGTTGTTATCGTCCTTATTATCCTCATAATTATCGTCGTTATTATCGTCGTTATTTTGTCATAATCATCGTCGTTAATGTCGTCGTTATTATCGTCATTATTTTCGTTGTTATCGTCATAATTATCGTCGTTAATTTCGTCGTTATTTTGTCATAATCATCGTCGTTAATGTCGTCGTTATTATCGTCATTATCATCGTTGTTATCGTCCTTATTATCCTCATAATTATCGTCGTTAATATCGTCGTTATTTTGTCATAATCATCGTCGTTTATATCGTCATTATCATCGTTGTTGTCGTCCTTATTATCCTCATAATTATCGTCGTTAATATCGTCGTTATTTTGTCATAATCATCGTCGTTAATGTCGTCGTTATTATCGTCATTATCATCGTTGTTATGGTCCTTATTATCCTCATAATTATCGTCGGTAATATCGTCGTTATTTTGTCATAATCATCGTCGTTAATGTCGTCGTTATTATCGTCATTATCATCGTTGTCATAGTCCTTATTATCCACATAATTATCGTCGTTAATATCGTCGTTATTTTGTCATAATCATCGTCGTTTATATCGTCATTATCATCGTTGTTTTCGTCCTTATTATCCTCAAAATTATCGTCGTTAATATCGTCGTTATTTTGTCATAATCATCGTCGTTAATGTCGTCGTTATTATCGTCATTATCATCGTTGTTATCGTCCTTATTATCCTCATAATTATCGTCGTTAATATCGTCGTTATTTTGTCATAATCATCGTCGTTAATGTCGTCGTTATTATCGTCATTATCATCGTTGTTATAGTCCTTATTATCCACATAATTATCGTCGTTAATATCGTCGTTATTTTGTCATAATCATCGTCGTTTATATCGTCATTATCATCGTTGTTATCGTCCTTATTATCCTCATAATTATCGTCGTTAATATCGTCGTTATTTTGTCATAATCATCGTCGTTAATGTCGTCGTTATTATCGTCATTATCATCGTTGTTATCGTCCTTATTATCCTCATAATTATCGTCGTTAATATCTTCGTTATTTTGTCATAATCATCGTCGTTAATGTCGTCGTTATTATCGTCATTATCATCGTTGTTATAGTCCTTATTATCCACATAATTATCGTCGTTAATATCGTCGTTATTTTGTCATAATCATCGTCGTTTATATCGTCATTATCATCGTTGTTATCGTCCTTATTATCCTCATAATTATCGTCGTTAATATCGTCGTTATTTTGTCATAATCATCGTCGTTAATGTCGTCGTTATTATCGTCATTATCATCGTTGTTATCGTCCTTATTATCCTCATAATTATCGTCGTTAATATCGTCGTTATTTTGTCATAATTATCGTCGTTAAGGTCGTCGTTATTATCGTCATTATCATCGTTGTTATCGTCCTTATTATCCTCATAATTATCGTCGTTATAATCGTCGTTATTTTGTTATAATCATCGTCGTTAATGTCGTCGTTATTATCGTCATTATTTTCGTTGTTATCGTCATAATTATCATCGTTAATACTGTCGTTATTATTGTCATTATCTTCTTTTTATCGTCGTTATTATCGTCGTTATTATCGTCGTTAATATCGACGTTAATATCGTCATTATCATCGTTGTTATCGTCCTTATTATCTTCATTAATATCGTCGTTAATATCGTCGTTATTTTGTCATAATCATCGTCGTTTATATCGTCATTATCATCGTTGTTATCGTCCTTATTATCCTCAAAATTATCGTCGTTAATTTCGTCGTTATTTTGTCATAATCATCGTCGTTAATGTCGTCGTTATTATCGTCATTATCATCGTTGTTATCGTCCTTATTATCCTCATAATTATCGTCGTTAATATCGTCGTTATTTTGTCATAATCACCGTCGTTTATATCGTCATTATCATCGTTGTTGTCGTCCTTATTATCCTCATAATTATCGTCGTTAATATCGTCGTTATTTTGTCATAATCATCGTCGTTAATGTCGTCGTTATTATCGTCATTATCATCGTTGTCATAGTCCTTATTATCCACATAATTATCGTCGTTAATATCGTCGTTATTTTGTCATAATCATCGTCGTTTATATCGTCATTATCATCGTTGTTATCGTCCTTATTATCCTCAAAATTATCGTCGTTAATATCGTCGTTATTTTGTCATAATCATCGTCGTTAATGTCGTCGTTATTATCGTCATTATCATCGTTGTTATCGTCCTTATTATCCTCATAATTATCGTCGTTAATATCGTCGTTATTTTGTCATAATCATCGTCGTTAATGTCGTCGTTATTATCGTCATTATCATCGTTGTTATAGTCCTTATTATCCACATAATTATCGTCGTTAATATCGTCGTTATTTTGTCATAATCATCGTCGTTTATATCGTCATTATCATCGTTGTTATCGTCCTTATTATCCTCATAATTATCGTCGTTAATATCGTCGTTATTTTGTCATAATCATCGTCGTTAATGTCGTCGTTATTATCGTCATTATCATCGTTGTTATCGTCCTTATTATCCTCATAATTATCGTCGTTAATATCTTCGTTATTTTGTCATAATCATCGTCGTTAATGTCGTCGTTATTATCGTCATTATCATCGTTGTTATAGTCCTTATTATCCACATAATTATCGTCGTTAATATCGTCGTTATTTTGTCATAATCATCGTCGTTTATATCGTCATTATCATCGTTGTTATCGTCCTTATTATCCTCATAATTATCGTCGTTAATATCGTCGTTATTTTGTCATAATCATCGTCGTTAATGTCGTCGTTATTATCGTCATTATCATCGTTGTTATCGTCCTTATTATCCTCATTATTATCGTCGTTAATATCGTCGTAATTTTGTCATAATCGACGTCGTTTATATCGTCATTATCATCGTTGTTATCGTCCTTATTATCCTCATAATTATCGTCGTTATAATCGTCGTTATTTTGTCATAATCATCGTCGTTAATGTCGTCGTTATTATCGTCATTATTTTCGTTGTTATCGTCATAATTATCATCGTTAATACTGTCGTTATTATTGTCATTATCTTCTTTTTATCGTCGTTATTATCGTCGTTATTATCGTCGTTAATATCGTCGTTATTTTGTCATAATCATCGTCGTTAATGTCGTCGTTATTATCGTCATTATCATCGTTGTTATCGTCCTTATTATCCTCATAATTATTGTCGTTAATATCGTCGTTATTTTGTCATAATCATCGTCGTTAATGTCGTCGTTATTATCGTCATTATCATCGTTGTCATAGTCCTTATTATCCACATAATTATCGTCGTTAATATCGTCGTTATTTTGTCATAATCATCGTCGTTTATATCGTCATTATCATCGTTGTTATCGTCCTTATTATCCTCAAAATTATCGTCGTTAATATCGTCGTTATTTTGTCATAATCATCGTCGTTAATGTCGTCGTTATTATCGTCATTATCATCGTTGTTATCGTCCTTATTATCCTCATAATTATCGTCGTTAATATCGTCGTTATTTTGTCATAATCATCGTCGTTAATGTCGTCGTTATGATCGTCATTATCATCGTTGTTATAGTCCTTATTATCCACATAATTATCGTCGTTAATATCGTCGTTATTTTGTCATAATCATCGTCGTTTATATCGTCATTATCATCGTTGTTATCGTCCTTATTATCCTCATAATTATCGTCGTTAATATCGTCGTTATTTTGTCATAATCATCGTCGTTAATGTCGTCGTTATTATCGTCATTATCATCGTTGTTATCGTCCTTATTATCCTCATTATTATCGTCGTTAATATCGTCGTAATTTTGTCATAATCGACGTCGTTTATATCGTCATTATCATCGTTGTTATCGTCCTTATTATCCTCATAATTATCGTCGTTATAATCGTCGTTATTTTGTCATAATCATCGTCGTTAATGTCGTCGTTATTATCGTCATTATTTTCGTTGTTATCGTCATAATTATCATCGTTAATACTGTCGTTATTATTGTCATTATCTTCTTTTTATCGTCGTTATTATCGTCGTTATTATCGTCGTTAATATCGACGTTAATATCGTCATTATCATCGTTGTTATCGTCCTTATTATCTTCATTAATATCGTCGTTAATATCGTCGTTATTTTGTCATAATCATCGTCGTTTATATCGTCATTATCATCGTTGTTATCGTCCTTATTATCCTCAAAATTATCGTCGTTAATTTCGTCGTTATTTTGTCATAATCATCGTCGTTAATGTCGTCGTTATTATCGTCATTATCATCGTTGTTATCGTCCTTATTATCCTCATAATTATCGTCGTTAATATCGTCGTTATTTTGTCATAATCACCGTCGTTTATATCGTCATTATCATCGTTGTTGTCGTCCTTATTATCCTCATAATTATCGTCGTTAATATCGTCGTTATTTTGTCATAATCATCGTCGTTAATGTCGTCGTTATTATCGTCATTATCATCGTTGTTATCGTCCTTATTATCCTCATAATTATTGTCGTTAATATCGTCGTTATTTTGTCATAATCATCGTCGTTAATGTCGTCGTTATTATCGTCATTATCATCGTTGTCATAGTCCTTATTATCCACATAATTATCGTCGTTAATATCGTCGTTATTTTGTCATAATCATCGTCGTTTATATCGTCATTATCATCGTTGTTATCGTCCTTATTATCCTCAAAATTATCGTCGTTAATATCGTCGTTATTTTGTCATAATCATCGTCGTTAATGTCGTCGTTATTATCGTCATTATCATCGTTGTTATCGTCCTTATTATCCTCATAATTATCGTCGTTAATATCGTCGTTATTTTGTCATAATCATCGTCGTTAATGTCGTCGTTATGATCGTCATTATCATCGTTGTTATAGTCCTTATTATCCACATAATTATCGTCGTTAATATCTTCGTTATTTTGTCATAATCATCGTCGTTAATGTCGTCGTTATTATCGTCATTATCATCGTTGTCATAGTCCTTATTATCCACATAATTATCGTCGTTAATATCGTCGTTATTTTGTCATAATCATCGTCGTTTATATCGTCATTATCATCGTTGTTATCGTCCTTATTATCCTCAAAATTATCGTCGTTAATATCGTCGTTATTTTGTCATAATCATCGTCGTTAATGTCGTCGTTATTATCGTCATTATCATCGTTGTTATCGTCCTTATTATCCTCATAATTATCGTCGTTAATATCGTCGTTATTTTGTCATAATCATCGTCGTTAATGTCGTCGTTATTATCGTCATTATCATCGTTGTTATAGTCCTTATTATCCTCATAATTATCGTCGTTAATATCGTCGTTATTTTGTCATAATCATCGTCGTTAATGTCGTCGTTATTATCGTCATTATCATCGTTGTTATCGTCCTTATTATCCTCATAATTATCGTCGTTAATATCTTCGTTATTTTGTCATAATCATCGTAGTTAATGTCGTCGTTATTATCGTCATTATCATCGTTGTTATAGTCCTTATTATCCACATAATTATCGTCGTTAATATCGTCGTTATTTTGTCATAATCATCGTCGTTTATATCGTCATTATCATCGTTGTTATCGTCCTTATTATCCTCATAATTATCGTCGTTAATATCGTCGTTATTTTGTCATAATCATCGACGTTAATGTCGTCGTTATTATCGTCATTATCATCGTTGTTATCGTCCTTATTATCCTCATTATTATCGTCGTTAATATCGTCGTAATTTTGTCATAATCGACGTCGTTTATATCGTCATTATCATCGTTGTTATCGTCCTTATTATCCTCATAATTATCGTCGTTATTATCGTCGTTATTTTGTCATAATCATCGTCGTTAATGTCGTCGTTATTATCGTCATTATTTTCGTTGTTATCGTCATAATTATCGTCGTTAATTTCGTCGTTATTTTGTCATAATCATCGTCGTTAATGTCGTCGTTATTATCGTCATTATCATCGTTGTTATCGTCCTTATTATCCTCATAATTATCGTCGTTAATATCGTCGTTATTTTGTCATAATCATCGTCGTTTATATCGTCATTATCATCGTTGTTGTCGTCCTTATTATCCTCATAATTATCGTCGTTAATATCGTCGTTATTTTGTCATAATCATCGTCGTTAATGTCGTCGTTATTATCGTCATTATCATCGTTGTTATGGTCCTTATTATCCTCATAATTATCGTCGTTAATATCGTCGTTATTTTGTCATAATCATCGTCGTTAATGTCGTCGTTATTATCGTCATTATCATCGTTGTCATAGTCCTTATTATCCACATAATTATCGTCGTTAATATCGTCGTTATTTTGTCATAATCATCGTCGTTTATATCGTCATTATCATCGTTGTTATCGTCCTTATTATCCTCAAAATTATCGTCGTTAATATCGTCGTTATTTTGTCATAATCATCGTCGTTAATGTCGTCGTTATTATCGTCATTATCATCGTTGTTATCGTCCTTATTATCCTCATAATTATCGTCGTTAATATCGTCGTTATTTTGTCATAATCATCGTCGTTAATGTCGTCGTTATTATCGTCATTATCATCGTTGTTATAGTCCTTATTATCCACATAATTATCGTCGTTAATATCGTCGTTATTTTGTCATAATCATCGTCGTTTATATCGTCATTATCATCGTTGTTATCGTCCTTATTATCCTCAAAATTATCGTCGTTAATATCGTCGTTATTTTGTCATAATCATCGTCGTTAATGTCGTCGTTATTATCGTCATTATCATCGTTGTTATCGTCCTTATTATCCTCATAATTATCGTCGTTAATATCGTCGTTATTTTGTCATAATCATCGTCGTTAATGTCGTCGTTATTATCGTCATTATCATCGTTGTTATCGTCCTTATTAT
The DNA here is from genome assembly GCA_911387685.1 of Dolichovespula media. NCBI lineage: Eukaryota > Metazoa > Arthropoda > Insecta > Hymenoptera > Vespidae > Dolichovespula > Dolichovespula media. The sequence continues at coordinate 387,524 of CAJVQJ010000019.1, read as the reverse complement.
CCTCATAATTATCGTCGTTAATATCGTCGTTATTTTGTCATAATCATCGTCGTTTATATCGTCATTATCATCGTTGTTATCGTCCTTATTATCCTCATAATTATCGTCGTTAATATCGTCGTTATTTTGTCATAATCATCGTCGTTAATGTCGTCGTTATGATCGTCATTATCATCGTTGTTATAGTCCTTATTATCCACATAATTATCGTCGTTAATATCTTCGTTATTTTGTCATAATCATCGTCGTTAATGTCGTCGTTATTATCGTCATTATCATCGTTGTCATAGTCCTTATTATCCACATAATTATCGTCGTTAATATCGTCGTTATTTTGTCATAATCATCGTCGTTTATATCGTCATTATCATCGTTGTTATCGTCCTTATTATCCTCAAAATTATCGTCGTTAATATCGTCGTTATTTTGTCATAATCATCGTCGTTAATGTCGTCGTTATTATCGTCATTATCATCGTTGTTATCGTCCTTATTATCCTCATAATTATCGTCGTTAATATCGTCGTTATTTTGTCATAATCATCGTCGTTAATGTCGTCGTTATTATCGTCATTATCATCGTTGTTATAGTCCTTATTATCCTCATAATTATCGTCGTTAATATCGTCGTTATTTTGTCATAATCATCGTCGTTAATGTCGTCGTTATTATCGTCATTATCATCGTTGTTATCGTCCTTATTATCCTCATAATTATCGTCGTTAATATCTTCGTTATTTTGTCATAATCATCGTAGTTAATGTCGTCGTTATTATCGTCATTATCATCGTTGTTATAGTCCTTATTATCCACATAATTATCGTCGTTAATATCGTCGTTATTTTGTCATAATCATCGTCGTTTATATCGTCATTATCATCGTTGTTATCGTCCTTATTATCCTCATAATTATCGTCGTTAATATCGTCGTTATTTTGTCATAATCATCGACGTTAATGTCGTCGTTATTATCGTCATTATCATCGTTGTTATCGTCCTTATTATCCTCATTATTATCGTCGTTAATATCGTCGTAATTTTGTCATAATCGACGTCGTTTATATCGTCATTATCATCGTTGTTATCGTCCTTATTATCCTCATAATTATCGTCGTTATTATCGTCGTTATTTTGTCATAATCATCGTCGTTAATGTCGTCGTTATTATCGTCATTATTTTCGTTGTTATCGTCATAATTATCGTCGTTAATATCGTCGTTATTTTGTCATAATCATCGTCGTTAATGTCGTCGTTATTATCGTCATTATCATCGTTGTTATCGTCCTTATTATCCTCATAATTATCGTCGTTAATATCGTCGTTATTTTGTCATAATCATCGTCGTTTATATCGTCATTATCATCGTTGTTGTCGTCCTTATTATCCTCATAATTATCGTCGTTAATATCGTCGTTATTTTGTCATAATCATCGTCGTTAATGTCGTCGTTATTATCGTCATTATCATCGTTGTTATGGTCCTTATTATCCTCATAATTATCGTCGTTAATATCGTCGTTATTTTGTCATAATCATCGTCGTTAATGTCGTCGTTATTATCGTCATTATCATCGTTGTCATAGTCCTTATTATCCACATAATTATCGTCGTTAATATCGTCGTTATTTTGTCATAATCATCGTCGTTTATATCGTCATTATCATCGTTGTTATCGTCCTTATTATCCTCAAAATTATCGTCGTTAATATCGTCGTTATTTTGTCATAATCATCGTCGTTAATGTCGTCGTTATTATCGTCATTATCATCGTTGTTATCGTCCTTATTATCCTCATAATTATCGTCGTTAATATCGTCGTTATTTTGTCATAATCATCGTCGTTAATGTCGTCGTTATTATCGTCATTATCATCGTTGTTATAGTCCTTATTATCCACATAATTATCGTCGTTAATATCGTCGTTATTTTGTCATAATCATCGTCGTTTATATCGTCATTATCATCGTTGTTATCGTCCTTATTATCCTCATAATTATCGTCGTTAATATCGTCGTTATTTTGTCATAATCATCGACGTTAATGTCGTCGTTATTATCGTCATTATCATCGTTGTTATCTTCCTTATTATCCTCAAAATTAAGGTCGTTAATATGGTCGTTATTTTGTCATAATCATCGTCGTTAATGTCGTCGTTATTATCGTCATTATCATCGTTGTTATCGTCCTTATTATCCTCATAATTATCGTCGTTAATATCGTCGTTATTTTGTCATAATCATCGTCGTTAATGTCGTCATTATCATCGTTGTTATCGTCCTTATTATCCTCATAATTATCGTCGTTAATATCGTCGTTATTTTGTCATAATCATCGTCGTTTATATCGTCATTATCATCGTTGTTATCGTCCTTAATATCCTCAAAATTATCGTCGTTATTATCGTCGTTATTTTGTCATAATCATCGTCGTTAATGTCGTCGTTATTATCGTCATTATTTTCGTTGTTATCGTCATAATTATCATCGTTAATACTGTCGTTATTAATGTCATTATCTTCTTTTTATCGTCGTTATTATCGTCGTTATTATCGTCGTTATTATCGTCGTTAATATCGTCGTTAATATCGTCATTATCATCGTTGTTATAGTCCTTATTATCCACATAATTATCGCCGTTAATATCGTCGTTATTTTGTCATAATCATCGTCGTTTATATCGTCATTATCATCGTTGTTATCGTCCTTATTATCCTCATAATTGTCGTCGTTAATATCGTCGTTATTTTGTCATAATCATCGTCGTTAATGTCGTCGTTATTATCGTCATTATCATCGTTGTTATCGTCCTTATTATCCTCATTATTATCGTCGTTAATATCGTCGTAATTTTGTCATAATCGACGTCGTTTATATCGTCATTATCATCGTTGTTATCGTCCTTATTATCCTCATAATTATCGTCGTTATAATCGTCGTTATTTTGTCATAATCATCGTCGTTAATGTCGTCGTTATTATCGTCATTATTTTCGTTGTTATCGTCATAATTATCATCGTTAATACTGTCGTTATTATTGTCATTATCTTCTTTTTATCGTCGTTATTATCGTCGTTATTATCGTCATTATTATCGTCGTTAATATCGTCGTTAATATCGTCATTATCATCGTTGTTATCGTCCTTATTATCTTCATTAATATCGTCGTTAATATCGTCGTTATTTTGTCATAATCATCGTCGTTTATATCGTCATTATCATCGTTGTTATCGTCCTTATTATCCTCAAAATTATCGTCGTTAATTTCGTCGTTATTTTGTCATAATCATCGTCGTTAATGTCGTCGTTATTATCGTCATTATCATCGTTGTTATCGTCCTTATTATCCTCATAATTATCGTCGTTAATATCGTCGTTATTTTGTCATAATCATCGTCGTTTATATCGTCATTATCATCGTTGTTGTCGTCCTTATTATCCTCATAATTATCGTCGTTAATATCGTCGTTATTTTGTCATAATCATCGTCGTTAATGTCGTCGTTATTATCGTCATTATCATCGTTGTTATCGTCCTTATTATCCTCATAATTATCGTCGTTAATATCGTCGTTATTTTGTCATAATCATCGTCGTTAATGTCGTCGTTATTATCGTCATTATCATCGTTGTCATAGTCCTTATTATCCACATAATTATCGTCGTTAATATCGTCGTTATTTTGTCATAATCATCGTCGTTTATATCGTCATTATCATCGTTGTTATCGTCCTTATTATCCTCAAAATTACCGTCGTTAATATCGTCGTTATTTTGTCATAATCATCGTCGTTAATGTCGTCGTTATTATCGTCATTATCATCGTTGTTATCGTCCTTATTATCCTCATAATTATCGTCGTTAATATCGTCGTTATTTTGTCATAATCATCGTCGTTAATGTCGTCGTTATTATCGTCAGTATCATCGTTATTATAGTCCTTATTATCCACATAATTATCGTCGTTAATATCGTCGTTATTTTGTCATAATCATCGTCGTTTATATCGTCATTATCATCGTTGTTATCGTCCTTATTATCCTCATAATTATCGTCGTTATAATCGTCGTTATTTTGTCATAATCATCGTCGTTAATGTCGTCGTTATTATCGTCATTATTTTCGTTGTTATCGTCATAATTATCATCGTTAATACTGTCGTTATTATTGTCATTATCTTCTTTTTATCGTCGTTATTATCGTCGTTATTATCGTCGTTATTATCGTCGTTAATATCGTCGTTAATATCGTCATTATCATCGTTGTTATCGTCCTTATTATCTTCATTAATATCGTCGTTAATATCGTCGTTATTTTGTCATAATCATCGTCGTTTATATCGTCATTATCATCGTTGTTATCGTCCTTATTATCCTCAAAATTATCGTCGTTAATTTCGTCGTTATTTTGTCATAATCATCGTCGTTAATGTCGTCGTTATTATCGTCATTATCATCGTTGTTATCGTCCTTATTATCCTCATAATTATCGTCGTTAATATCGTCGTTATTTTGTCATAATCATCGTCGTTTATATCGTCATTATCATCGTTGTTGTCGTCCTTATTATCCTCATAATTATCGTCGTTAATATCGTCGTTATTTTGTCATAATCATCGTCGTTAATGTCGTCGTTATTATCGTCATTATCATCGTTGTTATCGTCCTTATTATCCTCATAATTATCGTCGTTAATATCGTCGTTATTTTGTCATAATCATCGTCGTTAATGTCGTCGTTATTATCGTCATTATCATCGTTGTCATAGTCCTTATTATCCACATAATTATCGTCGTTAATATCGTCGTTATTTTGTCATAATCATCGTCGTTTATATCGTCATTATCATCGTTGTTATCGTCCTTATTATCCTCAAAATTATCGTCGTTAATATCGTCGTTATTTTGTCATAATCATCGTCGTTAATGTCGTCGTTATTATCGTCATTATCATCGTTGTTATCGTCCTTATTATCCTCATAATTATCGTCGTTAATATCGTCGTTATTTTGTCATAATCATCGTCGTTAATGTCGTCGTTATTATCGTCATTATCATCGTTATTATAGTCCTTATTATCCACATAATTATCGTCGTTAATATCGTCGTTATTTTGTCATAATCATCGTCGTTTATATCGTCATTATCATCGTTGTTATCGTCCTTATTATCCTCATAATTATCGTCGTTAATATCGTCGTTATTTTGTCATAATCATCGTCGTTAATGTCGTCGTTATTATCGTCATTATCATCGTTGTTATCGTCCTTATTATCCTCATAATTATCGTCGTTAATATCTTCGTTATTTTGTCATAATCATCGTCGTTAATGTCGTCGTTATTATCGTCATTATCATCGTTGTTATAGTCCTTATTATCCACATAATTATCGTCGTTAATATCGTCGTTATTTTGTCATAATCATCGTCGTTTATATCGTCATTATCATCGTTGTTATCGTCCTTATTATCCTCATAATTATCGTCGTTAATATCGTCGTTATTTTGTCATAATCATCGTCGTTAATGTCGTCGTTATTATCGTCATTATCATCGTTGTTATCGTCCTTATTATCCTCATTATTATCGTCGTTAATATCGTCGTAATTTTGTCATAATCGACGTCGTTTATATCGTCATTATCATCGTTGTTATCGTCCTTATTATCCTCATAATTATCGTCGTTATAATCGTCGTTATTTTGTCATAATCATCGTCGTTAATGTCGTCGTTATTATCGTCATTATTTTCGTTGTTATCGTCATAATTATCATCGTTAATACTGTCGTTATTATTGTCATTATCTTCTTTTTATCGTCGTTATTATCGTCGTTATTATCGTCGTTAATATCGACGTTAATATCGTCATTATCATCGTTGTTATCGTCCTTATTATCTTCATTAATATCGTCGTTAATATCGTCGTTATTTTGTCATAATCATCGTCGTTTATATCGTCATTATCATCGTTGTTATCGTCCTTATTATCCTCAAAATTATCGTCGTTAATTTCGTCGTTATTTTGTCATAATCATCGTCGTTAATGTCGTCGTTATTATCGTCATTATCATCGTTGTTATCGTCCTTATTATCCTCATAATTATCGTCGTTAATATCGTCGTTATTTTGTCATAATCATCGTCGTTTATATCGTCATTATCATCGTTGTTGTCGTCCTTATTATCCTCATAATTATCGTCGTTAATATCGTCGTTATTTTGTCATAATCATCGTCGTTAATGTCGTCGTTATTATCGTCATTATCATCGTTGTTATCGTCCTTATTATCCTCATAATTATCGTCGTTAATATCGTCGTTATTTTGTCATAATCATCGTCGTTAATGTCGTCGTTATTATCGTCATTATCATCGTTGTCATAGTCCTTATTATCCACATAATTATCGTCGTTAATATCGTCGTTATTTTGTCATAATCATCGTCGTTTATATCGTCATTATCATCGTTGTTATCGTCCTTATTATCCTCAAAATTATCGTCGTTAATATCGTCGTTATTTTGTCATAATCATCGTCGTTAATGTCGTCGTTATTATCGTCATTATCATCGTTGTTATCGTCCTTATTATCCTCATAATTATCGTCGTTAATATCGTCGTTATTTTGTCATAATCATCGTCGTTAATGTCGTCGTTATGATCGTCATTATCATCGTTGTTATAGTCCTTATTATCCACATAATTATCGTCGTTAATATCGTCGTTATTTTGTCATAATCATCGTCGTTTATATCGTCATTATCATCGTTGTTATCGTCCTTATTATCCTCATAATTATCGTCGTTAATATCGTCGTTATTTTGTCATAATCATCGTCGTTAATGTCGTCGTTATTATCGTCATTATCATCGTTGTTATCGTCCTTATTATCCTCATAATTATCGTCGTTAATATCTTCGTTATTTTGTCATAATCATCGTCGTTAATGTCGTCGTTATTATCGTCATTATCATCGTTGTTATAGTCCTTATTATCCACATAATTATCGTCGTTAATATCGTCGTTATTTTGTCATAATCATCGTCGTTTATATCGTCATTATCATCGTTGTTATCGTCCTTATTATCCTCATAATTATCGTCGTTAATATCGTCGTTATTTTGTCATAATCATCGTCGTTAATGTCGTCGTTATTATCGTCATTATCATCGTTGTTATCGTCCTTATTATCCTCATTATTATCGTCGTTAATATCGTCGTAATTTTGTCATAATCGACGTCGTTTATATCGTCATTATCATCGTTGTTATCGTCCTTATTATCCTCATAATTATCGTCGTTATAATCGTCGTTATTTTGTCATAATCATCGTCGTTAATGTCGTCGTTATTATCGTCATTATTTTCGTTGTTATCGTCATAATTATCATCGTTAATACTGTCGTTATTATTGTCATTATCTTCTTTTTATCGTCATTATTATCTTCGTTATTATCGTCGTTAATATCGACGTTAATATCGTCATTATCATCGTTGTTATCGTCCTTATTATCTTCATTAATATCGTCGTTAATATCGTCGTTATTTTGTCATAATCATCGTCGTTTATATCGTCATTATCATCGTTGTTATCGTCCTTATTATCCTCAAAATTATCGTCGTTAATTTCGTCGTTATTTTGTCATAATCATCGTCGTTAATGTCGTCGTTATTATCGTCATTATCATCGTTGTTATCGTCCTTATTATCCTCATAATTATCGTCGTTAATATCGTCGTTATTTTGTCATAATCACCGTCGTTTATATCGTCATTATCATCGTTGTTGTCGTCCTTATTATCCTCATAATTATCGTCGTTAATATCGTCGTTATTTTGTCATAATCATCGTCGTTAATGTCGTCGTTATTATCGTCATTATCATCGTTGTTATCGTCCTTATTATCCTCATAATTATTGTCGTTAATATCGTCGTTATTTTGTCATAATCATCGTCGTTAATGTCGTCGTTATTATCGTCATTATCATCGTTGTCATAGTCCTTATTATCCACATAATTATCGTCGTTAATATCGTCGTTATTTTGTCATAATCATCGTCGTTTATATCGTCATTATCATCGTTGTTATCGTCCTTATTATCCTCAAAATTATCGTCGTTAATATCGTCGTTATTTTGTCATAATCATCGTCGTTAATGTCGTCGTTATTATCGTCATTATCATCGTTGTTATCGTCCTTATTATCCTCATAATTATCGTCGTTAATATCGTCGTTATTTTGTCATAATCATCGTCGTTAATGTCGTCGTTATGATCGTCATTATCATCGTTGTTATAGTCCTTATTATCCACATAATTATCGTCGTTAATATCGTCGTTATTTTGTCATAATCATCGTCGTTTATATCGTCATTATCATCGTTGTTATCGTCCTTATTATCCTCATAATTATCGTCGTTAATATCGTCGTTATTTTGTCATAATCATCGTCGTTAATGTCGTCGTTATTATCGTCATTATCATCGTTGTTATCGTCCTTATTATCCTCATTATTATCGTCGTTAATATCGTCGTAATTTTGTCATAATCGACGTCGTTTATATCGTCATTATCATCGTTGTTATCGTCCTTATTATCCTCATAATTATCGTCGTTATAATCGTCGTTATTTTGTCATAATCATCGTCGTTAATGTCGTCGTTATTATCGTCATTATTTTCGTTGTTATCGTCATAATTATCATCGTTAATACTGTCGTTATTATTGTCATTATCTTCTTTTTATCGTCGTTATTATCGTCGTTATTATCGTCGTTAATATCGACGTTAATATCGTCATTATCATCGTTGTTATCGTCCTTATTATCTTCATTAATATCGTCGTTAATATCGTCGTTATTTTGTCATAATCATCGTCGTTTATATCGTCATTATCATCGTTGTTATCGTCCTTATTATCCTCAAAATTATCGTCGTTAATTTCGTCGTTATTTTGTCATAATCATCGTCGTTAATGTCGTCGTTATTATCGTCATTATCATCGTTGTTATCGTCCTTATTATCCTCATAATTATCGTCGTTAATATCGTCGTTATTTTGTCATAATCACCGTCGTTTATATCGTCATTATCATCGTTGTTGTCGTCCTTATTATCCTCATAATTATCGTCGTTAATATCGTCGTTATTTTGTCATAATCATCGTCGTTAATGTCGTCGTTATTATCGTCATTATCATCGTTGTTATCGTCCTTATTATCCTCATAATTATTGTCGTTAATATCGTCGTTATTTTGTCATAATCATCGTCGTTAATGTCGTCGTTATTATCGTCATTATCATCGTTGTCATAGTCCTTATTATCCACATAATTATCGTCGTTAATATCGTCGTTATTTTGTCATAATCATCGTCGTTTATATCGTCATTATCATCGTTGTTATCGTCCTTATTATCCTCAAAATTATCGTCGTTAATATCGTCGTTATTTTGTCATAATCATCGTCGTTAATGTCGTCGTTATTATCGTCATTATCATCGTTGTTATCGTCCTTATTATCCTCATAATTATCGTCGTTAATATCGTCGTTATTTTGTCATAATCATCGTCGTTAATGTCGTCGTTATGATCGTCATTATCATCGTTGTTATAGTCCTTATTATCCACATAATTATCGTCGTTAATATCTTCGTTATTTTGTCATAATCATCGTCGTTAATGTCGTCGTTATTATCGTCATTATCATCGTTGTCATAGTCCTTATTATCCACATAATTATCGTCGTTAATATCGTCGTTATTTTGTCATAATCATCGTCGTTTATATCGTCATTATCATCGTTGTTATCGTCCTTATTATCCTCAAAATTATCGTCGTTAATATCGTCGTTATTTTGTCATAATCATCGTCGTTAATGTCGTCGTTATTATCGTCATTATCATCGTTGTTATCGTCCTTATTATCCTCATAATTATCGTCGTTAATATCGTCGTTATTTTGTCATAATCATCGTCGTTAATGTCGTCGTTATTATCGTCATTATCATCGTTGTTATAGTCCTTATTATCCTCATAATTATCGTCGTTAATATCGTCGTTATTTTGTCATAATCATCGTCGTTAATGTCGTCGTTATTATCGTCATTATCATCGTTGTTATCGTCCTTATTATCCTCATAATTATCGTCGTTAATATCTTCGTTATTTTGTCATAATCATCGTAGTTAATGTCGTCGTTATTATCGTCATTATCATCGTTGTTATAGTCCTTATTATCCACATAATTATCGTCGTTAATATCGTCGTTATTTTGTCATAATCATCGTCGTTTATATCGTCATTATCATCGTTGTTATCGTCCTTATTATCCTCATAATTATCGTCGTTAATATCGTCGTTATTTTGTCATAATCATCGACGTTAATGTCGTCGTTATTATCGTCATTATCATCGTTGTTATCGTCCTTATTATCCTCATTATTATCGTCGTTAATATCGTCGTAATTTTGTCATAATCGACGTCGTTTATATCGTCATTATCATCGTTGTTATCGTCCTTATTATCCTCATAATTATCGTCGTTATTATCGTCGTTATTTTGTCATAATCATCGTCGTTAATGTCGTCGTTATTATCGTCATTATTTTCGTTGTTATCGTCATAATTATCGTCGTTAATTTCGTCGTTATTTTGTCATAATCATCGTCGTTAATGTCGTCGTTATTATCGTCATTATCATCGTTGTTATCGTCCTTATTATCCTCATAATTATCGTCGTTAATATCGTCGTTATTTTGTCATAATCATCGTCGTTTATATCGTCATTATCATCGTTGTTATCGTCCTTATTATCCTCATAATTATCGTCGTTAATATCGTCGTTATTTTGTCATAATCATCGTCGTTAATGTCGTCGTTATTATCGTCATTATCATCGTTGTTATGGTCCTTATTATCCTCATAATTATCGTCGTTAATATCGTCGTTATTTTGTCATAATCATCGTCGTTAATGTCGTCGTTATTATCGTCATTATCATCGTTGTCATAGTCCTTATTATCCACATAATTATCGTCGTTAATATCGTCGTTATTTTGTCATAATCATCGTCGTTTATATCGTCATTATCATCGTTGTTATCGTCCTTATTATCCTCAAAATTATCGTCGTTAATATCGTCGTTATTTTGTCATAATCATCGTCGTTAATGTCGTCGTTATTATCGTCATTATCATCGTTGTTATCGTCCTTATTATCCTCATAATTATCGTCGTTAATATCGTCGTTATTTTGTCATAATCATCGTCGTTAATGTCGTCGTTATTATCGTCATTATCATCGTTGTTATAGTCCTTATTATCCACATAATTATCGTCGTTAATATCGTCGTTATTTTGTCATAATCATCGTCGTTTATATCGTCATTATCATCGTTGTTATCGTCCTTATTATCCTCATAATTATCGTCGTTAATATCGTCGTTATTTTGTCATAATCATCGACGTTAATGTCGTCGTTATTATCGTCATTATCATCGTTGTTATCTTCCTTATTATCCTCAAAATTAAGGTCGTTAATATGGTCGTTATTTTGTCATAATCATCGTCGTTAATGTCGTCGTTATTATCGTCATTATCATCGTTGTTATCGTCCTTATTATCCTCATAATTATCGTCGTTAATATCGTCGTTATTTTGTCATAATCATCGTCGTTAATGTCGTCATTATCATCGTTGTTATCGTCCTTATTATCCTCATAATTATCGTCGTTAATATCGTCGTTATTTTGTCATAATCATCGTCGTTTATATCGTCATTATCATCGTTGTTATCGTCCTTAATATCCTCAAAATTATCGTCGTTATTATCGTCGTTATTTTGTCATAATCATCGTCGTTAATGTCGTCGTTATTATCGTCATTATTTTCGTTGTTATCGTCATAATTATCATCGTTAATACTGTCGTTATTAATGTCATTATCTTCTTTTTATCGTCGTTATTATCGTCGTTATTATCGTCGTTATTATCGTCGTTAATATCGTCGTTAATATCGTCATTATCATCGTTGTTATAGTCCTTATTATCCACATAATTATCGTCGTTAATATCGTCGTTATTTTGTCATAATCATCGTCGTTTATATCGTCATTATCATCGTTGTTATCGTCCTTATTATCCTCATAATTGTCGTCGTTAATATCGTCGTTATTTTGTCATAATCATCGTCGTTAATGTCGTCGTTATTATCGTCATTATCATCGTTGTTATCGTCCTTATTATCCTCATTATTATCGTCGTTAATATCGTCGTAATTTTGTCATAATCGACGTCGTTTATATCGTCATTATCATCGTTGTTATCGTCCTTATTATCCTCATAATTATCGTCGTTATAATCGTCGTTATTTTGTCATAATCATCGTCGTTAATGTCGTCGTTATTATCGTCATTATTTTCGTTGTTATCGTCATAATTATCATCGTTAATACTGTCGTTATTATTGTCATTATCTTCTTTTTATCGTCGTTATTATCGTCGTTATTATCGTCATTATTATCGTCGTTAATATCGTCGTTAATATCGTCATTATCATCGTTGTTATCGTCCTTATTATCTTCATTAATATCGTCGTTAATATCGTCGTTATTTTGTCATAATCATCGTCGTTTATATCGTCATTATCATCGTTGTTATCGTCCTTATTATCCTCAAAATTATCGTCGTTAATTTCGTCGTTATTTTGTCATAATCATCGTCGTTAATGTCGTCGTTATTATCGTCATTATCATCGTTGTTATCGTCCTTATTATCCTCATAATTATCGTCGTTAATATCGTCGTTATTTTGTCATAATCATCGTCGTTTATATCGTCATTATCATCGTTGTTGTCGTCCTTATTATCCTCATAATTATCGTCGTTAATATCGTCGTTATTTTGTCATAATCATCGTCGTTAATGTCGTCGTTATTATCGTCATTATCATCGTTGTTATCGTCCTTATTATCCTCATAATTATCGTCGTTAATATCGTCGTTATTTTGTCATAATCATCGTCGTTAATGTCGTCGTTATTATCGTCATTATCATCGTTGTCATAGTCCTTATTATCCACATAATTATCGTCGTTAATATCGTCGTTATTTTGTCATAATCATCGTCGTTTATATCGTCATTATCATCGTTGTTATCGTCCTTATTATCCTCAAAATTACCGTCGTTAATATCGTCGTTATTTTGTCATAATCATCGTCGTTAATGTCGTCGTTATTATCGTCATTATCATCGTTGTTATCGTCCTTATTATCCTCATAATTATCGTCGTTAATATCGTCGTTATTTTGTCATAATCATCGTCGTTAATGTCGTCGTTATTATCGTCAGTATCATCGTTATTATAGTCCTTATTATCCACATAATTATCGTCGTTAATATCGTCGTTATTTTGTCATAATCATCGTCGTTTATATCGTCATTATCATCGTTGTTATCGTCCTTATTATCCTCATAATTATCGTCGTTATAATCGTCGTTATTTTGTCATAATCATCGTCGTTAATGTCGTCGTTATTATCGTCATTATTTTCGTTGTTATCGTCATAATTATCATCGTTAATACTGTCGTTATTATTGTCATTATCTTCTTTTTATCGTCGTTATTATCGTCGTTATTATCGTCGTTATTATCGTCGTTAATATCGTCGTTAATATCGTCATTATCATCGTTGTTATCGTCCTTATTATCTTCATTAATATCGTCGTTAATATCGTCGTTATTTTGTCATAATCATCGTCGTTTATATCGTCATTATCATCGTTGTTATCGTCCTTATTATCCTCAAAATTATCGTCGTTAATTTCGTCGTTATTTTGTCATAATCATCGTCGTTAATGTCGTCGTTATTATCGTCATTATCATCGTTGTTATCGTCCTTATTATCCTCATAATTATCGTCGTTAATATCGTCGTTATTTTGTCATAATCATCGTCGTTTATATCGTCATTATCATCGTTGTTGTCGTCCTTATTATCCTCATAATTATCGTCGTTAATATCGTCGTTATTTTGTCATAATCATCGTCGTTAATGTCGTCGTTATTATCGTCATTATCATCGTTGTTATCGTCCTTATTATCCTCATAATTATCGTCGTTAATATCGTCGTTATTTTGTCATAATCATCGTCGTTAATGTCGTCGTTATTATCGTCATTATCATCGTTGTCATAGTCCTTATTATCCACATAATTATCGTCGTTAATATCGTCGTTATTTTGTCATAATCATCGTCGTTTATATCGTCATTATCATCGTTGTTATCGTCCTTATTATCCTCAAAATTATCGTCGTTAATATCGTCGTTATTTTGTCATAATCATCGTCGTTAATGTCGTCGTTATTATCGTCATTATCATCGTTGTTATCGTCCTTATTATCCTCATAATTATCGTCGTTAATATCGTCGTTATTTTGTCATAATCATCGTCGTTAATGTCGTCGTTATTATCGTCATTATCATCGTTATTATAGTCCTTATTATCCACATAATTATCGTCGTTAATATCGTCGTTATTTTGTCATAATCATCGTCGTTTATATCGTCATTATCATCGTTGTTATCGTCCTTATTATCCTCATAATTATCGTCGTTAATATCGTCGTTATTTTGTCATAATCATCGTCGTTAATGTCGTCGTTATTATCGTCATTATCATCGTTGTTATCGTCCTTATTATCCTCATAATTATCGTCGTTAATATCGTCGTTATTTTGTCATAATCATCGTCGTTAATGTCGTCGTTATTATCGTCATTATCATCGTTGTCATAGTCCTTATTATCCACATAATTATCGTCGTTAATATCGTCGTTATTTTGTCATAATCATCGTCGTTTATATCGTCATTATCATCGTTGTTATCGTCCTTATTATCCTCAAAATTATCGTCGTTAATATCGTCGTTATTTTGTCATAATCATCGTCTTTAATGTCGTCGTTATTATCGTCATTATCATCGTTGTTATCCTCCTTATTATCCTCATAATTATCGTCGTTAATATCGTCGTTATTTTGTCATAATCATCGTCGTTAATGTCGTCGTTATTATCGTCATTATCATCGTTATTATAGTCCTTATTATCCACATAATTATCGTCGTTAATATCGTCGTTATTTTGTCATAATCATCGTCGTTTATATCGTCATTATCATCGTTGTTATCGTCCTTATTATCCTCATAATTATCGTCGTTAATATCGTCGTTATTTTGTCATAATCATCGTCGTTAATGTCGTCGTTATTATCGTCATTATCATCGTTATTATAGTCCTTATTATCCACATAATTATCGTCGTTAATATCGTCGTTATTTTGTCATAATCATCGTCGTTTATATCGTCATTATCATCGTTGTTATCGTCCTTATTATCCTCATAATTATCGTCGTTATAATCGTCGTTATTTTGTCATAATCATCGTCGTTAATGTCGTCGTTATTATCGTCATTATTTTCGTTGTTATCGTCATAATTATCATCGTTAATACTGTCGTTATTATTGTCATTATCTTCTTTTTATCGTCGTTATTATCGTCGTTATTATCGTCGTTATTATCGTCGTTAATATCGTCGTTAATATCGTCATTATCATCGTTGTTATCGTCCTTATTATCTTCATTAATATCGTCGTTAATATTGTCGTTATTTTGTCATAATCATCGTCGTTTATATCGTCATTATCATCGTTGTTATCGTCCTTATTATCCTCAAAATTATCGTCGTTAATTTCGTCGTTATTTTGTCATAATCATCGTCGTTAATGTCGTCGTTATTATCGTCATTATCATCGTTGTTATCGTCCTTATTATCCTCATAATTATCGTCGTTAATATCGTCGTTATTTTGTCATAATCATCGTCGTTTATATCGTCATTATCATCGTTGTTGTCGTCCTTATTATCCTCATAATTATCGTCGTTAATATCGTCGTTATTTTGTCATAATCATCGTCGTTAATGTCGTCGTTATTATCGTCATTATCATCGTTGTTATCGTCCTTATTATCCTCATAATTATCGTCGTTAATATCGCCGTTATTTTGTCATAATCATCGTCGTTAATGTCGTCGTTATTATCGTCATTATCATCGTTGTCATAGTCCTTATTATCCACATAATTATCGTCGTTAATATCGTCGTTATTTTGTCATAATCATCGTCGTTTATATCGTCATTATCATCGTTGTTATCGTCCTTATTATCCTCAAAATTATCGTCGTTAATATCGTCGTTATTTTGTCATAATCATCGTCGTTAATGTCGTCGTTATTATCGTCATTATCATCGTTGTTATCGTCCTTATTATCCTCATAATTATCGTCGTTAATATCGTCGTTATTTTGTCATAATCATCGTCGTTAATGTCGTCGTTATTATCGTCATTATCATCGTTATTATAGTCCTTATTATCCACATAATTATCGTCGTTAATATCGTCGTTATTTTGTCATAATCATCGTCGTTTATATCGTCATTATCATCGTTGTTATCGTCCTTATTATCCTCATAATTATCGTCGTTATAATCGTCGTTATTTTGTCATAATCATCGTCGTTAATGTCGTCGTTATTATCGTCATTATTTTCGTTGTTATCGTCATAATTATCATCGTTAATACTGTCGTTATTATTGTCATTATCTTCTTTTTATCGTCGTTATTATCGTCGTTATTATCGTCGTTATTATCGTCGTTAATATCGTCGTTAATATCGTCATTATCATCGTTGTTATCGTCCTTATTATCTTCATTAATATCGTCGTTAATATCGTCGTTATTTTGTCATAATCATCGTCGTTTATATCGTCATTATCATCGTTGTTATCGTCCTTATTATCCTCAAAATTATCGTCGTTAATTTCGTCGTTATTTTGTCATAATCATCGTCGTTAATGTCGTCGTTATTATCGTCATTATCATCGTTGTTATCGTCCTTATTATCCTCATAATTATCGTCGTTAATATCGTCGTTATTTTGTCATAATCATCGTCGTTTATATCGTCATTATCATCGTTGTTGTCGTCCTTATTATCCTCATAATTATCGTCGTTAATATCGTCGTTATTTTGTCATAATCATCGTCGTTAATGTCGTCGTTATTATCGTCATTATCATCGTTGTTATCGTCCAAATTATCCTCATAATTATCGTCGTTAATATCGTCGTTATTTAGTCATAATCATCGTCGTTAATGTCGTCGTTATTATCGTCATTATCATCGTTGTCATAGTCCTTATTATCCACATAATTATCGTCGTTAATATCGTCGTTATTTTGTCATAATCATCGTCGTTTATATCGTCATTATCATCGTTGTTATCGTCCTTATTATCCTCAAAATTATCGTCGTTAATATCGTCGTTATTTTGTCATAATCATCGTCGTTAATGTCGTCGTTATTATCGTCATTATCATCGTTGTTATCGTCCTTATTATCCTCATAATTATCGTCGTTAATATCGTCGTTATTTTGGCATAATCATCGTCGTTAATGTCGTCGTTATTATAGTCATTATCATCGTTATTATAGTCCGTATTATCCACATAATTATCGTCGTTAATATCGTCGTTATTTTGTCATAATCATCGTCGTTTATATCGTCATTATCATCGTTGTTATCGTCCTTATTATCCTCATAATTATCGTCGTTAATATCGTCGTTATTTTGTCATAATCATCGTCGTTAATGTCGTCGTTATTATCGTCATTATCATCGTTGTTATCGTCCTTATTATCCTCTTAATTATCGTCGTTAATATCGTCGTTATTTTGTCATAATCATCGTCGTTAATGTCGTCGTTATTATCGTCATTATCATCGTTGTCATAGTCCTTATTATCCACATAATTATCGTCGTTAATATCGTCGTTATTTTGTCATAATCATCGTCGTTTATATCGTCATTATCATCGTTGTTATCGTCCTTATTATCCTCAAAATTATCGTCGTTAATATCGTCGTTATTTTGTCATAATCATCGTCGTTAATGTCGTCGTTATTATCGTCATTATCATCGTTGTTATCGTCCTTATTATCCTCATAATTATCGTCGTTAATATCGTCGTTATTTTGTCATAATCATCGTCGTTAATGTCGTCGTTATTATCGTCATTATCATCGTTATTATAGTCCTTATTATCCACATAATTATCGTCGTTAATATCGTCGTTATTTTGTCATAATCATCGTCGTTTATATCGTCATTATCATCGTTGTTATCGTCCTTATTATCCTCATAATTATCGTCGTTATAATCGTCGTTATTTTGTCATAATCATCGTCGTTAATGTCGTCGTTATTATCGTCATTATTTTCGTTGTTATCGTCATAATTATCATCGTTAATACTGTCGTTATTATTGTCATTATCTTCTTTTTATCGTCGTTATTATCGTCGTTATTATCGTCGTTATTATCGTCGTTAATATCGTCGTTAATATCGTCATTATCATCGTTGTTATCGTCCTTATTATCTTCATTAATATCGTCGTTAATATCGTCGTTATTTTGTCATAATCATCGTCGTTTATATCGTCATTATCATCGTTGTTATCGTCCTTATTATCCTCAAAATTATCGTCGTTAATTTCGTCGTTATTTTGTCATAATCATCGTCGTTAATGTCGTCGTTATTATCGTCATTATCATCGTTGTTATCGTCCTTATTATCCTCATAATAATCGTCGTTAATATCGTCGTTATTTTGTCATAATCATCGTCGTTTATATCGTCATTATCATCGTTGTTGTCGTCCTTATTATCCTCATAATTATCGTCGTTAATATCGTCGTTATTTTGTCATAATCATCGTCGTTAATGTCGTCGTTATTATCGTCATTATCATCGTTGTTATCGTCCTTATTATCCTCATAATTATCGTCGTTAATATCGTCGTTATTTTGTCATAATCATCGTCGTTAATGTCGTCGTTATTATCGTCATTATCATCGTTGTCATAGTCCTTATTATCCACATAATTATCGTCGTTAATTTCTTCGTTATTTTGTCATAATCATCGTCGTTTATATCGTCATTATCATCGTTGTTATCGTCCTTATTATCCTCAAAATTATCGTCGTTAATATCGTCGTTATTTTGTCATAATCATCGTCGTTAATGTCGTCGTTATTATCGTCATTATCATCGTTGTTATCGTCCTTATTATCCTCATAATTATCGTCGTTAATATCGTCGTTATTTTGTCATAATCATCGTCGTTAATGTCGTCGTTATTATCGTCATTATCATCGTTATTATAGTCCTTATTATCCACATAATTATCGTCGTTAATATCGTCGTTATTTCGTCATAATCATCGTCGTTTATATCGTCATTATCATCGTTGTTATCGTCCTTATTATCCTCATAATTATCGTCGTTAATATCGTCGTTATTTTGTCATAATCATCGTCGTTAATGTCGTCGTTATTATCGTCATTATCATCGTTGTTATCGTCCTTATTATCCTCATAATTATCGTCGTTAATATCGTCGTTATTTTGTCATAATCATCGTCGTTAATGTCGTCGTTATTATCGTCATTATCATCGTTGTCATAGTCCTTATTATCCACATAATTATCGTCGTTAATATCGTCGTTATTTTGTCATAATCATCGTCGTTTATATCGTCATTATCATCGTTGTTATCGTCCTTATTATCCTCAAAATTATCGTCGTTAATATCGTCGTTATTTTGTCATAATCATCGTCGTTAATGTCGTCGATATTATCGTCACTATCATCGTTGTTATCGTCCTTATTATCCTCATAATTATCGTCGTTAATATCGTCGTTATTTTGTCATAATCATCGTCGTTAATGTCGTCGTTATTATCGTCATTATCATCGTTGTTATAGTCCTTATTATCCACATAATTATCGTCGTTAATATCGTCGTTATTTTGTCATAATCATCGTCGTTTATATCGTCATTATCATCGTTGTTATCGTCCTTATTATCCTCATAATTATCGTCGTTAATATCGTCGTTATTTTGTCATAATCATCGTCGTTAATGTCGTCGTTATTATCGTCATTATCATCGTTGTTATCGTCCTTATTATCCTCATAATTATCGTCGTTAATATCTTCGTTATTTTGTCATAATCATCGTCGTTAATGTCGTCGTTATTATCGTCATTATCATCGTTGTTATAGTCCTTATTATCCACATAATTATCGTCGTTAATATCGTCGTTATTTTGTCATAATCATCGTCGTTTATATCGTCATTATCATCGTTGTTATCGTCCTTATTATCCTCATAATTATCGTCGTTAATATCGTCGTTATTTTGTCATAATCATCGTCGTTAATGTCGTCGTTATTATCGTCATTATCATCGTTGTTATCGTCCTTATTATCCTCATTATTATCGTCGTTAATATCGTCGTAATTTTGTCATATTCGACGTCGTTTATATCGTCATTATCGTCGTTGTTATCGTCCTTATTATCCTCATAATTATCGTCGTTATTATCGTCGTTATTTTGTCATAATCATCGTCGTTAATGTCGTCGTTATTATCGTCATTATTTTCGTTGTTATCGTCATAATTATCGTCGTTAATTTCGTCGTTATTTTGTCATAATCATCGTCGTTAATGTCGTCGTTATTATCGTCATTATCATCGTTGTTATCGTCCTTATTATCCTCATAATTAACGTCGTTAATATCGTCGTTATTTTGTCATAATCATCGTCGTTTATATCGTCATTATCATCGTTGTTGTCGTCCTTATTATCCTCATAATTATCGTCGTTAATATCGTCGTTATTTTGTCATAATCATCGTCGTTAATGTCGTCGTTATTATCGTCATTATTTTCGTTGTTATCGTCATAATTATCATCGTTAATACTGTCGTTATTATTGTCATTATCTTCTTTTTATCGTCGTTATTATCGTCGTTATTATCGTCGTTATTATCGTCGTTAATATCGTCGTTAATATCGTCATTATCATCGTTGTTATCGTCCTTATTATCTTCATTAATATCGTCGTTAATATCGTCGTTATTTTGTCATAATCATCGTCGTTTATATCGTCATTATCATCGTTGTTATCGTCCTTATTATCCTCAAAATTATCGTCGTTAATTTCGTCGTTATTTTGTCATAATCATCGTCGTTAATGTCGTCGTTATTATCGTCATTATCATCGTTGTTATCGTCCTTATTATCCTCATAATTATCGTCGTTAATATCGTCGTTATTTTGTCATAATCATCGTCGTTTATATCGTCATTATCATCGTTGTTGTCGTCCTTATTATCCTCATAATTATCGTCGTTAATATCGTCGTTATTTTGTCATAATCATCGTCGTTAATGTCGTCGTTATTATCGTCATTATCATCGTTGTTATCGTCCTTATTATCCTCATAATTATCGTCGTTAATATCGTCGTTATTTTGTCATAATCATCGTCGTTAATGTCGTCGTTATTATCGTCATTATCATCGTTGTCATAGTCCTTATTATCCACATAATTATCGTCGATAATATCGTCGTTATTTTGTCATAATCATCGTCGTTTATATCGTCATTATCATCGTTGTTATCGTCCTTATTATCCTCAAAATTATCGTCGTTTATATCGTCGTTATTTTGTCATAATCATCGTCGTTAATGTCGTCGTTATTATCGTCATTATCATCGTTGTTATCGTCCTTATTATCCTCATAATTATCGTCGTTAATATCGTCGTTATTTTGTCATAATCATCGTCGTTAATGTCGTCGTTATTATCGTCATTATCATCGTTGTCATAGTCCTTATTATCCACATAATTATCGTCGTTAATATCGTCGTTATTTTGTCATAATCATCGTCGTTTATATCGTCATTATCATCGTTGTTATCGTCCTTATTATCCTCAAAATTATCGTCGTTAATATCGTCGTTATTTTGTCATAATCATCGTCGTTAATGTCGTCGTTATTATCGTCATTATCATCGTTGTTATCGTCCTTATTATCCTCATAATTATCGTCGTTAATATCGTCGTTATTTTGTCATAATCATCGTCGTTAATGTCGTCGTTATTATCGTCATTATCATCGTTATTATAGTCCTTATTATCCACATAATTATCGTCGTTAATATCGTCGTTATTTTGTCATAATCATCGTCGTTTATATCGTCATTATCATCGTTGTTATCGTCCTTATTATCCTCATAATTATCGTCGTTAATATCGTCGTTATTTTGTCATAATCATCGTCGTTAATGTCGTCGTTATTATCGTCATTATCATCGTTGTTATCGTCCTTATTATCCTCATAATTATCGTCGTTAATATCTTCGTTATTTTGTCATAATCATCGTCGTTAATGTCGTCGTTATTATCGTCATTATCATCGTTGTTATAGTCCTTATTATCCACATAATTATCGTCGTTAATATCGTCGTTATTTTGTCATAATCATCGTCGTTTATATCGTCATTATCATCGTTGTTATCGTCCTTATTATCCTCATAATTATCGTCGTTAATATCGTCGTTATTTTGTCATAATCATCGTCGTTAATGTCGTCGTTATTATCGTCATTATCATCGTTGTTATCGTCCTTATTATCCTCATTATTATCGTCGTTAATATCGTCGTAATTTTGTCATAATCGACGTCGTTTATATCGTCATTATCATCGTTGTTATCGTCCTTATTATCCTCATAATTATCGTCGTTATAATCGTCGTTATTTTGTCATAATCATCGTCGTTAATGTCGTCGTTATTATCGTCATTATTTTCGTTGTTATCGTCATAATTATCATCGTTAATACTGTCGTTATTATTGTCATTATCTTCTTTTTATCGTCGTTATTATCGTCGTTATTATCGTCGTTATTATCGTCGTTAATATCGTCGTTAATATCGTCATTATCATCGTTGTTATCGTCCTTATTATCTTCATTAATATCGTCGTTAATATCGTCGTTATTTTGTCATAATCATCGTCGTTTATATCGTCATTATCATCGTTGTTATCGTCCTTATTATCCTCAAAATTATCGTCGTTAATTTCGTCGTTATTTTGTCATAATCATCGTCGTTAATGTCGTCGTTATTATCGTCATTATCATCGTTGTTATCGTCCTTATTATCCTCATAATTATCGTCGTTAATATCGTCGTTATTTTGTCATAATCATCGTCGTTTATATCGTCATTATCATCGTTGTTGTCGTCCTTATTATCCTCATAATTATCGTCGTTAATATCGTCGTTATTTTGTCATAATCATCGTCGTTAATGTCGTCGTTATTATCGTCATTATTTTCGTTGTTATCGTCATAATTATCATCGTTAATACTGTCGTTATTATTGTCATTATCTTCCTTTTGTCGTCGTTATTATCGTCGTTATTATCGTCGTTATTATCGTCGTTAATATCGTCGTTAATATCGTCATTATCATCGTTGTTATCGTCCTTATTATCTTCATTAATATCGTCGTTAATATCGTCGTTATTTTGTCATAATCATCGTCGTTTATATCGTCATTATCATCGTTGTTATCGTCCTTATTATCCTCAAAATTATCGTCGTTAATTTCGTCGTTATTTTGTCATAATCATCGTCGTTAATGTCGTCGTTATTATCGTCATTATCATCGTTGTTATCGTCCTTATTATCCTCATAATTATCGTCGTTAATATCGTCGTTATTTTGTCATAATCATCGTCGTTAATGTCGTCGTTATTATCGTCATTATCATCGTTGTCATAGTCCTTATTATCCACATAATTATCGTCGTTAATATCGTCGTTATTTTGTCATAATCATCGTCGTTTATATCGTCATTATCATCGTTGTTGTCGTCCTTATTATCCTCATAATTATCGTCGTTAATATCGTCGTTATTTTGTCATAATCATCGTCGTTAATGTCGTCGTTATTATCGTCATTATCATCGTTGTTATCGTCCTTATTATCCTCATAATTATCGTCGTTAATATCGTCGTTATTTTGTCATAATCATCGTCGTTAATGTCGTCGTTATTATCGTCATTATCATCGTTGTCATAGTCCTTATTATCCACATAATTATCGTCGTTAATATCGTCGTTATTTTGTCATAATCATCGTCGTTTATATCGTCATTATCATCGTTGTTATCGTCCTTATTATCCTCAAAATTATCGTCGTTAATATCGTCGTTATTTTGTCATAATCATCGTCGTTAATGTCGTCGTTATTATCGTCATTATCATCGTTGTTATCGTCCTTATTATCCTCATAATTATCGTCGTTAATATCGTCGTTATTTTGTCATAATCATCGTCGTTAATGTCGTCGTTATTATCGTCATTATCATCGTTGTTATAGTCCTTATTATCAACATAATTATCGTCGTTAATATCGTCGTTATTTTGTCATAATCATCGTCGTTTATATCGTCATTATCATCGTTGTTATCGTCCTTATTATCCTCATAATTATCGTCGTTAATATCGTCGTTATTTTGTCATAATCATCGTCGTTAATGTCGTCGTTATTATCGTCATTATCATCGTTGTTATCGTCCTTATTATCCTCATTATTATCGTCGTTAATATCGTCGTCATTTTGTCATAATCGACGTCGTTTATATCGTCATTATCATCGTTGTTATCGTCCTTATTATCCTCATAATTATCGTCGTTAATATCGTCGTTATTTTGTCATAATCATCGTCGTTAATGTCGTCGTTATTATCGTCATTATCATCGTTGTTATCGTCCTTATTATCCTCATAATTATCGTCGTTAATATCTTCGTTATTTTGTCATAATCATCGTCGTTAATGTCGTCGTTATTATCGTCATTATCATCGTTGTTATAGTCCTTATTATCCACATAATTATCGTCGTTAATATCGTCGTTATTTTGTCATAATCATCGTCGTTTATATCGTCATTATCATCGTTGTTATCGTCCTTATTATCCTCATAATTATCGTCGTTAATATCGTCGTTATTTTGTCATAATCATCGTCGTTAATGTCGTCGTTATTATCGTCATTATCATCGTTGTTATCGTCCTTATTATCCTCATTATTATCGTCGTTAATATCGTCGTAATTTTGTCATAATCGACGTCGTTTATATCGTCATTATCATCGTTGTTATCGTCCTTATTATCCTCATAATTATCGTCGTTATTATCGTCGTTATTTTGTCATAATCATCGTCGTTAATGTCGTCGTTATTATCGTCATTATTTTCGTTGTTATCGTCATAATTATCGTCGTTAATTTCGTCGTTATTTTGTCATAATCATCGTCGTTAATGTCGTCGTTATTATCGTCATTATCATCGTTGTTATCGTCCTTATTATCCTCATAATTATCGTCGTTAATATCGTCGTTATTTTGTCATAATCATCGTCGTTTATATCGTCATTATCATCGTTGTTGTCGTCCTTATTATCCTCATAATTATCGTCGTTAATATCGTCGTTATTTTGTCATAATCATCGTCGTTAATGTCGTCGTTATTATCGTCATTATTTTCGTTGTTATCGTCATAATTATCATCGTTAATACTGTCGTTATTATTGTCATTATCTTCTTTTTATCGTCGTTATTATCGTCGTTATTATCGTCGTTATTATCGTCGTTAATATCGTCGTTAATATCGTCATTATCATCGTTGTTATCGTCCTTATTATCTTCATTAATATCGTCGTTAATATCGTCGTTATTTTGTCATAATCATCGTCGTTTATATCGTCATTATCATCGTTGTTATCGTCCTTATTATCCTCAAAATTATCGTCGTTAATTTCGTCGTTATTTTGTCATAATCATCGTCGTTAATGTCGTCGTTATTATCGTCATTATCATCGTTGTTATCGTCCTTATTATCCTCATAATTATCGTCGTTAATATCGTCGTTATTTTGTCATAATCATCGTCGTTTATATCGTCATTATCATCGTTGTTGTCGTCCTTATTATCCTCATAATTATCGTCGTTAATATCGTCGTTAATTTGTCATAATCATCGTCGTTAATGTCGTCGTTATTATCGTCATTATCATCGTTGTTATCGTCCTTATTATCCTCATAATTATCGTCGTTAATATCGTCGTTATTTTGTCATAATCATCGTCGTTAATGTCGTCGTTATTATCGTCATTATCATCGTTGTCATAGTCCTTATTATCCACATAATTATCGTCGATAATATCGTCGTTATTTTGTCATAATCATCGTCGTTTATATCGTCATTATCATCGTTGTTATCGTCCTTATTATCCTCAAAATTATCGTCGTTTATATCGTCGTTATTTTGTCATAATCATCGTCGTTAATGTCGTCGTTATTATCGTCATTATCATCGTTGTTATCGTCCTTATTATCCTCATAATTATCGTCGTTAATATCGTCGTTATTTTGTCATAATCATCGTCGTTAATGTCGTCGTTATTATCGTCATTATCATCGTTGTCATAGTCCTTATTATCCACATAATTATCGTCGTTAATATCGTCGTTATTTTGTCATAATCATCGTCGTTTATATCGTCATTATCATCGTTGTTATCGTCCTTATTATCCTCAAAATTATCGTCGTTAATATCGTCGTTATTTTGTCATAATCATCGTCGTTAATGTCGTCGTTATTATCGTCATTATCATCGTTGTTATCGTCCTTATTATCCTCATAATTATCGTCGTTAATATCGTCGTTATTTTGTCATAATCATCGTCGTTAATGTCGTCGTTATTATCGTCATTATCATCGTTATTATAGTCCTTATTATCCACATAATTATCGTCGTTAATATCGTCGTTATTTTGTCATAATCATCGTCGTTTATATCGTCATTATCATCGTTGTTATCGTCCTTATTATCCTCATAATTATCGTCGTTAATATCGTCGTTATTTTGTCATAATCATCGTCGTTAATGTCGTCGTTATTATCGTCATTATCATCGTTGTTATCGTCCTTATTATCCTCATAATTATCGTCGTTAATATCTTCGTTATTTTGTCATAATCATCGTCGTTAATGTCGTCGTTATTATCGTCATTATCATCGTTGTTATAGTCCTTATTATCCACATAATTATCGTCGTTAATATCGTCGTTATTTTGTCATAATCATCGTCGTTTATATAGTCATTATCATCGTTGTTATCGTCCTTATTATCCTCATAATTATCGTCGTTAATATCGTCGTTATTTTGTCATAATCATCGTCGTTAATGTCGTCGTTATTATCGTCATTATCATCGTTGTTATCGTCCTTATTATCCTCATTATTATCGTCGTTAATATCGTCGTAATTTTGTCATAATCGACGTCGTTTATATCGTCATTATCATCGTTGTTATCGTCCTTATTATCCTCATAATTATCGTCGTTATAATCGTCGTTATTTTGTCATAATCATCGTCGTTAATGTCGTCGTTATTATCGTCATTATTTTCGTTGTTATCGTCATAATTATCATCGTTAATACTGTCGTTATTATTGTCATTATCTTCTTTTTATCGTCGTTATTATCGTCGTTATTATCGTCGTTATTATCGTCGTTAATATCGTCGTTAATATCGTCATTATCATCGTTGTTATCGTCCTTATTATCTTCATTAATATCGTCGTTAATATCGTCGTTATTTTGTCATAATCATCGTCGTTTATATCGTCATTATCATCGTTGTTATCGTCCTTATTATCCTCAAAATTATCGTCGTTAATTTCGTCGTTATTTTGTCATAATCATCGTCGTTAATGTCGTCGTTATTATCGTCATTATCATCGTTGTTATCGTCCTTATTATCCTCATAATTATCGTCGTTAATATCGTCGTTATTTTGTCATAATCATCGTCGTTTATATCGTCATTATCATCGTTGTTGTCGTCCTTATTATCCTCATAATTATCGTCGTTAATATCGTCGTTATTTTGTCATAATCATCGTCGTTAATGTCGTCGTTATTATCGTCATTATTTTCGTTGTTATCGTCATAATTATCATCGTTAATACTGTCGTTATTATTGTCATTATCTTCCTTTTGTCGTCGTTATTATCGTCGTTATTATCGTCGTTATTATCGTCGTTAATATCGTCGTTAATATCGTCATTATCATCGTTGTTATCGTCCTTATTATCTTCATTAATATCGTCGTTAATATCGTCGTTATTTTGTCATAATCATCGTCGTTTATATCGTCATTATCATCGTTGTTATCGTCCTTATTATCCTCAAAATTATCGTCGTTAATTTCGTCGTTATTTTGTCATAATCATCGTCGTTAATGTCGTCGTTATTATCGTCATTATCATCGTTGTTATCGTCCTTATTATCCTCATAATTATCGTCGTTAATATCGTCGTTATTTTGTCATAATCATCGTCGTTTATATCGTCATTATCATCGTTGTTGTCGTCCTTATTATCCTCATAATTATCGTCGTTAATATCGTCGTTATTTTGTCATAATCATCGTCGTTAATGTCGTCGTTATTATCGTCATTATCATCGTTGTTATCGTCCTTATTATCCTCATAATTATCGTCGTTAATATCGTCGTTATTTTGTCATAATCATCGTCGTTAATGTCGTCGTTATTATCGTCATTATCATCGTTGTCATAGTCCTTATTATCCACATAATTATCGTCGTTAATATCGTCGTTATTTTGTCATAATCATCGTCGTTTATATCGTCATTATCATCGTTGTTATCGTCCTTATTATCCTCAAAATTATCGTCGTTAATATCGTCGTTATTTTGTCATAATCATCGTCGTTAATGTCGTCGTTATTATCGTCATTATCATCGTTGTTATCGTCCTTATTATCCTCATAATTATCGTCGTTAATATCGTCGTTATTTTGTCATAATCATCGTCGTTAATGTCGTCGTTATTATCGTCATTATCATCGTTGTTATAGTCCTTATTATCAACATAATTATCGTCGTTAATATCGTCGTTATTTTGTCATAATCATCGTCGTTTATATCGTCATTATCATCGTTGTTATCGTCCTTATTATCCTCATAATTATCGTCGTTAATATCGTCGTTATTTTGTCATAATCATCGTCGTTAATGTCGTCGTTATTATCGTCATTATCATCGTTGTTATCGTCCTTATTATCCTCATTATTATCGTCGTTAATATCGTCGTAATTTTGTCATAATCGACGTCGTTTATATCGTCATTATCATCGTTGTTATCGTCCTTATTATCCTCATAATTATCGTCGTTATTATCGTCGTTATTTTGTCATAATCATCGTCGTTAATGTCGTCGTTATTATCGTCATTATTTTCGTTGTTATCGTCATAATTATCGTCGTTAATTTCGTCGTTATTTTGTCATAATCATCGTCGTTAATGTCGTCGTTATTATCGTCATTATCATCGTTGTTATCGTCCTTATTATCCTCATAATTATCGTCGTTAATATCGTCGTTATTTTGTCATAATCATCGTCGTTTATATCGTCATTATCATCGTTGTTGTCGTCCTTATTATCCTCATAATTATCGTCGTTAATATCGTCGTTATTTTGTCATAATCATCGTCGTTAATGTCGTCGTTATTATCGTCATTATTTTCGTTGTTATCGTCATAATTATCATCGTTAATACTGTCGTTATTACTGTCATTATCTTCTTTTTATCGTCGTTATTATCGTCGTTATTATCGTCGTTATTATCGTCGTTAATATCGTCGTTAATATCGTCATTATCATCGTTGTTATCGTCCTTATTATCTTCATTAATATCGTCGTTAATATCGTCGTTATTTTGTCATAATCATCGTCGTTTATATCGTCATTATCATCGTTGTTATCGTCCTTATTATCCTCAAAATTATCGTCGTTAATTTCGTCGTTATTTTGTCATAATCATCGTCGTTAATGTCGTCGTTATTATCGTCATTATAATCGTTGTTATCGTCCTTATTATCCTCATAATTATCGTCGTTAATATCGTCGTTATTTTGTCATAATCATCGTCGTTTATATCGTCATTATCATCGTTGTTGTCGTCCTTATTATCCTCATAATTATAGTCGTTAATATCGTCGTTATTTTGTCATAATCATCGTCGTTAATGTCGTCGTTATTATCGTCATTATCATCGTTGTTATCGTCCTTATTATCCTCATAATTATCGTCGTTAATATTGTCGTTATTTTGTCATAATCATCGTCGTTAATGTCGTCGTTATTATCGTCATTATCATCGTTGTCATAGTCCTTATTATCCTCATAATTATCGTCGTTAATATCGTCGTTATTTTGTCATAATCATCGTCGTTTATATCGTCATTATCATCGTTGTTATCGTCCTTATTATCCTCAAAATTATCGTCGTTAATATCGTCGTTATTTTGTCATAATCATCGTCGTTAATGTCGTCGTTATTATCGTCATTATCATCGTTGTTATCGTCCTTATTATCCTCATAATTATCGTCGTTAATATCGTCGTTATTTTGTCATAATCATCGTCGTTAATGTCGTCGTTATTATCATCATTATCATCGTTGTTATAGTCCTTATTATCCACATAATTATCGTCGTTAATATCGTCGTTATTTTGTCATAATCATCGTCGTTTATATCGTCATTATCATCGTTGTTATCGTCCTTATTATCCGCATAATTATCGTCGTTAATATCGTCGTTATTTTGTCATAATCATCGTCGTTAATGTCGTCGTTATTATCGTCATTATCATCGTTGTTATCGTCCTTATTATCCTCATAATTATCGTCGTTAATATCTTCGTTATTTTGTCATAATCATCGTCGTTAATGTCGTCGTTATTATCGTCATTATCATCGTTGTTATAGTCCTTATTATCCACATAATTATCGTCGTTAATATCGTCGTTATTTTGTCATAATCATCGTCGTTTATATCGTCATTATCATCGTTGTTATCGTCCTTATTATCCTCATAATTATCGTCGTTAATATCGTCGTTATTTTGTCATAATCATCGTCGTTAATGTCGTCGTTATTATCGTCATTATCATCGTTGTTATCGTCCTTATTATCCTCATTATTATCGTCGTTAATATCGTCGTAATTTTGTCATAATCGACGTCGTTTATATCGTCATTAACATCGTTGTTATCGTCCTTATTATCCTCATAATTATCGTCGTTATTATCGTCGTTATTTTGTCATAATCATCGTCGTTAATGTCGTCGTTATTATCGTCATTATTTTCGTTGTTATCGTCATAATTATCGTCGTTAATTTCGTCGTTATTTTGTCATAATCATCGTCGTTAATGTCGTCGTTATTATCGTCATTATCATCGTTGTTATCGTCCTTATTATCCTCATAATTATCGTCGTTAATATCGTCGTTATTTTGTCATAATCATCGTCGTTTATATCGTCATTATCATCGTTGTTGTCGTCCTTATTATCCTCATAATTATCGTCGTTAATATCGTCGTTATTTTGTCATAATCATCGTCGTTAATATCGTCGTTATTATCGTCATTATCATCGTTGTTATCGTCCTTATTATCCTCATAATTATCGTCGTTAATATCGTCGTTATTTTGTCATAATCATCGTCGTTAATGTCGTCGTTATTATCGTCATTATCATCGTTGTCATAGTCCTCATTATCCACATAATTATCGTCGTTAATATCGTCGTTATTTTGTCATAATCATCGTCGTTTATATCGTCATTATCATCGTTGTTATCGTCCTTATTATCCTCAAAATTATCGTCGTTAATATCGTCGTTATTTTGTCATAATCATCGTCGTTAATGTCGTCGTTATTATCGTCATTATCATCGTTGTTATCGTCCTTATTATCCTCATAATTATCGTCGTTAATATCGTCGTTATTTTATCATAATCATCGTCGTTAATGTCGTCGTTATTATCGTCATTATCATCGTTGTTATAGTCCTTATTATCCAAATAATTATCGTCGTTAATATCGTCGTTATTTTGTCATAATCATCGTCGTTTATATCGTCATTATCATCGTTGTTATCGTCCTTATTATCCTCATAATTATCGTCGTTAATATCGTCGTTATTTTGTCATAATCATCGACGTTAATGTCGTCGTTCTTATCGTCATTATCATCGTTGTTATCGTCCTTATTATCCTCAAAATTATCGTCGTTAATATCGTCGTTATTTTGTCATAATCATCGTCGTTAATGTCGTCGTTATTATCGTCATTATCATCGTTGTTATCGTCCTTATTATCCTCATAATTATCGTCGTTAATATCGTCGTTATTTTGTCATAATCATCGTCGTTAATGTCGTCATTATCATCGTTGTTATCGTCCTTATTATCCTCATAATTATCGTCGTTAATATCGTCGTTATTTTGTCATAATCATCGTCGTTAATGTCGTCGTTATTTTCGTCATTATCATCGTTGTTATCGTCCTTATTATCCTCATAATTATCGTCGTTAATATCGTCGTTATTTTGTCATAATCATCGTCGTTAATGTCGTCGTTATTATCGTCATTATCATCGTTGTTATAGTCCTTATTATCCACATAAATATCGTCGTTAATATCGTCGTTATTTTGTCATAATCATCGTCGTTTATATCGTCATTATCATCGTTGTTATCGTCCTTATTATCCTCATTATTATCGTCGTTAATATCGTCGTAATTTTGTCATAATCGACGTCGTTTATATCGTCATTATCATCGTTGTTATCGTCCTTATTATCCTCATAATTATCGTCGTTATAATCGTCGTTATTTTGTCATAATCATCGTCGTTAATGTCGTCGTTATTATCGTCATTATTTTCGTTGTTATCGGCATAATTATCATCGTTAATACTGTCGATATTATTGTCATTATCTTCTTTTTATCGTCGTTATTATCGTCGTTATTATCGTCGTTATTATCGTCGTTAATATCGTCGTTAATATCGTCATTATCATCGTTGTTATCGTCCTTATTATCTTCATTAATATCGTCGTTAATATCGTCGTTATTTTGTCATAATCATCGTCGTTTATATCGTCATTATCATCGTTGTTATCGTCCTTATTATCCTCAAAATTATCGTCGTTAATTTCGTCGTTATTTTGTCATAATCATCGTCGTTAATGTCGTCGTTATTATCGTCATTATCATCATTGTTATCGTCCTTATTATCCTCAAAATTATCGTCGTTAATATCGTCGTTATTTTGTCATAATCATCGTCGTTTATATCGTCATTATCATCGTTGTTGTCGTCCTTATTATCCTCATAATTATCGTCGTTAATATCGTCGTTATTTTGTCATAATCATCGTCGTTAATGTCGTCGTTATTATCGTCATTATCATCGTTGTTATCGTCCTTATTATCCTCATAATTATCGTCGTTAATATTGTCGTTATTTTGTCATAATCATCGTCGTTAATGTCGTCGTTATTATCGTCATTATCATCGTTGTCATAGTCCTTATTATCCACATAATTATCGTCGTTAATATCGTCGTTATTTTGTCATAATCATCGTCGTTTATATCGTCATTATCATCGTTGTTATCGTCCTTATTATCCTCAAAATTATCGTCGTTAATATCGTCGTTATTTTGTCATAATCATCGTCGTTAATGTCGTCGTTATTATCGTCATTATCATCGTTGTTATCGTCCTTATTATCCTCATAATTATCGTCGTTAATATCGTCGTTATTTTGTCATAATCATCGTCGTTAATGTCGTCGTTATTATCATCATTATCATCGTTGTTATAGTCCTTATTATCCACATAATTATCGTCGTTAATATCGTCGTTATTTTGTCATAATCATCGACGTTTATATCGTCATTATCATCGTTGTTATCGTCCTTATTATCCGCATAATTATCGTCGTTAATATCGTCGTTATTTTGTCATAATCATCGTCGTTAATGTCGTCGTTATTATCGTCATTATCATCGTTGTTATCGTCCTTATTATCCTCATAATTATCATCGTTAATATCTTCGTTATTTTGTCATAATCATCGTCGTTAATGTCGTCGTTATTATCGTCATTATCATCGTTGTTATAGTCCTTATTATCCACATAATTATCGTCGTTAATATCGTCGTTATTTTGTCATAATCATCGTCGTTTATATCGTCATTATCATCGTTGTTATCGTCCTTATTATCCTCATAATTATCGTCGTTAATATCGTCGTTATTTTGTCATAATCATCGTCGTTAATGTCGTCGTTATTATCGTCATTATCATCGTTGTTATCGTCCTTATTATCCTCATTATTATCGTCGTTAATATCGTCGTAATTTTGTCATAATCGACGTCGTTTATATCGTCATTATCATCGTTGTTATCGTCCTTATTATCCTCATAATTATCGTCGTTATTATCGTCGTTATTTTGTCATAATCATCGTCGTTAATGTCGTCGTTATTATCGTCATTATTTTCGTTGTTATCGTCATAATTATCGTCGTTAATTTCGTCGTTATTTTGTCATAATCATCGTCGTTAATGTCGTCGTTATTATCGTCATTATCATCGTTGTTATCGTCCTTATTATCCTCATAATTATCGTCGTTAATATCGTCGTTATTTTGTCATAATCATCGTCGTTTATATCGTCATTATCATCGTTGTTGTCGTCCTTATTATCCTCATAATTATCGTCGTTAATATCGTCGTTATTTTGTCATAATCATCGTCGTTAATGTCGTCGTTATTATCGTCATTATCATCGTTGTTATCGTCCTTATTATCCTCATAATTATCGTCGTTAATATCGTCGTTATTTTGTCATAATCATCGTCGTTAATGTCGTCGTTATTATCGTCATTATCATCGTTGTCATAGTCCTTATTATCCACATAATTATCGTCGTTAATATCGTCGTTATTTTGTCATAATCATCGTCGTTTATATCGTCATTATCATCGTTGTTATCGTCCTTATTATCCTCAAAATTATCGTCGTTAATTTCGTCGTTATTTTGTCATAATCATCGTCGTTAATGTCGTCGTTATTATCGTCATTATCATCGTTGTTATCGTCCTTATTATCCTCATAATTATCGTCGTTAATATCGTCGTTATTTTGTCATAATCATCGTCGTTTATATCGTCATTATCATCGTTGTTGTCGTCCTTATTATCCTCATAATTATCGTCGTTAATATCGTCGTTATTTTGTCATAATCATCGTCGTTAATGTCGTCGTTTATATCGTCATTATCATCGTTGTTATCGTCCTTATTATCCTCATAATTATCGTCGTTAATATCGTCGTTATTTTGTCATAATCATCGTCGTTAATGTCGTCGTTATTATCGTCATTATCATCGTTGTTATCGTCCTTATTATCCTCATAATTATCGTCGTTAATATCTTCGTTATTTTGTCATAATCATCGTCGTTAATGTCGTCGTTATTATCGTCATTATCATCGTTGTTATAGTCCTTATTATCCACATAATTATCGTCGTTAATATCGTCGTTATTTTGTCATAATCATCGTCGTTTATATCGTCATTATCATCGTTGTTATCGTCCTTATTATCCTCATAATTATCGTCGTTAATATCGTCGTTATTTTGTCATAATCATCGTCGTTAATGTCGTCGTTATTATCGTCATTATCATCGTTGTTATCGTCCTTATTATCCTCATTATTATCGTCGTTAATATCGTCGTAATTTTGTCATAATCGACGTCGTTTATATCGTCATTATCATCGTTGTTATCGTCCTTATTATCTTCATAATTATCGTCGTTAATATCGTCGTTATTTTGTCATAATCATCGTCGTTAATGTCGTCGTTATTTTCGTCATTATCATCGTTGTTATCGTCCTTATTATCCTCATAATTATCGTCGTTAATATCGTCGTTATTTTGTCATAATCATCGTCGTTAATGTCGTCGTTATTATCGTCATTATCATCGTTGTTATAGTCCTTATTATCCACATAATTATCGTCGTTAATATCGTCGTTATTTTGTCATAATCATCGTCGTTTATATCGTCATTATCATCGTTGTTATCGTCCTTATTATCCTCATTATTATCGTCGTTAATATCGTCGTAATTTTGTCATAATCGACGTCGATTATATCGTCATTATCATCGTTGTTATCGTCCTTATTATCCTCATAATTATCGTCGTTATAATCGTCGTTATTTTGTCATAATCATCGTCGTTAATGTCGTCGTTATTATCGTCATTATTTTCGTTGTTATCGTCATAATTATCATCGTTAATACTGTCGTTATTATTGTCATTATCTTCTTTTTATCGTCGTTAATATCGTCGTTATTATCGTCGTTATTATCGTCGTTAATATCGTCGTTAATATCGTCATTATCATCGTTGTTATCGTCCTTATTATCTTCATTAATATCGTCGTTAATATCGTCGTTATTTTGTCATAATCATCGTCGTTTATATCGTCATTATCATCGTTGTTATCGTCCTTATTATCCTCAAAATTATCGTCGTTAATTTCGTCGTTATTTTGTCATAATCATCGTCGTTAATGTCGTCGTTATTATAGTCATTATCATCGTTGTTATCGTCCTTATTATCCTCATAATTATCGTCGTTAATATCGTCGTTATTTTGTCATAATCATCGTCGTTTATATCGTCATTATCATCGTTGTTGTCGTCCTTATTATCCTCATAATTATCGTCGTTAATATCGTCGTTATTTTGTCATAATCATCGTCGTTAATGTCGTCGTTTATATCGTCATTATCATCGTTGTTATCGTCCTTATTATCCTCATAATTATCGTCGTTAATATCGTCGTTATTTTGTCATAATCATCGTCGTTAATGTCGTCGTTATTATCGTCATTATCATCGTTGTTATCGTCCTTATTATCCTCATAATTATCGTCGTTAATATCTTCGTTATTTTGTCATAATCATCGTCGTTAATGTCGTCGTTATTATCGTCATTATCATCGTTGTTATAGTCCTTATTATCCACATAATTATCGTCGTTAATATCTTCGTTATTTTGTCATAATCATCGTCGTTTATATCGTCATTATCATCGTTGTTATCGTCCTTATTATCCTCATAATTATCGTCGTTAATATCGTCGTTATTTTGTCATAATCATCGTCGTTAATGTCGTCGTTATTATCGTCATTATCATCGTTGTTATCGTCCTTATTATCCTCATAATTATCGTCGTTAATATCTTCGTTATTTTGTCATAATCATCGTCGTTAATGTCGTCGTTATTATCGTCATTATCATCGTTGTTATAGTCCTTATTATCCACATAATTATCGTCGTTAATATCTTCGTTATTTTGTCATAATCATCGTCGTTTATATCGTCATTATCATCGTTGTTATCGTCCTTATTATCCTCATAATTATCGTCGTTAATATCGTCGTTATTTTGTCATAATCATCGTCGTTAATGTCGTCGTTATTATCGTCATTATCATCGTTGTTATCGTCCTTATTATCCTCATTATTATCGTCGTTAATATCGTCGTAATTTTGTCATAATCGACGTCGTTTATATCGTCATTATCATCGTTGTTATCGTCCTTATTATCCTCATAATTATCGTCGTTATTATCGTCGTTATTTTGTCATAATCATCGTCGTTAATGTCGTCGTTATTATCGTCATTATTTTCGTTGTTATCGTCATAATTATCGTCGTTAATTTCGTCGTTATTTTGTCATAATCATCGTCGTTAATGTCGTCGTTATTATCGTCATTATCATCGTTGTTATCGTCCTTATTATCCTCATAATTATCGTCGTTAATATCGTCGTTATTTTGTCATAATCATCGTCGTTTATATCGTCATTATCATCGTTGTTGTCGTCCTTATTATCCTCATAATTATCGTCGTTAATATCGTCGTTATTTTGTCATAATCATCGTCGTTAATGTCGTCGTTATTATCGTCATTATTTTCGTTGTTATCGTCATAATTATCATCGTTAATACTGTCGTTATTATTGTCATTATCTTCTTTTTATCGTCGTTATTATCGTCGTTATTATCGTCGTTATTATCGTCGTTAATATCGTCGTTAATATCGTCATTATCATCGTTGTTATCGTCCTTATTATCTTCATTAATATCGTCGTTAATATCGTCGTTATTTTGTCATAATCATCGTCGTTTATATCGTCATTATCAACGTTGTTATCGTCCTTATTATCCTCAAAATTATCGTCGTTAATTTCGTCGTTATTTTGTCATAATCATCGTCGTTAATTTCGTCGTTATTATCGTCATTATCATCGTTGTTATCGTCCTTATTATCCTCATAATTATCGTCGTTAATATCGTCGTTATTTTGTCATAATCATCGTCGTTTATATCGTCATTATCATCGTTGTTGTCGTCCTTATTATCCTCATAATTATCGTCGTTAATATCGTCGTTATTTTGTCATAATCATCGTCGTTAATGTCGTCGTTATTATCGTCATTATCATCGTTGTTATCGTCCTTATTATCCTCATAATTATCGTCGTTAATATCGTCGT
This sequence comes from Dolichovespula media, assembly GCA_911387685.1. Lineage (NCBI taxonomy): Eukaryota > Metazoa > Arthropoda > Insecta > Hymenoptera > Vespidae > Dolichovespula > Dolichovespula media. Next base: position 349,060 of record CAJVQJ010000019.1, on the reverse strand, counting down.
TATTTTGTCATAATCATCGTCGTTAATGTCGTCGTTATTATCGTCATTATCATCGTTGTCATCGTCCTTATTATCCACATAATTATCGTCGTTAATATCGTCGTTATTTTGTCATAATCATCGTCGTTTATATCGTCATTATCATCGTTGTTATCGTCCTTATTATCCTCAAAATTATCGTCGTTAATATCGTCGTTATTTTGTCATAATCATCGTCGTTAATGTCGTCGTTATTATCGTCATTATCATCGTTGTCATAGTCCTTATTATCCACATAATTATCGTCGTTAATATCGTCGTTATTTTGTCATAATCATCGTCGTTTATATCGTCATTATCATCGTTGTTATCGTCCTTATTATCCTCAAAATTATCGTCGTTAATTTCGTCGTTATTTTGTCATAATCATCGTCGTTAATGTCGTCGTTATTATCGTCATTATCATCGTTGTTATCGTCCTTATTATCCTCATAATTATCGTCGTTAATATCGTCGTTATTTTGTCATAATCATCGTCGTTTATATCGTCATTATCATCGTTGTTGTCGTCCTTATTATCCTCATAATTATCGTCGTTAATATCGTCGTTATTTTGTCATAATCATCGTCGTTAATGTCGTCGTTATTATCGTCATTATCATCGTTGTTATCGTCCTTATTATCCTCATAATTATCGTCGTTAATATCGTCGTTATTTTGTCATAATCATCGTCGTTAATGTCGTCGTTATTATCGTCATTATCATCGTTGTTATAGTCCTTATTATCCACATAATTATCGTCGTTAATATCGTCGTTATTTTGTCATAATCATCGTCGTTTATATCGTCATTATCATCGTTGTTATCGTCCTTATTATCCTCATAATTATCGTCGTTAATATCGTCGTTATTTTGTCATAATCATCGTCGTTAATGTCGTCGTTATTATCGTCATTATCATCGTTGTTATCGTCCTTATTATCCTCATAATTATCGTCGTTAATATCTTCGTTATTTTGTCATAATCATCGTCGTTAATGTCGTCGTTATTATCGTCATTATCATCGTTGTTATAGTCCTTATTATCCACATAATTATCGTCGTTAATATCGTCGTTATTTTGTCATAATCATCGTCGTTTATATCGTCATTATCATCGTTGTTATCGTCCTTATTATCCTCATAATTATCGTCGTTAATATCGTCGTTATTTTGTCATAATCATCGTCGTTAATGTCGTCGTTATTATCGTCATTATCATCGTTGTTATCGTCCTTATTATCCTCATTATTATCGTCGTTAATATCGTCGTAATTTTGTCATAATCGACGTCGTTTATATCGTCATTATCATCGTTGTTATCGTCCTTATTATCCTCATAATTATCGTCGTTATTATCGTCGTTATTTTGTCATAATCATCGTCGTTAATGTCGTCGTTATTATCGTCATAATTATCGTCGTTAATTTCGTCGTTATTTTGTCATAATCATCGTCGTTAATGTCGTCGTTATTATCGTCATTATCATCGTTGTTATCGTCCTTATTATCCTCATAATTATCGTCGTTAATATCGTCGTTATTTTGTTATAATCATCGTCGTTAATGTCGTCGTTATTATCGTCATTATCATCGTTGTTATAGTCCTTATTATCCTCATTATTATCGTCGTTAATATCGTCGTAATTTTGTCATAATCGACGTCGTTTATATCGTCATTATCATCGTTGTTATCGTCCTTATTATCCTCATAATTATCGTCGTTATTATCGTCGTTATTTTGTCATAATCATCGTCGTTAATGTCGTCGTTATTATCGTCATAATTATCGTCGTTAATTTCGTGGTTATTTTGTCATAATCATCGTCGTTAATGTCGTCGTTATTATCGTCATTATCATCGTTGTTATCGTCCTTATTATCCTCATAATTATCGTCGTTAATATCGTCGTTATTTTGTTATAATCATCGTCGTTAATGTCGTCGTTATTATCGTCATTATCATCGTTGTTATAGTCCTTATTATCCACATAATTATCGTCGTTAATATCGTCGTTATTTTGTCATAATCATCGTCGTTTATATCGTCATTATCATCGTTGTTATCGTCCTTATTATCCTCATAATTATCGTCGTTAATATCGTCGTTATTTTGTCATAATCATCGTCGTTAATGTCGTCGTTATTTTCGTCATTATCATCGTTGTTATCGTCCTTATTATCCTCATAATTATCGTCGTTAATATCGTCGTAATTTTGTCATAATCGACGTCGTTTATATCGTCATTATCATCGTTGTTATCGTCCTTATTATCCTCATAATTATCGTCGTTATTATCGTCGTTATTTTGTCATAATCATCGTCGTTAATGTCGTCGTTATTATCGTCATTATTTTCGTTGTTATCGTCATAATTATCATCGTGAATACTGTCGTTATTATTGTCATTATCTTCTTTTTATCGTCGTTATTATCGTCGTTATTATCGTCGTTATTATCGTCGTTAATATCGTCGTTAATATCGTCATTATCATCGTTGTTATCGTCCTTATTATCTTCATTAATATCGTCGTTAATATCGTCGTTATTTTGTCATAATCATCGTCGTTTATATCGTCATTATCATCGTTGTTATCGTCCTTATTATCCTCAAAATTATCGGCGTTAATTTCGTCGTTATTTTGTCATAATCATCGTCGTTAATGTCGTCGTTATTATCGTCATTATCATCGTTGTTATGGTCCTTATTATCCTCATAATTATCGTCGTTAATATCGTCGTTATTTTGTCATAATCATCGTCGTTTATATCGTCATTATCATCGTTGTTATCGTCCTTATTATCCTCAAAATTATCGTCGTTAATATCGTCGTTATTTTGTCATAATCATCGTCGTTAATGTCGTCGTTATTATCGTCATTATCTTCGTTGTTATCGTCCTTATTATCCTCATAATTATCGTCGTTAATATCGTCGTTATTTTGTCATAATCATCGTCGTTAATGTCGTCGTTATTATCGTCATTATCATCGTTGTTATCGTCCTTATTATCCTCATTATTATCGTCGTTAATATCGTCGTAATTTTGTCATAATCGACGTCGTTTATATCGTCATTATCATCGTTGTTATCGTCCATATTATCCTCATAATTATCGTCGTTATTATCGTCGTTATTTTGTCATAATCATCGTCGTTAATGTCGTCGTTATTATCGTCATTATTTTCGTTGTTATCGTCATAATTATCGTCGTTAATTTCGTCGTTATTTTGTCATAATCATCGTCGTTAATGTCGTCGTTATTATCGTCATTATCATCGTTGTTATCGTCCTTATTATCCTCATGATTATCGTCGTTAATATCGTCGTTATTTTGTCATAATCATCGTCGTTTATATCGTCATTATCATCGTTGTTGTCGTCCTTATTATCCTCATAATTATCGTCGTTAATATCGTCGTTATTTTGTCATAATCATCGTCGTTAATGTCGTCGTTATTATCGTCATTATTTTCGTTGTTATCGTCATAATTATCATCGTTAATACTGTCGTTATTATTGTCATTATCTTCTTTTTATCGTCGTTATTATCGTCGTTATTATCGTCGTTATTATCGTCGTTAATATCGTCGTTAATATCGTCATTATCATCGTTGTTATCGTCCTTATTATCTTCATTAATATCGTCGTAAATATCGTCGTTATTTTGTCATAATCATCGTCGTTTATATCGTCATTATCATCGTTGTTATCGTCCTTATTATCCTCAAAATTATCGTCGTTAATTTCGTCGTTATTTTGTCATAATCATCGTCGTTAATGTCGTCGTTATTATCGTCATTATCATCGTTGTTATCGTCCTTATTATCCTCATAATTATCGTCGTTAATATCGTCGTTATTTTGTCATAATCATCGTCGTTTATATCGTCATTATCATCGTTGTTGTCGTCCTTATTATCCTCATAATTATCGTCGTTAATATCGTCGTTATTTTGTCATAATCATCGTCGTTAATGTCGTCGTTATTATCGTCATTATCATCGTTGTTATCGTCCTTATTATCCTCATAAATATCGTCGTTAATATCGTCGTTATTTTGTCATAATCATCGTCGTTAATGTCGTCGTTATTATCGTCATTATCATCGTTGTCATAGTCCTTATTATCCACATAATTATCGTCGTTAATATCGTCGTTATTTTGTCATAATCATCGTCGTTTATATCGTCATTATCATCGTTGTTATCGTCCTTATTATCCTCAAAATTATCGTCGTTAATTTCGTCGTTATTTTGTCATAATCATCGTCGTTAATGTCGTCGTTATTATCGTCATTATCATCGTTGTTATCGTCCTTATTATCCTCATAATTATCGTCGTTAATATCGTCGTTATTTTGTCATAATCATCGTCGTTTATATCGTCATTATCATCGTTGTTGTCGTCCTTATTATCCTCATAATTATCGTCGTTAATATCGTCGTTATTTTGTCATAATCATCGTCGTTAATGTCGTCGTTATTATCGTCATTATCATCGTTGTTATCGTCCTTATTATCCTCATAAATATCGTCGTTAATATCGTCGTTATTTTGTCATAATCATCGTCGTTAATGTCGTCGTTATTATCGTCATTATCATCGTTGTCATAGTCCTTATTATCCACATAATTATCGTCGTTAATATCGTCGTTATTTTGTCATAATCATCGTCGTTTATATCGTCATTATCATCGTTGTTATCGTCCTTATTATCCTCAAAATTATCGTCGTTAATTTCGTCGTTATTTTGTCATAATCATCGTCGTTAATGTCGTCGTTATTATCGTCATTATCATCGTTGTTATCGTCCTTATTATCCTCATAATTATCGTCGTTAATATCGTCGTTATTTTGTCATAATCATCGTCGTTTATATCGTCATTATCATCGTTGTTGTCGTCCTTATTATCCTCATAATTATCGTCGTTAATATCGTCGTTATTTTGTCATAATCATCGTCGTTAATGTCGTCGTTATTATCGTCATTATCATCGTTGTTATCGTCCTTATTATCCTCATAATTATCGTCGTTAATATCGTCGTTATTTTGTCATAATCATCGTCGTTAATGTCGTCGTTATTATCGTCATTATCATCGTTGTCATAGTCCTTATTATCCACATAATTATCGTCGTTAATATCGTCGTTATTTTGTCATAATCATCGTCGTTTATATCGTCATTATCATCGTTGTTATCGTCCTTATTATCCTCAAAATTATCGTCGTTAATATCGTCGTTATTTTGTCATAATCATCGTCGTTAATGTCGTCGTTATTATCGTCATTATCATCGTTGTTATCGTCCTTATTATCCTCATAATTATCGTCGTTAATATCGTCGTTATTTTGTCATAATCATCGTCGTTAATGTCGTCGTTATTATCGTCATTATCATCGTTGTTATAGTCCTTATTATCCACATAATTATCGTCGTTAATATCGTCGTTATTTTGTCATAATCATCGTCGTTTATATCGTCATTATCATCGTTGTTATCGTCCTTATTATCCTCAAAATTATCGTCGTTAATTTCGTCGTTATTTTGTCATAATCATCGTCGTTAATGTCGTCGTTATTATCGTCATTATCATCGTTGTTATCGTCCTTATTATCCTCATAATTATCGTCGTTAATATCGTCGTTATTTTGTCATAATCATCGTCGTTTATATCGTCATTATCATCGTTGTTGTCGTCCTTATTATCCTCATAATTATCGTCGTTAATATCGTCGTTATTTTGTCATAATCATCGTCGTTAATGTCGTCGTTATTATCGTCATTATCATCGTTGTTATCGTCCTTATTATCCTCATAATTATCGTCGTTAATATCGTCGTTATTTTGTCATAATCATCGTCGTTAATGTCGTCGTTATTATCGTCATTATCATCGTTGTCATAGTCCTTATTATCCACATAATTATCGTCGTTAATATCGTCGTTATTTTGTCATAATCATCGTCGTTTATATCGTCATTATCATCGTTGTTATCGTCCTTATTATCCTCAAAATTATCGTCGTTAATATCGTCGTTATTTTGTCATAATCATCGTCGTTAATGTCGTCGTTATTATCGTCATTATCATCGTTGTTATCGTCCTTATTATCCTCATAATTATCGTCGTTAATATCGTCGTTATTTTGTCATAATCATCGTCGTTAATGTCGTCGTTATTATCGTCATTATCATCGTTGTTATAGTCCTTATTATCCACATAATTATCGTCGTTAATATCGTCGTTATTTTGTCATAATCATCGTCGTTTATATCGTCATTATCATCGTTGTTATCGTCCTTATTATCCTCATAATTATCGTCGTTAATATCGTCGTTATTTTGTCATAATCATCGTCGTTAATGTCGTCGTTATTATCGTCATTATCATCGTTGTTATCGTCCTTATTATCCTCATAATTATCGTCGTTAATATCTTCGTTATTTTGTCATAATCATCGTCGTTAATGTCGTCGTTATTATCGTCATTATCATCGTTGTTATAGTCCTTATTATCCACATAATTATCGTCGTTAATATCGTCGTTATTTTGTCATAATCATCGTCGTTAATGTCGTCGTTATTTTCGTCATTATCATCGTTGTTATCGTCCTTATTATCCTCATAATTATCGTCGTTAATATCGTCGTTATTTTGTCATAATCATCGTCGTTAATGTCGTCGTTATTATCGTCATTATCATCGTTGTTATAGTCCTTATTATCCACATAATTATCGTCGTTAATATCGTCGTTATTTTGTCATAATCATCGTCGTTTATATCGTCATTATCATCGTTGTTATCGTCCTTATTATCCTCATAATTATCGTCGTTAATATCGTCGTTATTTTGTCATAATCATCGTCGTTAATGTCGTCGTTATTATCGTCATTATCATCGTTGTTATCGTCCTTATTATCCTCATTATTATCGTCGTTAATATCGTCGTAATTTTGTCATAATCGACGTCGTTTATATCGTCATTATCATCGTTGTTATCGTCCTTATTATCCTCATAATTATCGTCGTTATTATCGTCGTTATTTAGTCATAATCATCGTCGTTAATGTCGTCGTTATTATCGTCATTATTTTCGTTGTTATCGTCATAATTATCATCGTTAATACTGTCGTTATTATTGTCATTATCTTCTTTTTATCGTCGTTATTATCGTCGTTATTATCGTCGTTATTATCGTCGTTAATATCGTCGTTAATATCGTCATTATCATCGTTGTTATCGTCCTTATTATCTTCATTAATATCGTCGTTAATATCGTCGTTATTTTGTCATAATCATCGTCGTTTATATCGTCATTATCATCGTTGTTATCGTCCTTATTATCCTCAAAATTATCGTCGTTAATTTCGTCGTTATTTTGTCATAATCATCGTCGTTAATGTCGTCGTTATTATCGTCATTATCATCCTTGTTATCGTCCTTATTATCCTCATAATTATCGTCGTTAATATCGTCGTTATTTTGTCATAATCATCGTCGTTTATATCGTCATTATCATCGTTGTTGTCGTCCTTATTATCCTCATAATTATCGTCGTTAATATCGTCGTTATTTTGTCATAATCATCGTCGTTAATGTCGTCGTTATTATCGTCATTATCATCGTTGTTATCGTCCTTATTATCCTCATAATTATCGTCGTTAATATCGTCGTTATTTTGTCATAATCATCGTCGTTAATGTCGTCGTTATTATCGTCATTATCATCGTTGTCATAGTCCTTATTATCCACATAATTATCGTCGTTAATATCGTCGTTATTTTGTCATAATCATCGTCGTTTATATCGTCATTATCATCGTTGTTATCGTCCTTATTATCCTCAAAATTATCGTCGTTAATATCGTCGTTATTTTGTCATAATCATCGTCGTTAATGTCGTCGTTATTATCGTCATTATCATCGTTGTTATCGTCCTTATTATCCTCATAATTATCGTCGTTAATATCGTCGTTATTTTGTCATAATCATCGTCGTTAATGTCGTCGTTATTATCGTCATTATCATCGTTGTTATAGTCCTTATTATCCACATAATTATCGCCGTAATATCGTCGTTATTTTGTCATAATCATCGTCGTTTATATCGTCATTATCATCGTTGTTATCGTCCTTATTATCCTCATAATTATCGTCGTTAATATCGTCGTTATTTTGTCATAATCATCGACGTTAATGTCGTCGTTATTATCGTCATTATCATCGTTGTTATCGTCCTTATTATCCTCAAAATTATCGTCGTTAATATCGTCGTTATTTTGTCATAATCATCGTCGTTAATGTCGTCGTTATTATCGTCATTATCATCGTTGTTATCGTCCTTATTATCCTCATAATTATCGTCGTTAATATCGTCGTTATTTTGTCATAATCATCGTCGTTAATGTCGTCGTTATTATCGTCATTATCATCGTTGTTATAGTCCTTATTATCCTCATAATTATCGTCGTTAATATCGTCGTTATTTTGTCATAATCATCGTCGTTAATGTCGTCGTTATTTTCGTCATTATCATCGTTGTTATCGTCCTTATTATCCTCATAATTATCGTCGTTAATATCGTCGTTATTTTGTCATAATCATCGTCGTTAATGTCGTCGTTATTATCGTCATTATCATCGTTGTTATAGTCCTTATTATCCTCATTATTATCGTCGTTAATATCGTCGTTATTTTGTCATAATCATCGTCGTTTATATCGTCATTATCATCGTTGTTATCGTCCTTATTATCCTCATAATTATCGTCGTTAATATCGTCGTTATTTTGTCATAATCATCGTCGTTAATGTCGTCGTTATTATCGTCATTATCTTCGTTGTTATCGTCATAATTATCATCGTTAATACCGTCGTTATTATTGTCATTATCTTCTTGTTATGTCGTTATTATCGTCGTTAATATCGTCGTTATTATCGTCGTTATTATCGTCGTTAATATCGTCGTTAATATCGTCATTATCATCGTTGTGATCGTCCTTATTATCCTCATAATTATCGTCGTTAATATCGTCGTTATTTTGTCATAATCATCGTCGTTAATGTCGTCGTTATTATCGTCATTATCATCGTTGTTATCGTCCTTATTATCCTCATAATTATCGTCGTTAATATCTTCGTTATTTTGTCATAATCATCGTCGTTAATGTCGTCGTTATTATCGTCATTATCATCGTTGTTATAGTCCTTATTATCCACATAATTATCGTCGTTAATATCGTCGTTATTTTGTCATAATCGACGTCGTTTATATCGTCATTATCATCGTTGTTATCGTCCTTATTATCCTCATAATTATCGTCGTTAATATCGTCGTTATTTTGTCATAATCATCGTCGTTAATGTCGTCGTTATTATCGTCATTATCATCGTTGTTATCGTCCTTATTATCCTCGTAATTATCGTCGTTAATATCGTCGTTATTTTGTCATAATCATCGTCGTTAATGTCGTCGTTAATACCGTCATTATCATCGTTGTTATCGTCCTTATTATCCTCATAATTATCGTCGTTAATATCGTCGTTATTTTGTCATAATCATCGTCGTTAATGTCGTCGTTATTATCGTCATTATCTTCGTTGTTATCGTCCTAATTATCATCGTTAATACCGTCGTTATTATTGTCATTATCTTCTTGTTATGTCGTTATTATCGTCGTTAATATCGTCGTTATTATCGTCGTTATTATCGTCGTTAATATCGTCGTTAATATCGTCATTATCATCGTTTTATCGTCCTTATTATCCTCATAATTATCGTCGTTAATATCGTCGTTATTTTGTCATAATCATCGTCGTTAATGTCGTCGTTATTATCGTCATTATCATCGTTGTTATCGTCCTTATTATGCTCATAATTATCGTCGTTAATATCTTCGTTATTTTGTCATAATCATCGTCGTTAATGTCGTCGTTATTATCGTCATTATCATCGTTGTTATAGTCCTTATTATCCACATAATTATCGTCGTTAATATCGTCGTTATTTTGTCATAATCGACGTCGTTTATATCGTCATTATCATCGTTGTTATCGTCCTTATTATCCTCATAATTATCGTCGTTAATTTCGTCGTTATTTTGTCATAATCATCGTCGTTAATGTCGTCGTTATTATCGTCATTATCATCGTTGTTATCGTCCTTATTATCCTCATTATTATCGTCGTTAATATCGTCGTAATTTTGTCATAATCGACGTCGAATATATCGTCATTATCATCGTTGTTGTCGTTCTTATTATCCTCATAATTATCGTCGTTATTATCGTCGTTATTTTGTCATAATCATCGTCGTTAATGTCGTCGTTATTATCGTCATTATTTTTGTTGTTATCGTCATAATTATCATCGTTAATACTGTCGTTATTATTGTCATTATCTTCTTTTTATCGTCGTTATTATCGTCGTTATTATCGTCGTTATTATCGTCGTTAATATCGTCGTTAATATCGCCATTATCATCGTTGTTATCGTCCTTATTATCTTCATTAATATCGTCGTTAATATCGTCGTTATTTTGTCATAATCATCGTCGTTTATATCGTCATTATCATCGTTGTTATCGTCCTTATTATCCTCAAAATTATCGTCGTTAATTTCGTCGTTATTTTGTCATAATCATCGTCGTTAATGTCGTCGTTATTATCGTCATTATCATCGTTGTTATCGTCCTTATTATCCTCATAATTATCGTCGTTAATATCGTCGTTATTTTGTCATAATCATCGTCGTTTATATCGTCATTATCATCGTTGCTGTCGTCCTTATTATCCTCATAATTATCGTCGTTAATGTCGTCGTTATTTTGTCATAATCATCGTCGTTAATGTCGTCGTTATTATCGTCATTATCATCGTTGTTATAGTCCTTATTATCCACATAATTATCGTCGTTAATATCGTCGTTATTTTGTCATAATCATCGTCGTTTATATCGTCATTATCATCGTTGTTATCGTCCTTATTATCCTCATAATTATCGTCGTTAATATCGTCGTTATTTTGTCATAATCATTGACGTTAATGTCGTCGTTATTATCGTCATTATTTTTGTTGTTATCGTCATAATTATCATCGTTAATACTGTCGTTATTATTGTCATTATCTTCTTTTTATCGTCGTTATTATCGTCGTTATTATCGTCGTTATTATCGTCGTTAATATCGTCGTTAATATCGTCATTATCATCGTTGTTATCGTCCTTATTATCTTCATTAATATCGTCGTTAATATCGTCGTTATTTTGTCATAATCATCGTCGTTTATATCGTCATTATCATCGTTGTTATCGTCCTTATTATCCTCAAAATTATCGTCGTTAATTTCGTCGTTATTTTGTCATAATCATCGTCGTTAATGTCGTCGTTATTATCGTCATTATCATCGTTGTTATCGTCCTTATTATCCTCATAATTATCGTCGTTAATATCGTCGTTATTTTGTCATAATCATCGTCGTTTATATCGTCATTATCATCGTTGTTGTCGTCCTTATTATCCTCATAATTATCGTCGTTAATATCGTCGTTATTTTGTCATAATCATCGTCGTTAATGTCGTCGTTATTATCGTCATTATCATCGTTGTTATAGTCCTTATTATCCACATAATTATCGTCGTTAATATCGTCGTTATATTGTCATAATCATCGTCGTTTATATCGTCATTATCATCGTTGTTATCGTCCTTATTATCCTCATAATTATCGTCGTTAATATCGTCGTTATTTTGTCATAATCATTGACGTTAATGTCGTCGTTATTATCGTCATTATCATCGTTGTTATCGTCCTTATTATCCTCAAAATTATCGTCGTTAATTTCGTCGTTATTTTGTCATAATCATCGTCGTTAATGTCGTCGTTATTATCGTCATTATCTTCGTTGTTATCGTCATAATTATCATCGTTAATACCGTCGTTATTATTGTCATTATCTTCTTGTTATGTCGTTATTATCGTCGTTAATATCGTCGTTATTATCGTCGTTATTATCGTCGTTAATATCGTCGTTAATATCGTCATTATCATCGTTGTTATCGTCCTTATTATCCTCATAATTATCGTCGTTAATATCGTCGTTATTTTGTCATAATCATCGTCGTTAATGTCGTCGTTATTATCGTCATTATCATCGTTGTTATCGTCCTTATTATCCTCATAATTATCGTCGTTAATATCTTCGTTATTTTGTCATAATCATAGTCGTTAATGTCGTCGTTATTATCGTCATTATCATCGTTGTTATAGTCCTTATTATCCACATAATTATCGTCGTTAATATCGTCGTTATTTTGTCATAATCATCGTCGTTTATATCGTCATTATCATCGTTGTTATCGTCCTTATTATCCTCAAAATTATCGTCGTTAATTTCGTCGTTATTTTGTCATAATCATCGTCGTTAATGTCGTCGTTATTATCGTCATTATCATCGTTGTTATCGTCCTTATTATCCTCATAATTATCGTCGTTAATATCGTCGTTATTTTGTCATAATCATCGTCGTTTATATCGTCATTATCATCGTTGTTGTCGTCCTAATTATCCTCATAATTATCGTCGTTAATATCGTCGTTATTTTGTCATAATCATCGTCGTTAATGTCGTCGTTATTATCGTCATTATCATCGTTGTTATAGTCCTTATTATCCACATAATTATCGTCGTTAATATCGTCGTTATATTGTCATAATCATCGTCGTTTATATCGTCATTATCATCGTTGTTATCGTCCTTATTATCCTCATAATTATCGTCGTTAATATCGTCGTTATTTTGTCATAATCATTGACGTTAATGTCGTCGTTATTATCGTCATTATCATCGTTGTTATCGTCCTTATTATCCTCAAAATTATCGTCGTTAATTTCGTCGTTATTTTGTCATAATCATCGTCGTTAATGTCGTCGTTATTATCGTCATTATCTTCGTTGTTATCGTCATAATTATCATCGTTAATACCGTCGTTATTATTGTCATTATCTTCTTGTTATGTCGTTATTATCGTCGTTAATATCGTCGTTATTATCGTCGTTATTATCGTCGTTAATATCGTCGTTAATATCGTCATTATCATCGTTGTTATCGTCCTTATTATCCTCATAATTATCGTCGTTAATATCGTCGTTATTTTGTCATAATCATCGTCGTTAATGTCGTCGTTATTATCGTCATTATCATCGTTGTTATCGTCCTTATTATCCTCATAATTATCGTCGTTAATATCTTCGTTATTTTGTCATAATCATAGTCGTTAATGTCGTCGTTATTATCGTCATTATCATCGTTGTTATAGTCCTTATTATCCACATAATTATCGTCGTTAATATCGTCGTTATTTTGTCATAATCATCGTCGTTTATATCGTCATTATCATCGTTGTTATCGTCCTTATTATCCTCAAAATTATCGTCGTTATTATCGTCGTTATTTTGTCATAATCATCGTCGTTAATGTCGTCGTTATTATCGTCATTATTTTTGTTGTTATCGTCATAATTATCATCGTTAATACTGTCGTTATTATTGTCATTATCTTCTTTTTATCGTCGTTATTATCGTCGTTATTATCGTCGTTATTATCGTCGTTAATATCGTCGTTAATATCGCCATTATCATCGTTGTTATCGTCCTTATTATCTTCATTAATATCGTCGTTAATATCGTCGTTATTTTGTCATAATCATCGTCGTTTATATCGTCATTATCATCGTTGTTATCGTCCTTATTATCCTCAAAATTATCGTCGTTAATTTCGTCGTTATTTTGTCATAATCATCGTCGTTAATGTCGTCGTTATTATCGTCATTATCATCGTTGTTATCGTCCTTATTATCCTCATAATTATCGTCGTTAATATCGTCGTTATTTTGTCATAATCATCGTCGTTTATATCGTCATTATCATCGTTGCTGTCGTCCTTATTATCCTCATAATTATCGTCGTTAATGTCGTCGTTATTTTGTCATAATCATCGTCGTTAATGTCGTCGTTATTATCGTCATTATCATCGTTGTTATAGTCCTTATTATCCACATAATTATCGTCGTTAATATCGTCGTTATTTTGTCATAATCATCGTCGTTTATATCGTCATTATCATCGTTGTTATCGTCCTTATTATCCTCATAATTATCGTCGTTAATATCGTCGTTATTTTGTCATAATCATTGACGTTAATGTCGTCGTTATTATCGTCATTATTTTTGTTGTTATCGTCATAATTATCATCGTTAATACTGTCGTTATTATTGTCATTATCTTCTTTTTATCGTCGTTATTATCGTCGTTAATATCGTCGTTAATATCGTCATTATCATCGTTGTTATCGTCCTTATTATCTTCATTAATATCGTCGTTAATATCGTCGTTATTTTGTCATAATCATCGTCGTTTATATCGTCATTATCATCGTTGTTATCGTCCTTATTATCCTCAAAATTATCGTCGTTAATTTCGTCGTTATTTTGTCATAATCATCGTCGTTAATGTCGTCGTTATTATCGTCATTATCATCGTTGTTATCGTCCTTATTATCCTCATAATTATCGTCGTTAATATCGTCGTTATTTTGTCATAATCATCGTCGTTTATATCGTCATTATCATCGTTGTTGTCGTCCTTATTATCCTCATAATTATCGTCGTTAATATCGTCGTTATTTTGTCATAATCATCGTCGTTAATGTCGTCGTTATTATCGTCATTATCATCGTTGTTATAGTCCTTATTATCCACATAATTATCGTCGTTAATATCGTCGTTATATTGTCATAATCATCGTCGTTTATATCGTCATTATCATCGTTGTTATCGTCCTTATTATCCTCATAATTATCGTCGTTAATATCGTCGTTATTTTGTCATAATCATTGACGTTAATGTCGTCGTTATTATCGTCATTATCATCGTTGTTATCGTCCTTATTATCCTCAAAATTATCGTCGTTAATTTCGTCGTTATTTTGTCATAATCATCGTCGTTAATGTCGTCGTTATTATCGTCATTATCTTCGTTGTTATCGTCATAATTATCATCGTTAATACCGTCGTTATTATTGTCATTATCTTATTGTTATGTCGTTATTATCGTCGTTAATATCGTCGTTATTATCGTCGTTATTATCGTCGTTAATATCGTCGTTAATATCGTCATTATCATCGTTGTTATCGTCCTTATTATCCTCATAATTATCGTCGTTAATATCGTCGTTATTTTGTCATAATCATCGTCGTTAATGTCGTCGTTATTATCGTCATTATCATCGTTGTTATCGTCCTTATTATCCTCATAATTATCGTCGTTAATATCTTCGTTATTTTGTCATAATCATAGTCGTTAATGTCGTCGTTATTATCGTCATTATCATCGTTGTTATAGTCCTTATTATCCACATAATTATCGTCGTTAATATCGTCGTTATTTTGTCATAATCATCGTCGTTTATATCGTCATTATCATCGTTGTTATCGTCCTTATTATCCTCAAAATTATCGTCGTTAATTTCGTCGTTATTTTGTCATAATCATCGTCGTTAATGTCGTCGTTATTATCGTCATTATCATCGTTGTTATCGTCCTTATTATCCTCATAATTATCGTCGTTAATATCGTCGTTATTTTGTCATAATCATCGTCGTTTATATCGTCATTATCATCGTTGTTGTCGTCCTAATTATCCTCATAATTATCGTCGTTAATATCGTCGTTATTTTGTCATAATCATCGTCGTTAATGTCGTCGTTATTATCGTCATTATCATCGTTGTTATAGTCCTTATTATCCACATAATTATCGTCGTTAATATCGTCGTTATATTGTCATAATCATCGTCGTTTATATCGTCATTATCATCGTTGTTATCGTCCTTATTATCCTCATAATTATCGTCGTTAATATCGTCGTTATTTTGTCATAATCATTGACGTTAATGTCGTCGTTATTATCGTCATTATCATCGTTGTTATCGTCCTTATTATCCTCAAAATTATCGTCGTTAATTTCGTCGTTATTTTGTCATAATCATCGTCGTTAATGTCGTCGTTATTATCGTCATTATCTTCGTTGTTATCGTCATAATTATCATCGTTAATACCGTCGTTATTATTGTCATTATCTTCTTGTTATGTCGTTATTATCGTCGTTAATATCGTCGTTATTATCGTCGTTATTATCGTCGTTAATATCGTCGTTAATATCGTCATTATCATCGTTGTTATCGTCCTTATTATCCTCATAATTATCGTCGTTAATATCGTCGTTATTTTGTCATAATCATCGTCGTTAATGTCGTCGTTATTATCGTCATTATCATCGTTGTTATCGTCCTTATTATCCTCATAATTATCGTCGTTAATATCTTCGTTATTTTGTCATAATCATAGTCGTTAATGTCGTCGTTATTATCGTCATTATCATCGTTGTTATAGTCCTTATTATCCACATAATTATCGTCGTTAATATCGTCGTTATTTTGTCATAATCATCGTCGTTTATATCGTCATTATCATCGTTGTTATCGTCCTTATTATCCTCAAAATTATCGTCGTTAATTTCGTCGTTATTTTGTCATAATCATCGTCGTTAATGTCGTCGTTATTATCGTCATTATCATCGTTGTTATCGTCCTTATTATCCTCATAATTATCGTCGTTAATATCGTCGTTATTTTGTCATAATCATCGTCGTTTATATCGTCATTATCATCGTTGTTGTCGTCCTAATTATCCTCATAATTATCGTCGTTAATATCGTCGTTATTTTGTCATAATCATCGTCATTAATGTCGTCGTTATTATCGTCATTATCATCGTTGTTATAGTCCTTATTATCCACATAATTATCGTCGTTAATATCGTCGTTATATTGTCATAATCATCGTCGTTTATATCGTCATTATCATCGTTGTTATCGTCCTTATTATCCTCATAATTATCGTCGTTAATATCGTCGTTATTTTGTCATAATCATTGACGTTAATGTCGTCGTTATTATCGTCATTATCATCGTTGTTATCGTCCTTATTATCCTCAAAATTATCGTCGTTAATTTCGTCGTTATTTTGTCATAATCATCGTCGTTAATGTCGTCGTTATTATCGTCATTATCTTCGTTGTTATCGTCATAATTATCATCGTTAATACCGTCGTTATTATTGTCATTATCTTCTTGTTATGTCGTTATTATCGTCGTTAATATCGTCGTTATTATCGTCGTTATTATCGTCGTTAATATCGTCGTTAATATCGTCATTATCATCGTTGTTATCGTCCTTATTATCCTCATAATTATCGTCGTTAATATCGTCGTTATTTTGTCATAATCATCGTCGTTAATGTCGTCGTTATTATCGTCATTATCATCGTTGTTATCGTCCTTATTATCCTCATAATTATCGTCGTTAATATCTTCGTTATTTTGTCATAATCATAGTCGTTAATGTCGTCGTTATTATCGTCATTATCATCGTTGTTATAGTCCTTATTATCCACATAATTATCGTCGTTAATATCGTCGTTATTTTGTCATAATCATCGTCGTTTATATCGTCATTATCATCGTTGTTATCGTCCTTATTATCCTCAAAATTATCGTCGTTAATTTCGTCGTTATTTTGTCATAATCATCGTCGTTAATGTCGTCGTTATTATCGTCATTATCATCGTTGTTATCGTCCTTATTATCCTCATAATTATCGTCGTTAATATCGTCGTTATTTTGTCATAATCATCGTCGTTTATATCGTCATTATCATCGTTGTTGTCGTCCTAATTATCCTCATAATTATCTTCGTTAATATCGTCGTTATTTTGTCATAATCATCGTCGTTAATGTCGTCGTTATTATCGTCATTATCATCGTTGTTATAGTCCTTATTATCCACATAATTATCGTCGTTAATATCGTCGTTATATTGTCATAATCATCGTCGTTTATATCGTCATTATCATCGTTGTTATCGTCCTTATTATCCTCATAATTATCGTCGTTAATATCGTCGTTATTTTGTCATAATCATTGACGTTAATGTCGTCGTTATTATCGTCATTATCATCGTTGTTATCGTCCTTATTATCCTCAAAATTATCGTCGTTAATTTCGTCGTTATTTTGTCATAATCATCGTCGTTAATGTCGTCGTTATTATCGTCATTATCTTCGTTGTTATCGTCATAATTATCATCGTTAATACCGTCGTTATTATTGTCATTATCTTCTTGTTATGTCGTTATTATCGTCGTTAATATCGTCGTTATTATCGTCGTTATTATCGTCGTTAATATCGTCGTTAATATCGTCATTATCATCGTTGTTATCGTCCTTATTATCCTCATAATTATCGTCGTTAATATCGTCGTTATTTTGTCATAATCATCGTCGTTAATGTCGTCGTTATTATCGTCATTATCATCGTTGTTATCGTCCTTATTATCTTCATTAATATCGTCGTTAATATCGTCGTTATTTTGTCATAATCATCGTCGTTTATATCGTCATTATCATCGTTGTTATCGTCCTTATTATCCTCAAAATTATCGTCGTTAATTTCGTCGTTATTTTGTCATAATCATCGTCGTTAATGTCGTCGTTATTATCGTCATTATCATCGTTGTTATCGTCCTTATTATCCTCATAATTATCGTCGTTAATATCGTCGTTATTTTGTCATAATCATCGTCGTTTATATCGTCATTATCATCGTTGTTGTCGTCCTTATTATCCTCATAATTATCGTCGTTAATATCGTCGTTATTTTGTCATAATCATCGTCGTTAATGTCGTCGTTATTATCGTCATTATCATCGTTGTTATAGTCCTTATTATCCACATAATTATCGTCGTTAATATCGTCGTTATTTTGTCATAATCATCGTCGTTTATATCGTCATTATCATCGTTGTTATCGTCCTTATTATCCTCATAATTATCGTCGTTAATATCGTCGTTATTTTGTCATAATCATTGACGTTAATGTCGTCGTTATTATCGTCATTATTTTTGTTGTTATCGTCATAATTATCATCGTTAATACTGTCGTTATTATTGTCATTATCTTCTTTTTATCGTCGTTATTATCGTCGTTATTATCGTCGTTATTATTGTCGTTAATATCGTCGTTAATATCGTCATTATCATCGTTGTTATCGTCCTTATTATCTTCATTAATATCGTCGTTAATATCGTCGTTATTTTGTCATAATCATCGTCGTTTATATCGTCATTATCATCGTTGTTATCGTCCTTATTATCCTCAAAATTATCGTCGTTAATTTCGTCGTTATTTTGTCATAATCATCGTCGTTAATGTCGTCGTTATTATCGTCATTATCATCGTTGTTATCGTCCTTATTATCCTCAAAATTATCGTCGTTAATATCGTCGTTATTTTGTCATAATCATCGTCGTTAATGTCGTCGTTATTATCGTCATTATCATCGTTGTTATCGTCCTTATTATCCTCATAATTATCGTCGTTAATATCGTCGTTATTTTGTCATAATCATCGTCGTTAATGTCGTCATTATCATCGTTGTTATCGTCCTTATTATCCTCATAATTATCGTCGTTAATATCGTCGTTATTTTGTCATAATCATCGTCGTTAATGTCGTCGTTATTTTCGTCATTATCATCGTTGTTATCGTCCTTATTATCCTCATAATTATCGTCGTTAATATCGTCGTTATTTTGTCATAATCATCGTCGTTAATGTCGTCGTTATTATCGTCATTATCATCGTTGTTATAGTCCTTATTATCCTCATTATTATCGTCGTTAATATCGTCGTTATTTTGTCATAATCATCGTCGTTTATATCGTCATTATCATCGTTGTTATCGTCCTTATTATCCTCATAATTATCGTCGTTAATATCGTCGTTATTTTGTCATAATCATCGTCGTTAATGTCGTCATTATCATCGTTGTTATCGTCCTTATTATCCTCATAATTATCGTCGTTAATATCGTCGTTATTTTGTCATAATCATCGTCGTTAATGTCGTCGTTATTATCGTCATTATCATCGTTGTTATCGTCCTTATTATCCTCATAATTATCGTCGTTAATATCGTCGTTATTTTGTCATAATCATCGTCGATAATGTCGTCGTTATTATCGTCATTATCATCGTTGTTATAGTCCTTATTATCCACATAATTATCGTCGTTAATATCGTCGTTATTTTGTCATAATCATCGTCGTTAATGTCGTCGTTATTATCGTCATTATCATCGTTGTTATCGTCCTTATTATCCTCAAAATTATCGTCGTTAATATCGTCGTTATTTTGTCATAATCATCGTCGTTAATGTCGTCGTTATTATCGTCATTATCATCGTTGTTATAGTCCTTATTATCCACATAATTATCGTCGTTAATATCGTCGTTATTTTGTCATAATCATCGTCGTTTATATCGTCATTATCATCGTTGTTATCGTCCTTTTTATCCTCAAAATTATCGTCGTTAATATCGTCGTTATTTTGTCATAATCATCGTCGTTAATGTCGTCGTTATTATCGTCATTATCATCGTTGTTATCGTCCTTATTATCCTCATAATTATCGTCGTTAATATCGTCGTTATTTTGTCATAATCATCGTCGTTTATATCGTCATTATCATCGTTGTTGTCGTCCTTATTATCCTCATAATTATCGTCGTTAATATCGTCGTTATTTTGTCATAATCATCGTCGTTAATGTCGTCGTTATTATCGTCATTATCATCGTTGTTATCGTCCTTATTATCCTCATAATTATCGTCGTTAATATCGTCGTTATTTTGTCATAATCATCGTCGTTAATGTCGTCGTTATTATCGTCATTATCATCGTTGTTATAGTCCTTATTATCCACATAATTATCGTCGTTAATATCGTCGTTATTTTGTCATAATCATCGTCGTTTATATCGTCATTATCATCGTTGTTATCGTCCTTATTATCCTCATAATTATCGTCGTTAATATCGTCGTTATTTTGTCATAATCAACGTCGTTTATATCGTCATTATCCTCGTTGTTATCGTCCTTATTATCCTCAAAATTATCGTCGTTAATATCTTCGTTATTTTGTCATAATCATCGTCGTTAATGTCGTCGTTATTATCGTCATTATCATCGTTGTTATCGTCCTTATTATCCTCATAATTATCGTCGATAATATCGTCGTTATTTTGTCATAATCATCGTCGTTAATGTCGTCATTATCATCGTTGTTATCGTCCTTATTATCCTCGTAATTATCGTCGTTAATATCGTCGTTATTTTGTCATAATCATCGTCGTTAATGTCGTCGTTATTATCGTCATTATCATCGTTGTTATAGTCCTTATTATCCACATAATTATCGTCGTTAATATCGTCGTTATTTTGTCATAATCATCGTCGTTTATATCGTCATTATCATCGTTGTTATCGTCCTTATTATCCTCATAATTATCGTCGTTAATATCGTCGTTATTTTGTCATAATCAACGTCGTTTATATCGTCATTATCATCGTTGTTATCGTCCTTATTATCCTCAAAATTATCGTCGTTAATATCGTCGTTATTTGTCATAATCATCGTCGTTAATGTCGTCGTTATTATCGTCATTATCATCGTTGTTATCGTCCTTATTATCCTCATAATTGTCGTCGTTAATATCGTCGTTATTTTGTCATAATCATCGTCGTTAATGTCGTCATTATCATCGTTGTTATCGTCCTTATTATCCTCAAAATTATCGTCGTTAATATCGTCGTTATTTTGTCATAATCATCGTCGTTAATGTCGTCGTTATTATCGTCATTATCATCGTTGTTATAGTCCTTATTATCCACATAATTATCGTCGTTAATATCGTCGTTATTTTGTCATAATCATCGTCGTTTATATCGTCATTATCATTTTTGTTATCGTCCTTATTATCCTCAAAATTATCGTCGTTAATATCGTCGTTATTTTGTCATAATCATCGTCGTTAATGTCGTCGTTATTATCGTCATTATCATCGTTGTTATCGTCCTTATTATCCTCAAAATTATCGTCGTTAATATCGTCGTTATTTTGTCATAATCATCGTCGTTAATGTCGTCGTTATTATCGTCATTATCATCGTTGTTATAGTCCTTATTATCCACATAATTATCGTCGTTAATATCGTCGTTATTTTGTCATAATCATCGTCGTTTATATCGTCATTATCATCGTTGTTATCGTCCTTTTTATCCTCAAAATTATCGTCGTTAATATCGTCGTTATTTTGTCATAATCATCGTCGTTAATGTCGTCGTTATTATCGTCATTATCATCGTTGTTATCGTCCTTATTATCCTCATAATTATCGTCGTTAATATCGTCGTTATTTTGTCATAATCATCGTCGTTTATATCGTCATTATCATCGTTGTTGTCGTCCTTATTATCCTCATAATTATCGTCGTTAATATCGTCGTTATTTTGTCATAATCATCGTCGTTAATGTCGTCGTTATTATCGTCATTATCATCGTTGTTATCGTCCTTATTATCCTCATAATTATCGTCGTTAATATCGTCGTTATTTTGTCATAATCATCGTCGTTAATGTCGTCGTTATTATCGTCATTATCATCGTTGTTATAGTCCTTATTATCCACATAATTATCGTCGTTAATATCGTCGTTATTTTGTCATAATCATCGTCGTTTATATCGTCATTATCATCGTTGTTATCGTCCTTATTATCCTCATAATTATCGTCGTTAATATCGTCGTTATTTTGTCATAATCAACGTCGTTTATATCGTCATTATCCTCGTTGTTATCGTCCTTATTATCCTCAAAATTATCGTCGTTAATATCTTCGTTATTTTGTCATAATCATCGTCGTTAATGTCGTCGTTATTATCGTCATTATCATCGTTGTTATCGTCCTTATTATCCTCATAATTATCGTCGATAATATCGTCGTTATTTTGTCATAATCATCGTCGTTAATGTCGTCATTATCATCGTTGTTATCGTCCTTATTATCCTCGTAATTATCGTCGTTAATATCGTCGTTATTTTGTCATAATCATCGTCGTTAATGTCGTCGTTATTATCGTCATTATCATCGTTGTTATAGTCCTTATTATCCACATAATTATCGTCGTTAATATCGTCGTTATTTTGTCATAATCATCGTCGTTTATATCGTCATTATCATCGTTGTTATCGTCCTTATTATCCTCATAATTATCGTCGTTAATATCGTCGTTATTTTGTCATAATCAACGTCGTTTATATCGTCATTATCATCGTTGTTATCGTCCTTATTATCCTCAAAATTATCGTCGTTAATATCGTCGTTATTTGTCATAATCATCGTCGTTAATGTCGTCGTTATTATCGTCATTATCATCGTTGTTATCGTCCTTATTATCCTCATAATTGTCGTCGTTAATATCGTCGTTATTTTGTCATAATCATCGTCGTTAATGTCGTCATTATCATCGTTGTTATCGTCCTTATTATCCTCAAAATTATCGTCGTTAATATCGTCGTTATTTTGTCATAATCATCGTCGTTAATGTCGTCGTTATTATCGTCATTATCATCGTTGTTATAGTCCTTATTATCCACATAATTATCGTCGTTAATATCGTCGTTATTTTGTCATAATCATCGTCGTTTATATCGTCATTATCATTTTTGTTATCGTCCTTATTATCCTCAAAATTATCGTCGTTAATATCGTCGTTATTTTGTCATAATCATCGTCGTTAATGTCGTCGTTATTATCGTCATTATCATCGTTGTTATCGTCCTTATTATCCTCAAAATTATCGTCGTTAATATCGTCGTTATTTTGTCATAATCATCGTCGTTAATGTCGTCGTTATTATCGTCATTATCATCGTTGTTATAGTCCTTATTATCCACATAATTATCGTCGTTAATATCGTCGTTATTTTGTCATAATCATCGTCGTTTATATCGTCATTATCATCGTTGTTATCGTCCTTATTATCCTCATAATTATCGTCGTTAATATCGTCGTTATTTTGTCATAATCATCGTCGTTAATGTCGTCGTTATTATCGTCATTATCATCGTTGTTATCGTCCTTATTATCCTCATTATTATCGTCGTTAATATCGTCGTAATTTTGTCATAATCGACGTCGAATATATCGTCATTATCATCGTTGTTGTCGTCCTTATTATCCTCATAATTATCGTCGTTATTATCGTCGTTATTTTGTCATAATCATCGTCGTTAATGTCGTCGTTATTATCGTCATTATCATCGTTGTTATAGTCCTTATTATCCACATAATTATCGTCGTTAATATCGTCGTTATTTTGTCATAATCATCGTCGTTTATATCGTCATTATCATCGTTGTTATCGTCCTTATTATCCTCATAATTATCGTCGTTAATATCGTCGTTATTTTGTCATAATCAACGTCGTTTATATCGTCATTATCCTCGTTGTTATCGTCCTTATTATCCTCAAAATTATCGTCGTTAATATCTTCGTTATTTTGTCATAATCATCGTCGTTAATGTCGTCGTTATTATCGTCATTATCATCGTTGTTATCGTCCTTATTATCCTCATAATTATCGTCGATAATATCGTCGTTATTTTGTCATAATCATCGTCGTTAATGTCGTCATTATCATCGTTGTTATCGTCCTTATTATCCTCGTAATTATCGTCGTTAATATCGTCGTTATTTTGTCATAATCATCGTCGTTAATGTCGTCGTTATTATCGTCATTATCATCGTTGTTATAGTCCTTATTATCCACATAATTATCGTCGTTAATATCGTCGTTATTTTGTCATAATCATCGTCGTTTATATCGTCATTATCATCGTTGTTATCGTCCTTATTATCCTCATAATTATCGTCGTTAATATCGTCGTTATTTTGTCATAATCAACGTCGTTTATATCGTCATTATCATCGTTGTTATCGTCCTTATTATCCTCAAAATTATCGTCGTTAATATCGTCGTTATTTGTCATAATCATCGTCGTTAATGTCGTCGTTATTATCGTCATTATCATCGTTGTTATCGTCCTTATTATCCTCATAATTGTCGTCGTTAATATCGTCGTTATTTTGTCATAATCATCGTCGTTAATGTCGTCATTATCATCGTTGTTATCGTCCTTATTATCCTCAAAATTATCGTCGTTAATATCGTCGTTATTTTGTCATAATCATCGTCGTTAATGTCGTCGTTATTATCGTCATTATCATCGTTGTTATAGTCCTTATTATCCACATAATTATCGTCGTTAATATCGTCGTTATTTTGTCATAATCATCGTCGTTTATATCGTCATTATCATTTTTGTTATCGTCCTTATTATCCTCAAAATTATCGTCGTTAATATCGTCGTTATTTTGTCATAATCATCGTCGTTAATGTCGTCGTTATTATCGTCATTATCATCGTTGTTATCGTCCTTATTATCCACATAATTATCGTCATTAATATCGTCGTTATTTTGTCATAATCATCGTCGTTAATGTCGTCGTTATTATCGTCATTATCATCGTCGTTATAGTCCTTATTATCCACATAATTATCGTCGTTAATATCGTCGTTATTTTGTCATAATCATCGTCGTTTATATCGTCATTATCATCGTTGTTATCGTCCTTATTATCCTCATAATTATCGTCGTTAATATCGTCGTTATTTTGTCATAATCATCGTCGTTAATGTCGTCGTTATTATCGTCATTATCATCGTTGTTATCGTCCTTATTATCCTCATTATTATCGTCGTTAATATCGTCGTAATTTTGTCATAATCGACGTCGAATATATCGTCATTATCATCGTTGTTGTCGTCCTTATTATCCTCATAATTATCGTCGTTATTATCGTCGTTATTTTGTCATAATCATCGTCGTTAATGTCGTCGTTATTATCGTCATTATTTTTGTTGTTATCGTCATAATTATCATCGTTAATACTGTCGTTATTATTGTCATTATCTTCTTTTTATCGTCGTTATTATCGTCGTTATTATCGTCGTTATTATCGTCGTTAATATCGTCGTTAATATCGTCATTATCATCGTTGTTATCGTCCTTATTATCTTCATTAATATCGTCGTTAATATCGTCGTTATTTTGTCATAATCATCGTCGTTTATATCGTCATTATCATCGTTGTTATCGTCCTTATTATCCTCAAAATTATCGTCGTTAATTTCGTCGTTATTTTGTCATAATCATCGTCGTTAATGTCGTCGTTATTATCGTCATTATCATCGTTGTTATCGTCCTTATTATCCTCATAATTATCGTCGTTAATATCGTCGTTATTTTGTCATAATCATCGTCGATTATATCGTCATTATCATCGTTGTTGTCGTCCTTATTATCCTCATAATTATCGTCGTTAATATCGTCGTTATTTTGTCATAATCATCGTCGTTAATGTCGTCGTTATTATCGTCATTATCATCGTTGTTATAGTCCTTATTATCCACATAATTATCGTCGTTAATATCGTCGTTATTTTGTCATAATCATCGTCGTTTATATCGTCATTATCATCGTTGTTATCGTCCTTATTATCCTCATAATTATCGTCGTTAATATCGTCGTTATTTTGTCATAATCATTGACGTTAATGTCGTCGTTATTATCGTCATTATTTTTGTTGTTATCGTCATAATTATCATCGTTAATACTGTCGTTATTATTGTCATTATCTTCTTTTTATCGTCGTTATTATCGTCGTTATTATCGTCGTTATTATCGTCGTTAATATCGTCGTTAATATCGTCATTATCATCGTTGTTATCGTCCTTATTATCTTCATTAATATCGTCGTTAATATCGTCGTTATTTTGTCATAATCATCGTCGTTTATATCGTCATTATCATCGTTGTTATCGTCCTTATTATCCTCAAAATTATCGTCGTTAATTTCGTCGTTATTTTGTCATAATCATCGTCGTTAATGTCGTCGTTATTATCGTCATTATCATCGTTGTTATCGTCCTTATTATCCTCATAATTATCGTCGTTAATATCGTCGTTATTTTGTCATAATCATCGTCGTTTATATCGTCATTATCATCGTTGTTGTCGTCCTTATTATCCTCATAATTATCGTCGTTAATATCGTCGTTATTTTGTCATAATCATCGTCGTTAATGTCGTCGTTATTATCGTCATTATCATCGTTGTTATAGTCCTTATTATCCACATAATTATCGTCGTTAATATCGTCGTTATTTTGTCATAATCATCGTCGTTTATATCGTCATTATCATCGTTGTTATCGTCCTTATTATCCTCATAATTATCGTCGTTAATATCGTCGTTATTTTGTCATAATCATTGACGTTAATGTCGTCGTTATTATCGTCATTATCATCGTTGTTAACGTCCTTATTATCCTCAAAATTATCGTCGTTAATTTCGTCGTTATTTTGTCATAATCATCGTCGTTAATGTCGTCGTTATTATCGTCATTATCTTCGTTGTTATCGTCATAATTATCATCGTTAATACCGTCGTTATTATTGTCATTATCTTCTTGTTATGTCGTTATTATCGTCGTTAATATCGTCGTTATTATCGTCGTTATTATCGTCGTTAATATCGTCGTTAATATCGTCATTATCATCGTTGTTATCGTCCTTATTATCCTCATAATTATCGTCGTTAATATCGCCGTTATTTTGTCATAATCATCGTCGTTAATGTCGTCGTTATTATCGTCATTATCATCGTTGTTATCGTCCTTATTATCCTCATAATTATCGTCGTTAATATCTTCGTTATTTTGTCATAATCATCGTCGTTAATGTCGTCGTTATTATCGTCATTATCATCGTTGTTATAGTCCTTATTATCCACATAATTATCGTCGTTAATATCGTCGTTATTTTGTCATAATCGACGTCGTTTATATCGTCATTATCATCGTTGTTATCGTCCTTATTATCCTCATAATTATCGTCGTTAATATCGTCGTTATTTTGTCATAATCATCGTCGTTAATGTCGTCGTTATTATCGTCATTATCATCGTTGTTATCGTCCTTATTATCCTCATTATTATCGTCGTTAATATCGTCGTAATTTTGTCATAATCGACGTCGAATATATCGTCATTATCATTGTTGTTGTCGTCCTTATTATCCTCATAATTATCGTCGTTATTATCGTCGTTATTTTGTCATAATCATCGTCGTTAATGTCGTCGTTATTATCGTCATTATTTTTGTTGTTATCGTCATAATTATCATCGTTAATACTGTCGTTATTATTGTCATTATCTTCTTTTTATCGTCGTTATTATCGTCGTTATTATCGTCGTTATTATCGTCGTTAATATCGTCGTTAATATCGTCATTATCATCGTTGTTATCGTCCTTATTATCTTCATTAATATCGTCGTTAATATCGTCGTTATTTTGTCATAATCATCGTCGTTTATATCGTCATTATCATCGTTGTTATCGTCCTTATTATCCTCAAAATTATCGTCGTTAATTTCGTCGTTATTTTGTCATAATCATCGTCGTTAATGTCGTCGTTATTATCGTCATTATCATCGTTGTTATCGTCCTTATTATCCTCATAATTATCGTCGTTAATATCGTCGTTATTTTGTCATAATCATCGTCGTTTATATCGTCATTATCATCGTTGTTGTCGTCCTTATTATCCTCATAATTATCGTCGTTAATATCGTCGTTATTTTGTCATAATCATCGTCGTTAATGTCGTCTTTATTATCGTCATTATCATCGTTGTTATCGTCCTTATTATCCTCATAATTATCGTCGTTAATATCGTCGTTATTTTGTCATAATCAACGTCGTTTATATCGTCATTATCATCGTTGTTATAGTCCTTATTATCCACATAATTATCGTCGTTAATATCGTCGTTATTTTGTCATAATCATCGTCGTTTATATCGTCATTATCATCGTTGTTATCGTCCTTATTATCCTCATAATTATCGTCGTTAATATCGTCGTTATTTTGTCATAATCAACGTCGTTTATATCGTCATTATCATCGTTGTTATCGTCCTTATTATCCTCAAAATTATCGTCGTTAATATCGTCGTTATTTTGTCATAATCATCGTCGTTAATGTCGTCGTTATTATCGTCATTATCATCGTTGTTATCGTCCTTATTATCCTCATAATTGTCGTCGTTAATATCGTCGTTATTTTGTCATAATCATCGTCGTTAATGTCGTAATTATCATCGTTGTTATCGTCCTTATTATCCTCAAAATTATCGTCGTTAATATCGTCGTTATTTTGTCATAATCATCGTCGTTAATTTCGTCGTTATTATCGTCATTATCATCGTTGTTATAGTCCTTATTATCCACATAATTATCGTCGTTAATATCGTCGTTATTTTGTCATAATCATCGTCGTTTATATCGTCATTATCATCGTTGTTATCGTCCTTATTATCCTCAAAATTATCGTCGTTAATATCGTCGTTATTTTGTCATAATCATCGTCGTTAATGTCGTCGTTATTATCGTCATTATCATCGTTGTTATCGTCCTTATTATCCTCAAAATTATCGTCGTTAATATCGTCGTTATTTTGTCATAATCATCGTCGTTAATGTCGTCGTTATTATCGTCATTATCATCGTTGTTATAGTCCTTATTATCCACATAATTATCGTCGTTAATATCGTCGTTATTTTGTCATAATCATCGTCGTTTATATCGTCATTATCATCGTTGTTATCGTCCTTATTATCCTCATAATTATCGTCGTTAATATCGTCGTTATTTTGTCATAATCATCGTCGTTAATGTCGTCGTTATTATCGTCATTATCATCGTTGTTATCGTCCTTATTATCCTCATTATTATCGTCGTTAATATCGTCGTAATTTTGTCATAATCGACGTCGAATATATCGTCATTATCATCGTTGTTGTCGTCCTTATTATCCTCATAATTATCGTCGTTATTATCGTCGTTATTTTGTCATAATCATCGTCGTTAATGTCGTCGTTATTATCGTCATTATTTTTGTTGTTATCGTCATAATTATCATCGTTAATACTGTCGTTATTATTGTCATTATCTTCTTTTTATCGTCGTTATTATCGTCGTTATTATCGTCGTTATTATCGTCGTTAATATCGTCGTTAATATCGTCATTATCATTGTTGTTATCGTCCTTATTATCTTCATTAATATCGTCGTTAATATCGTCGTTATTTTGTCATAATCATCGTCGTTTATATCGTCATTATCATCGTTGTTATCGTCCTTATTATCCTCAAAATTATCGTCGTTAATTTCGTCGTTATTTTGTCATAATCATCGTCGTTAATGTCGTCGTTATTATCGTCATTATCATCGTTGTTATCGTCCTTATTATCCTCATAATTATCGTCGTTAATATCGTCGTTATTTTGTCATAATCATCGTTGTTTATATCGTCATTATCATCGTTGTTGTCGTCCTTATTATCCTCATAATTATCGTCGTTAATATCGTCGTTATTTTGTCATAATCATCGTCGTTAATGTCGTCGTTATTATCGTCATTATCATCGTTGTTATAGTCCTTATTATCCACATAATTATCGTCGTTAATATCGTCGTTATTTTGTCATAATCATCGTCGTTTATATCGTCATTATCATCGTTGTTATCGTCCTTATTATCCTCATAATTATCGTCGTTAATATCGTCGTTATTTTGTCATAATCATTGACGTTAATATCGTCGTTATTATCGTCATTATCATCGTTGTTATCGTCCTTATTTTCCTCAAAATTATCGTCGTTAATTTCGTCGTTATTTTGTCATAATCATCGTCGTTAATGTCGTCGTTATTATCGTCATTATCTTCGTTGTTATCGTCATAATTATCATCGTTAATACCGTCGTTATTATTGTCATTATCTTCTTGTTATGTCGTTATTATCGTCGTTAATATCGTCGTTATTATCGTCGTTATTATCGTCGTTAATATCGTCGTTAATATCGTCATTATCATCGTTGTTATCGTCCTTATTATCCTCATAATTATCGTCGTTAATATCGCCGTTATTTTGTCATAATCATCGTCGTTAATGTCGTCGTTATTATCGTCATTATCATCGTTGTTATCGTCCTTATTATCCTCATAATTATCGTCGTTAATATCTTCGTTATTTTGTCATAATCATCGTCGTTAATGTCGTCGTTATTATCGTCATTATCATCGTTGTTATAGTCCTTATTATCCACATAATTATCGTCGTTAATATCGTCGTTATTTTGTCATAATCGACGTCGTTTATATCGTCATTATCATCGTTGTTATCGTCCTTATTATCCTCATAATTATCGTCGTTAATATCGTCGTTATTTTGTCATAATCATCGTCGTTAATGTCGTCGTTATTATCGTCATTATCATCGTTGTTATCGTCCTTATTATCCTCATTATTATCGTCGTTAATATCGTCGTAATTTTGTCATAATCGACGTCGAATATATCGTCATTATCATTGTTGTTGTCGTCCTTATTATCCTCATAATTATCGTCGTTATTATCGTCGTTATTTTGTCATAATCATCGTCGTTAATGTCGTCGTTATTATCGTCATTATTTTTGTTGTTATCGTCATAATTATCATCGTTAATACTGTCGTTATTATTGTCATTATCTTCTTTTTATCGTCGTTATTATCGTCGTTATTATCGTCGTTATTATCGTCGTTAATATCGTCGTTAATATCGTCATTATCATCGTTGTTATCGTCCTTATTATCTTCATTAATATCGTCGTTAATATCGTCGTTATTTTGTCATAATCATCGTCGTTTATATCGTCATTATCATCGTTGTTATCGTCCTTATTATCCTCAAAATTATCGTCGTTAATTTCGTCGTTATTTTGTCATAATCATCGTCGTTAATGTCGTCGTTATTATCGTCATTATCATCGTTGTTATCGTCCTTATTATCCTCATAATTATCGTCGTTAATATCGTCGTTATTTTGTCATAATCATCGTCGTTTATATCGTCATTATCATCGTTGTTGTCGTCCTTATTATCCTCATAATTATCGTCGTTAATATCGTCGTTATTTTGTCATAATCATCGTCGTTAATGTCGTCGTTATTATCGTCATTATCATCGTTGTTATAGTCCTTATTATCCACATAATTATCGTCGTTAATATCGTCGTTATTTTGTCATAATCATCGTCGTTTATATCGTCATTATCATCGTTGTTATCGTCCTTATTATCCTCATAATTATCGTCGTTAATATCGTCGTTATTTTGTCATAATCATTGACGTTAATGTCGTCGTTATTATCGTCATTATTTTTGTTGTTATCGTCATAATTATCATCGTTAATACTGTCGTTATTATTGTCATTATCTTCTTTTTATCGTCGTTATTATCGTCGTTATTATCGTCGTTATTATCGTCGTTAATATCGTCGTTAATATCGTCATTATCATCGTTGTTATCGTCCTTATTATCTTCATTAATATCGTCGTTAATATCGTCGTTATTTTGTCATAATCATCGTCGTTTATATCGTCATTATCATCGTTGTTATCGTCCTTATTATCCTCAAAATTATCGTCGTTAATTTCGTCGTTATTTTGTCATAATCATCGTCGTTAATGTCGTCGTTATTATCGTCATTATCATCGTTGTTATCGTCCTTATTATCCTCATAATTATCGTCGTTAATATCGTCGTTATTTTGTCATAATCATCGTCGTTTATATCGTCATTATCATCGTTGTTGTCGTCCTTATTATCCTCATAATTATCGTCGTTAATATCGTCGTTATTTTGTCATAATCATCGTCGTTAATGTCGTCGTTATTTTCGTCATTATCATCGTTGTTATCGTCCTTATTATCCTCATAATTATCGTCGTTAATATCGTCGTTATTTTGTCATAATCATCGTCGTTAATGTCGTCGTTATTATCGTCATTATCATCGTTGTTATAGTCCTTATTATCCTCATTATTATCGTCGTTAATATCGTCGTTATTTTGTCATAATCATCGTCGTTTATATCGTCATTATCATCGTTGTTATCGTCCTTATTATCCTCATAATTATCGTCGTTAATATCGTCGTTATTTTGTCATAATCATCGTCGTTAATGTCGTCATTATCATCGTTGTTATCGTCCTTATTATCCTCATAATTATCGTCGTTAATATCGTCGTTATTTTGTCATAATCATCGTCGTTAATGTCGTCGTTATTATCGTCATTATCATCGTTGTTATCGTCCTTATTATCCTCATAATTATCGTCGTTAATATCGTCGTTATTTTGTGATAATCATCGTCGATAATGTCGTCGTTATTATCGTCATTATCATCGTTGTTATCGTCCTTATTATCCTCAAAATTATCGTCGTTAATATCGTCGTTATTTTGTCATAATCATCGTCGTTAATGTCGTCGTTATTATCGTCATTATCATCGTTGTTATCGTCCTTATTATCCTCATAATTATCGTCGTTAATATCGTCGTTATTTTGTCATAATCATCGTCGTTTATATCGTCATTATCATCGTTGTTGTCGTCCTTATTATCCTCAAAATTATCGTCGTTAATATCGTCGTTATTTTGTCATAATCATCGTCGTTAATGTCGTCGTTATTATCGTCATTATCATCGTTGTTATCGTCCTTATTATCCTCAAAATTATCGTCGTTAATATCGTCGTTATTTTGTCATAATCATCGTCGTTAATGTCGTCGTTATTATCGTCATTATCATCGTTGTTATAGTCCTTATTATCCACATAATTATCGTCGTTAATATCGTCGTTATTTTGTCATAATCATCGTCGTTTATATCGTCATTATCATCGTTGTTATCGTCCTTATTATCCTCATAATTATCGTCGTTAATATCGTCGTTATTTTGTCATAATCATCGTCGTTAATGTCGTCGTTATTATCGTCATTATCATCGTTGTTATCGTCCTTATTATCCTCATAATTATCGTCGTTAATATCGTCGTTATTTTGTCATAATCAACGTCGTTTATATCGTCATTATCATCGTTGTTATCGTCCTTATTATCCTTAAAATTATCGTCGTTAATATCGTCGTTATTTTGTCATAATCATCGTCGTTAATGTCGTCGTTATTATCGTCATTATCATCGTTGTTATCGTCCTTATTATCCTCATAATTGTCGTCGTTAATATCGTCGTTATTTTGTCATAATCATCGTCGTTAATGTCGTCATTATCATCGTTGTTATCGTCCTTATTATCCTCAAAATTATCATCGTTAATATCGTCGTTATTTTGTCATAATCATCGTCGTTAATGTCGTCGTTATTATCGTCATTATCATCGTTGTTATAGTCCTTATTATCCACATAATTATCGTCGTTAATATCGTCGTTATTTTGTCATAATCATCGTCGTTTATATCGTCATTATCATCGTTGTTATCGTCCTTATTATCCTCAAAATTATCGTCGTTAATATCGTCGTTATTTTGTCATAATCATCGTCGTTAATGTCGTCGTTATTATCGTCATTATCATCGTTGTTATCGTCCTTATTATCCTCATAATTATCGTCGTTAATATCGTCGTTATTTTGTCATAATCATCGTCGTTAATGTCGTCGTTATTATCGTCATTATCATCGTTGTTATCGTCCTTATTATCCTCATAATTATCGTCGTTAATATCGTCGTTATTTTGTCATAACCATCGTCGTTAATGTCGTCGTTATTATCGTCATTATCATCGTTGTTATAGTCCTTATTATCCACATAATTATCGTCGTTAATATCGTCGTTATTTTGTCATAATCATCGTCGTTTATATCGTCATTATCATCGTTGTTATCGTCCTTATTATCCTCATAATTATCGTCGTTAATATCGTCGTTATTTTGTCATAATCATCGTCGTTTATATCGTCATTATCATCGTTGTTATCGTCCTTATTATCCTCATAATTATCGTCGTTAATATCGCCGTTATTTTGTCATAATCATCGACGTTAATGTCGTCGTTATTATCGTCATTATCATCGTTGTTATCGTCCTTATTATCCTCAAAATTATCGTCGTTAGTATCGTCGTTATTTTGTCATAATCATCGTCGTTAATGTCGTCGTTATTATCGTCATTATCATCGTTGTTATCGTCCTTATTATCCTCATAATTATCTTCGTTAATATGGTCGTTATTTTGTCATAATCATCGTCGTTAATGTCGTCATTATCATCGTTGTTATCGTCCTTATTATCCTCATAATTATCGTCGTTAATATCGTCGTTATTTTGTCATAATCATCGTCGTTAATGTCGTCGTTATTATCGTCATTATCATCGTTGTTATCGTCCTTATTATCCTCATAATTGTCGTCGTTAATATCGTCGTTATTTTGTCATAATCATCGTCGTTAATGTCGTCATTATCATCGTTGTTATCGTCCTTATTATCCTCAAAATTATCGTCGTTAATATCGTCGTTATTTTGTCATAATCATCGTCGTTAATGTCGTCGTTATTATCGTCATTATCATCGTTGTTATAGTCTTTATTATCCACATAATTATCGTCGTTAATATCGTCGTTATTTTGTCATAATCATCGTCGTTTATATCGTCATTATCATCGTTGTTATCGTCCTTATTATCCTCAAAATTATCGTCGTTAATATCGTCGTTATTTTGTCATAATCATCGTCGTTAATGTCGTCGTTATTATCGTCATTATCATCGTTGTTATCGTCCTTATTATCCTCATAATTATCGTCGTTAATATCGTCGTTATTTTGTCATAATCATCGTCGTTAATGTCGTCATTATCATCGTTGTTATCGTCCTTATTATCCTCGTAATTATCGTCGTTAATATCGTCGTTATTTTGTCATAATCATCGTCGTTAATGTCGTCGTTATTATCGTCATTATCATCGTTGTTATAGTCCTTATTATCCACATAATTATCGTCGTTAATATCGTCGTTATTTTGTCATAATCATCGTCGTTTATATCGTCATTATCATCGTTGTTATCGTCCTTATTATCCTCATAATTATCGTCGTTAATATCGTCGTTATTTTGTCATAATCAACGTCGTTTATATCGTCATTATCAACGTTGTTATCGTCCTTATTATCCTCAAAATTATCGTCGTTAATATCGTCGTTATTTTGTCATAATCATCGTCGTTAATGTCGTCGTTATTATCGTCATTATCATCGTTGTTATCGTCCTTATTATCCTCATAATTGTCGTCGTTAATATCGTCGTTATTTTGTCATAATCATCGTCGTTAATGTCGTCATTATCATCGTTGTTATCGTCCTTATTATCCTCATAATTATCGTCGTTAATATCGTCGTTATTTTGTCATAATCAACGTCGTTTATATCGTCATTATCATCGTTGTTATCGTCCTTATTATCCTCATAATTATCGTCGTTAATATCGCCGTTATTTTGTCATAATCATCGACGTTAATGTCGTCGTTATTATCGTCATTATCATCGTTGTTATCGTCCTTATTATCCTCAAAATTATCGTCGTTAATATCGTCGTTATTTTGTCATAATCATCGTCGTTAATGTCGTCGTTATTATCGTCCTTATTATCCTCATAATTATCTTCGTTAATATGGTCGTTATTTTGTCATAATCATCGTCGTTAATGTCGTCATTATCATCGTTGTTATCGTCCTTATTATCCTCATAATTATCGTCGTTAATATCGTCGTTATTTTGTCATAATCATCGTCGTTAATGTCGTCGTTATTATCGTCATTATCATCGTTGTTATCGTCCTTATTATCCTCATAATTGTCGTCGTTAATATCGTCGTTATTTTGTCATAATCATCGTCGTTAATGTCGTCATTATCATCGTTGTTATCGTCCTTATTATCCTCAAAATTATCGTCGTTAATATCGTCGTTATTTTGTCATAATCATCGTCGTTAATGTCGTCGTTATTATCGTCATTATCACCGTTGTTATAGTCCTTATTATCCACATAATTATCGTCGTTAATATCGTCGTTATTTTGTCATAATCATCGTCGTTAATGTCGTCGTTATTATCGTCATTATCATCGTTGTTATAGTCCTTATTATCCACATAATTATCGTCGTTAATATCGTCGTTATTTTGTCATAATCATCGTCGTTTATATCGTCATTATCATCTTTGTTATCGTCCTTATTATCCTCATAATTATCGTCGTTAATATCGTCGTTATTTTGTCATAATCATCGTCGTTAATGTCGTCGTTATTATCGTCATTATCATCGTTGTTATCGTCCTTATTATCCTCATAATTATCGTCGTTAATATCGTCGTTATTTTGTCATAATCAACGTCGTTTATATCGTCATTATCATCGTTGTTATCGTCCTTATTATCCTCAAAATTATCGTCGTTAATATCGTCGTTATTTTGTCATAATCATCGTCGTTAAAGTCGTCGTTATTATCGTCATTATAATCGTTGTTATCGTCCTTATTATCCTCATAATTATCGTCGTTAATATCGTCGTTATTTTGTCATAATCATCGTCGTTAATGTCGTCATTATCATCGTTGTTATCGTCCTTATTATCCTCGTAATTATCGTCGTTAATATCGTCGTTATTTTGTCATAATCATCGTCGTTAATGTCGTCGTTATTATCGTCATTATCATCGTTGTTATAGTCCTTATTATCCACATAATTATCGTCGTTAATATCGTCGTTATTTTGTCATAATCATCGTCGTTTATATCGTCATTATCATCGTTGTTATCGTCCTTATTATCCTCATAATTATCGTCGTTAATATCGTCGTTATTTTGTCATAATCAGCGTCGTTTATATCGTCATTATCAACGTTGTTATCGTCCTTATTATCCTCAAAATTATCGTCGTTAATATCGTCGTTATTTTGTCATAATCATCGTCGTTAATGTCGTCGTTATTATCGTCATTATCATCGTTGTTATCGTCCTTATTATCCTCATAATTGTCGTCGTTAATATCGTCGTTATTTTGTCATAATCATCGTCGTTAATGTCGTCATTATCATCGTTGTTATCGTCCTTATTATCCTCATAATTATCGTCGTTAATATCGTCGTTATTTTGTCATAATCAACGTCGTTTATATCGTCATTATCATCGTTGTTATCGTCCTTATTATCCTCATAATTATCGTCGTTAATATCGCCGTTATTTTGTCATAATCATCGACGTTAATGTCGTCGTTATTATCGTCATTATCATCGTTGTTATCGTCCTTATTATCCTCATAATTGTCGTCGTTAATATCGTCGTTATTTTGTCATAATCATCGTCGTTAATGTCGTCGTTATTATCGTCATTATCATCGTTGTTATCGTCCTTATTATCCTCATAATTATCGTCGTTAATATCGTCGTTATTTTGTCATAATCATCGTCGTTAATGTCGTCGTTATTATCGTCATTATCATCATTGTTATCGTCCTTATTATCCTCATAATTATCGTCGTTAATATCGTCGTTATTTTGTCATAACCATCGTCGTTAATGTCGTCGTTATTATCGTCATTATCATCGTTGTTATAGTCCTTATTATCCACATAATTATCGTCGTTAATATCGTCGTTATTTTGTCATAATCATCGTCGTTTATATCGTCATTATCATCGTTGTTATCGTCCTTATTATCCTCATAATTATCGTCGTTAATATCGTCGTTATTTTGTCATAATCATCGTCGTTAATGTCGTCGTTATTATCGTCATTATCATCGTTGTTATCGTCCTTATTATCCTCATAATTGTCGTCGTTAATATCGTCGTTATTTTGTCATAATCATCGTCGTTAATGTCGTCATTATCATCGTTGTTATCGTCCTTATTATCCTCAAAATTATCGTCGTTAATATGGTCGTTATTTTGTCATAATCATCGTCGTTAATGTCGTCATTATCATCGTTGTTATCGTCCTTATTATCCTCATAATTATCGTCGTTAATATCGTCGTTATTTTGTCATAATCATCGTCGTTAATGTCGTCGTTATTATCGTCATTATCATCGTTGTTATCGTCCTTATTATCCTCATAATTGTCGTCGTTAATATCGTCGTTATTTTGTCATAATCATCGTCGTTAATGTCGTCATTATCATCGTTGTTATCGTCCTTATTATCCTCAAAATTATCGTCGTTAATATCGTCGTTATTTTGTCATAATCATCGTCGTTAATGTCGTCGTTATTATCGTCATTATCATCGTTGTTATAGTCCTTATTATCCACATAATTATCGTCGTTAATATCGTCGTTATTTTGTCATAATCATCGTCGTTTATATCGTCATTATCATCGTTGTTATCGTCCTTATTATCCTCAAAATTATCGTCGTTAATATCGTCGTTATTTTGTCATAATCATCGTCGTTAATGTCGTCGTTATTATCGTCATTATCATCGTTGTTATCGTCCTTATTATCCTCAAAATTATCGTCGTTAATATCGTCGTTATTTTGTCATAATCATCGTCGTTAATGTCGTCGTTATTATCGTCATTATCATCGTTGTTATAGTCCTTATTATCCACATAATTATCGTCGTTAATATCGTCGTTATTTTGTCATAATCATCGTCGTTTATATCGTCATTATCATCTTTGTTATCGTCCTTATTATCCTCATAATTATCGTCGTTAATATCGTCGTTATTTTGTCATAATCATCGTCGTTAATGTCGTCGTTATTATCGTCATTATCATCGTTGTTATCGTCCTTATTATCCTCATAATTATCGTCGTTAATATCGTCGTTATTTTGTCATAATCAACGTCGTTTATATCGTCATTATCATCGTTGTTATCGTCCTTATTATCCTCAAAATTATCGTCGTTAATATCGTCGTTATTTTGTCATAATCATCGTCGTTAATGTCGTCGTTATTATCGTCATTATCATCGTTGTTATCGTCCTTATTATCCTCATAATTATCGTCGTTAATATCGTCGTTATTTTGTCATAATCATCGTCGTTAATGTCGTCATTATCATCGTTGTTATCGTCCTTATTATCCTCGTAATTATCGTCGTTAATATCGTCGTTATTTTGTCATAATCATCGTCGTTAATGTCGTCGTTATTATCGTCATTATCATCGTTGTTATAGTCCTTATTATCCACATAATTATCGTCGTTAATATCGTCGTTATTTTGTCATAATCATCGTCGTTTATATCGTCATTATCATCGTTGTTATCGTCCTTATTATCCTCATAATTATCGTCGTTAATATCGTCGTTATTTTGTCATAATCAACGTCGTTTATATCGTCATTATCAACGTTGTTATCGTCCTTATTATCCTCAAAATTATCGTCGTTAATATCGTCGTTATTTTGTCATAATCATCGTCGTTAATGTCGTCGTTATTATCGTCATTATCATCGTTGTTATCGTCCTTATTATCCTCATAATTGTCGTCGTTAATATCGTCGTTATTTTGTCATAATCATCGTCGTTAATGTCGTCATTATCATCGTTGTTATCGTCCTTATTATCCTCATAATTATCGTCGTTAATATCGTCGTTATTTTGTCATAATCAACGTCGTTTATATCGTCATTATCATCGTTGTTATCGTCCTTATTATCCTCATAATTATCGTCGTTAATATCGCCGTTATTTTGTCATAATCATCGACGTTAATGTCGTCGTTATTATCGTCATTATCATCGTTGTTATCGTCCTTATTATCCTCAAAATTATCGTCGTTAATATCGTCGTTATTTTGTCATAATCATCGTCGTTAATGTCGTCGTTATTATCGTCATTATCATCGTTGTTATCGTCCTTATTATCCTCATAATTATCTTCGTTAATATGGTCGTTATTTTGTCATAATCATCGTCGTTAATGTCGTCATTATCATCGTTGTTATCGTCCTTATTATCCTCATAATTATCGTCGTTAATATCGTCGTTATTTTGTCATAATCATCGTCGTTAATGTCGTCGTTATTATCGTCATTATCATCGTTGTTATCGTCCTTATTATCCTCATAATTGTCGTCGTTAATATCGTCGTTATTTTGTCATAATCATCGTCGTTAATGTCGTCATTATCATCGTTGTTATCGTCCTTATTATCCTCAAAATTATCGTCGTTAATATCGTCGTTATTTTGTCATAATCATCGTCGTTAATGTCGTCGTTATTATCGTCATTATCACCGTTGTTATAGTCCTTATTATCCACATAATTATCGTCGTTAATATCGTCGTTATTTTGTCATAATCATCGTCGTTAATGTCGTCGTTATTATCGTCATTATCATCGTTGTTATAGTCCTTATTATCCACATAATTATCGTCGTTAATATCGTCGTTATTTTGTCATAATCATCGTCGTTTATATCGTCATTATCATCTTTGTTATCGTCCTTATTATCCTCATAATTATCGTCGTTAATATCGTCGTTATTTTGTCATAATCATCGTCGTTAATGTCGTCGTTATTATCGTCATTATCATCGTTGTTATCGTCCTTATTATCCTCATAATTATCGTCGTTAATATCGTCGTTATTTTGTCATAATCAACGTCGTTTATATCGTCATTATCATCGTTGTTATCGTCCTTATTATCCTCAAAATTATCGTCGTTAATATCGTCGTTATTTTGTCATAATCATCGTCGTTAAAGTCGTCGTTATTATCGTCATTATAATCGTTGTTATCGTCCTTATTATCCTCATAATTATCGTCGTTAATATCGTCGTTATTTTGTCATAATCATCGTCGTTAATGTCGTCATTATCATCGTTGTTATCGTCCTTATTATCCTCGTAATTATCGTCGTTAATATCGTCGTTATTTTGTCATAATCATCGTCGTTAATGTCGTCGTTATTATCGTCATTATCATCGTTGTTATAGTCCTTATTATCCACATAATTATCGTCGTTAATATCGTCGTTATTTTGTCATAATCATCGTCGTTTATATCGTCATTATCATCGTTGTTATCGTCCTTATTATCCTCATAATTATCGTCGTTAATATCGTCGTTATTTTGTCATAATCAGCGTCGTTTATATCGTCATTATCAACGTTGTTATCGTCCTTATTATCCTCAAAATTATCGTCGTTAATATCGTCGTTATTTTGTCATAATCATCGTCGTTAATGTCGTCGTTATTATCGTCATTATCATCGTTGTTATCGTCCTTATTATCCTCATAATTGTCGTCGTTAATATCGTCGTTATTTTGTCATAATCATCGTCGTTAATGTCGTCATTATCATCGTTGTTATCGTCCTTATTATCCTCATAATTATCGTCGTTAATATCGTCGTTATTTTGTCATAATCAACGTCGTTTATATCGTCATTATCATCGTTGTTATCGTCCTTATTATCCTCATAATTATCGTCGTTAATATCGCCGTTATTTTGTCATAATCATCGACGTTAATGTCGTCGTTATTATCGTCATTATCATCGTTGTTATCGTCCTTATTATCCTCAAAATTATCGTCGTTAATATCGTCGTTATTTTGTCATAATCATCGTCGTTAATGTCGTCGTTATTATCGTCATTATCATCGTTGTTATCGTCCTTATTATCCTCATAATTATCTTCGTTAATATGGTCGTTATTTTGTCATAATCATCGTCGTTAATGTCGTCATTATCATCGTTGTTATCGTCCTTATTATCCTCATAATTATCGTCGTTAATATCGTCGTTATTTTGTCATAATCATCGTCGTTAATGTCGTCGTTATTATCGTCATTATCATCGTTGTTATCGTCCTTATTATCCTCATAATTGTCGTCGTTAATATCGTCGTTATTTTGTCATAATCATCGTCGTTAATGTCGTCATTATCATCGTTGTAATCGTCCTTATTATCCTCAAAATTATCGTCGTTAATATCGTCGTTATTTTGTCATAATCATCGTCGTTAATGTCGTCGTTATTATCGTCATTATCATCGTTGTTATAGTCCTTATTATCCACATAATTA
Organism: Dolichovespula media; assembly: GCA_911387685.1. Taxonomy (NCBI): domain Eukaryota; kingdom Metazoa; phylum Arthropoda; class Insecta; order Hymenoptera; family Vespidae; genus Dolichovespula; species Dolichovespula media. The sequence continues at coordinate 306,053 of CAJVQJ010000019.1, read as the reverse complement.
TCGTCGTTAATATCGTCGTTATTTTGTCATAATCATCGTCGTTTATATCGTCATTATCATCGTTGTTATCGTCCTTATTATCCTCAAAATTATCGTCGTTAATATCGTCGTTATTTTGTCATAATCATCGTCGTTAATGTCGTCGTTATTATCGTCATTATCATCGTTGTTATCGTCCTTATTATCCTCAAAATTATCGTCGTTAATATCGTCGTTATTTTGTCATAATCATCGTCGTTAATGTCGTCGTTATTATCGTCATTATCATCGTTGTTATAGTCCTTATTATCCACATAATTATCGTCGTTAATATCGTCGTTATTTTGTCATAATCATCGTCGTTTATATCGTCATTATCATCTTTGTTATCGTCCTTATTATCCTCATAATTATCGTCGTTAATATCGTCGTTATTTTGTCATAATCATCGTCGTTAATGTCGTCGTTATTATCGTCATTATCATCGTTGTTATCGTCCTTATTATCCTCATAATTATCGTCGTTAATATCGTCGTTATTTTGTCATAATCAACGTCGTTTATATCGTCATTATCATCGTTGTTATCGTCCTTATTATCCTCAAAATTATCGTCGTTAATATCGTCGTTATTTTGTCATAATCATCGTCGTTAAAGTCGTCGTTATTATCGTCATTATAATCGTTGTTATCGTCCTTATTATCCTCATAATTATCGTCGTTAATATCGTCGTTATTTTGTCATAATCATCGTCGTTAATGTCGTCATTATCATCGTTGTTATCGTCCTTATTATCCTCGTAATTATCGTCGTTAATATCGTCGTTATTTTGTCATAATCATCGTCGTTAATGTCGTCGTTATTATCGTCATTATCATCGTTGTTATAGTCCTTATTATCCACATAATTATCGTCGTTAATATCGTCGTTATTTTGTCATAATCATCGTCGTTTATATCGTCATTATCATCGTTGTTATCGTCCTTATTATCCTCATAATTATCGTCGTTAATATCGTCGTTATTTTGTCATAATCAACGTCGTTTATATCGTCATTATCAACGTTGTTATCGTCCTTATTATCCTCAAAATTATCGTCGTTAATATCGTCGTTATTTTGTCATAATCATCGTCGTTAATGTCGTCGTTATTATCGTCATTATCATCGTTGTTATCGTCCTTATTATCCTCATAATTGTCGTCGTTAATATCGTCGTTATTTTGTCATAATCATCGTCGTTAATGTCGTCATTATCATCGTTGTTATCGTCCTTATTATCCTCATAATTATCGTCGTTAATATCGTCGTTATTTTGTCATAATCAACGTCGTTTATATCGTCATTATCATCGTTGTTATCGTCCTTATTATCCTCATAATTATCGTCGTTAATATCGCCGTTATTTTGTCATAATCATCGACGTTAATGTCGTCGTTATTATCGTCATTATCATCGTTGTTATCGTCCTTATTATCCTCAAAATTATCGTCGTTAATATCGTCGTTATTTTGTCATAATCATCGTCGTTAATGTCGTCGTTATTATCGTCATTATCATCGTTGTTATCGTCCTTATTATCCTCATAATTATCTTCGTTAATATGGTCGTTATTTTGTCATAATCATCGTCGTTAATGTCGTCATTATCATCGTTGTTATCGTCCTTATTATCCTTATAATTATCGTCGTTAATATCGTCGTTATTTTGTCATAATCATCGTCGTTAATGTCGTCGTTATTATCGTCATTATCATCGTTGTTATCGTCCTTATTATCCTCATAATTGTCGTCGTTAATATCGTCGTTATTTTGTCATAATCATCGTCGTTAATGTCGTCATTATCATCGTTGTAATCGTCCTTATTATCCTCAAAATTATCGTCGTTAATATCGTCGTTATTTTGTCATAATCATCGTCGTTAATGTCGTCGTTATTATCGTCATTATCATCGTTGTTATAGTCCTTATTATCCACATAATTATCGTCGTTAATATCGTCGTTATTTTGTCATAATCATCGTCGTTTATATCGTCATTATCATCGTTGTTATCGTCCTTATTATCCTCAAAATTATCGTCGTTAATATCGTCGTTATTTTGTCATAATCATCGTCGTTAATGTCGTCGTTATTATCGTCATTATCATCGTTGTTATCGTCCTTATTATCCTCAAAATTATCGTCGTTAATATCGTCGTTATTTTGTCATAATCATCGTCGTTAATGTCGTCGTTATTATCGTCATTATCATCGTTGTTATAGTCCTTATTATCCACATAATTATCGTCGTTAATATCGTCGTTATTTTGTCATAATCATCGTCGTTTATATCGTCATTATCATCTTTGTTATCGTCCTTATTATCCTCATAATTATCGTCGTTAATATCGTCGTTATTTTGTCATAATCATCGTCGTTAATGTCGTCGTTATTATCGTCATTATCATCGTTGTTATCGTCCTTATTATCCTCATAATTATCGTCGTTAATATCGTCGTTATTTTGTCATAATCAACGTCGTTTATATCGTCATTATCATCGTTGTTATCGTCCTTATTATCCTCAAAATTATCGTCGTTAATATCGTCGTTATTTTGTCATAATCATCGTCGTTAATGTCGTCGTTATTATCGTCATTATCATCGTTGTTATCGTCCTTATTATCCTCATAATTATCGTCGTTAATATCGTCGTTATTTTGTCATAATCATCGTCGTTAATGTCGTCATTATCATCGTTGTTATCGTCCTTATTATCCTCGTAATTATCGTCGTTAATATCGTCGTTATTTTGTCATAATCATCGTCGTTAATGTCGTCGTCATTATCGTCATTATCATCGTTGTTATAGTCCTTATTATCCACATAATTATCGTCGTTAATATCGTCGTTATTTTGTCATAATCATCGTCGTTTATATCGTCATTATCATCGTTGTTATCGTCCTTATTATCCTCATAATTATCGTCGTTAATATCGTCGTTATTTTGTCATAATCAACGTCGTTTATATCGTCATTATCAACGTTGTTATCGTCCTTATTATCCTCAAAATTATCGTCGTTAATATCGTCGTTATTTTGTCATAATCATCGTCGTTAATGTCGTCGTTATTATCGTCATTATCATCGTTGTTATCGTCCTTATTATCCTCATAATTGTCGTCGTTAATATCGTCGTTATTTTGTCATAATCATCGTCGTTAATGTCGTCATTATCATCGTTGTTATCGTCCTTATTATCCTCATAATTATCGTCGGTAATATCGTCGTTATTTTGTCATAATCAACGTCGTTTATATCGTCATTGTCATCGTTGTTATCGTCCTTATTATCCTCAAAATTATCGTCTTTAATATCGTCGTTATTTTGTCATAATCATCGTCGTTAATGTCGTCGTTATTATCGTCATTATCATCGTTGTTATCGTCCTTATTATCCTCATAATTGTCGTCGTTAATATCGTCGTTATTTTATCATAATCATCGTCGTTAATGTAGTCATTATCATCGTTGTTATCGTCCTTATTATCCTCAAAATTATCATCGTTAATATCGTCGTTATTTTGTCATAATCATCGTCGTTAATGTCGTCGTTATTATCGTCATTATCATCGTTGTTATAGTCCTTATTATCCACATAATTATCGTCGTTAATATCGTCGTTATTTTGTCATAATCATCGTCGTTTATATCGTCATTATCATCGTTGTTATCGTCCTTATTATCCTCAAAATTATCGTCGTTAATATCGTCGTTATTTTGTCATAATCATCGTCGTTAATGTCGTCGTTATTATCGTCATTATCATCGTTGTTATCGTCCTTATTATCCTCATAATTATCGTCGTTAATATCGTCGTTATTTTGTCATAATCATCGTCGTTAATGTCGTCGTTATTATCGTCATTATCATCGTTGTTATCGTCCTTATTATCCTCATAATTATCGTCGTTAATATCGTCGTTATTTTGTCATAACCATCGTCGTTAATGTCGTCGTTATTATCGTCATTATCATCGTTGTTATAGTCCTTATTATCCACATAATTATCGTCGTTAATATCGTCGTTATTTTGTCATAATCATCGTCGTTTATATCGTCATTATCATCGTTGTTATCGTCCTTATTATCCTCATAATTATCGTCGTTAATATCGTCGTTATTTTGTCATAATCATCGTCGTTTATATCGTCATTATCATCGTTGTTATCGTCCTTATTATCCTCATAATTCTCGTCGTTAATATCGCCGTTATTTTGTCATAATCATCGACGTTAATGTCGTCGTTATTATCGTCATTATCATCGTTGTTATCGTCCTTATTATCCTCAAAATTATCGTCGTTAATATCGTCGTTATTTTGTCATAATCATCGTCGTTAATGTCGTCGTTATTATCGTCATTATCATCGTTGTTATCGTCCTTATTATCCTCATAATTATCGTCGTTAATATGGTCGTTATTTTGTCATTAACATCGTCGTTAATGTCGTCATTATCATCGTTGTTATCGTCCTTATTATCCTCATAATTATCGTCGTTAATATCGTCGTTATTTTGTCATAATCATCGTCGTTAATGTCGTCGTTATTATCGTCATTATCATCGTTGTTATCGTCCTTATTATACTCATAATTGTCGTCGTTAATATCGTCGTTATTTTGTCATAATCATCGTCGTTAATGTCGTCATTATCATCGTTGTTATCGTCCTTATTATCCTCAAAATTATCGTCGTTAATATCGTCGTTATTTTGTCATAATCATCGTCGTTAATGTCGTCGTTATTATCGTCATTATCATCGTTGTTATAGTCCTTATTATCCACATAATTATCGTCGTTAATATCGTCGTTATTTTGTCATAATCATCGTCGTTTATATCGTCATTATCATCGTTGTTATCGTCCTTATTATCCTCAAAATTATCGTCGTTAATATCGTCGTTATTTTGTCATAATCATCGTCGTTAATGTCGTCGTTATTATCGTCATTATCATCGTTGTTATCGTCCTTATTATCCTCATAATTGTCGTCGTTAATATCGTCGTTATTTTGTCATAATCATCGTCGTTTATATCGTCATTATCATCGTTGTTATCGTCCTTATTATCCTCATAATTCTCGTCGTTAATATCGCCGTTATTTTGTCATAATCATCGACGTTAATGTCGTCGTTATTATCGTCATTATCATCGTTGTTATCGTCCTTATTATCCTCAAAATTATCGTCGTTAATATCGTCGTTATTTTGTCATAATCATCGTCGTTAATGTCGTCGTTATTATCGTCATTATCATCGTTGTTATCGTCCTTATTATCCTCATAATTATCGTCGTTAATATGGTCGTTATTTTGTCATAAACATCGTCGTTAATGTCGTCATTATCATCGTTGTTATCGTCCTTATTATCCTCATAATTATCGTCGTTAATATCGTCGTTATTTTGTCATAATCATCGTCGTTAATGTCGTCGTTATTATCGTCATTATCATCGTTGTTATCGTCCTTATTATCCTCATAATTGTCGTCGTTAATATCGTCGTTATTTTGTCATAATCATCGTCGTTAATGTCGTCATTATCATCGTTGTTATCGTCCTTATTATCCTCAAAATTATCGTCGTTAATATCGTCGTTATTTTGTCATAATCATCGTCGTTAATGTCGTCGTTATTATCGTCATTATCATCGTTGTTATAGTCCTTATTATCCACATAATTATCGTCGTTAATATCGTCGTTATTTTGTCATAATCATCGTCGTTTATATCGTCATTATCATCGTTGTTATCGTCCTTATTATCCTCAAAATTATCGTCGTTAATATCGTCGTTATTTTGTCATAATCATCGTCGTTAATGTCGTCGTTATTATCGTCATTATCATCGTTGTTATCGTCCTTATTATCCTCATAATTGTCGTCGTTAATATCGTCGTTATTTTGTCATAATCATCGTCGTTAATGTCGTCATTATCATCGTTGTTATCGTCCTTATTATCCTCAAAATTATCGTCGTTAATATCGTCGTTATTTTGTCATAATCATCGTCGTTACTGTCGTCGTTATTATCGTCATTATCATCGTTGTTATAGTCCTTATCATCCACATAATTATCGTCGTTAATATCGTCGTTATTTTGTCATAATCATCGTCGTTTATATCGTCATTATCATCGTTGTTATCGTCCTTATTATCCTCAAAATTATCGTCGTTAATATCGTCGTTATTTTGTCATCATCATCGTCGTTAATGTCGTCGTTATTATCGTCATTATCATCGTTGTTATCGTCCTTATTATCCTCAAAATTATCGTCGTTAATATCGTCGTTATTTTGTCATAATCATCGTCGTTAATGTCGTCGTTATTATCGTCATTATCATCGTTGTTATAGTCCTTATTATCCACATAATTATCGTCGTTAATATCGTCGTTATTTTGTCATAATCATCGTCGTTTATATCGTCATTATCATCGTTGTTATCGTCCTTATTATCCTCATAATTATCGTCGTTAATATCGTCGTTATTTTGTCATAATCATCGTCGTTAATGTCGTCGTTATTATCGTCATTATCATCGTTGTTATCGTCCTTATTATCCTCATAATTATCGTCGTTAATATCGTCGTTATTTTGTCATAATCAACGTCGTGTATATCGTCATTATCATCGTTGTTATCGTCCTTATTATCCTCGTAATTATCGTCGTTAATATCGTCGTTATTTTGTCATAATCATCGTCGTTAATGTCGTCGTTATTATCGTCATTATCATCGTTGTTATAGTCCTTATTATCCACATAATTATCGTCGTTAATATCGTCGTTATTTTGTCATAATCATCGTCGTTTATATCGTCATTATCATCGTTGTTATCGTCCTTATTATCCTCATAATTATCGTCGTTAATATCGTCGTTATTTTGTCATAATCAACGTCGTTTATATCGTCATTATCATCGTTGTTATCGTCCTTATTATCCTCAAAATTATCGTCGTTAATATCGTCGTTATTTTGTCATAATCATCGTCGTTAATGTCGTCGTTATTATCGTCATTATCATCGTTGTTATCGTCCTTATTATCCTCATAATTGTCGTCGTTAATATCGTCGTTATTTTGTCATAATCATCGTCGTTAATGTCGTCGTTATTATCGTCATTATCATCGTTGTTATCGTCCTTATTATCCTCAAAATTATCGTCGTTAATATCGTCGTTATTTTGTCATAATCATCGTCGTTAATGTCGTCGTTATTATCGTCATTATCATCGTTGTTATAGTCCTTATTATCCACATAATTATCGTCGTTAATATCGTCGTTATTTTGTCATAATCATCGTCGTTTATATCGTCATTATCATCGTTGTTATCGTCCTTAATATCCTCAAAATTATCGTCGTTAATATCGTCGTTATTTTGTCATAATCATCGTCGTTAATGTCGTCGTTATTATCGTCATTATCATCGTTGATATCGTCCTTATTATCCTCAAAATTATCGTCGTTAATATCGTCGTTATTTTGTCATAATCATCGTCGTTAATGTCGTCGTTATTATCGTCATTATCATCGTTGTTATAGTCCTTATTATCCACATAATTATCGTCGTTAATATCGTCGTTATTTTGTCATAATCATCGTCGTTTATATCGTCATTATCATCGTTGTTATCGTCCTTATTATCCTCATAATTATCGTCGTTAATATCGTCGTTATTTTGTCATAATCATCGTCGTTAATGTCGTCGTTATTATCGTCATTATCATCGTTGTTATCGTCCTTATTATCCTCATAATTATCGTCGTTAATATCGTCGTTATTTTGTCATAATCAACGTCGTTTATATCGTCATTATCATCGTTGTTATCGTCCTTATTATCCTCAAAATTATCGTCGTTAATATCGTCGTTATTTTGTCATAATCATCGTCGTTAATGTCGTCGTTATTATCGTCATTATCATCGTTGTTATCGTCCTTATTATCCTCATAATTATCGTCGTTAATATCGTCGTTATTTTGTCATAATCATCGTCGTTAATGTCGTCATTATCATCGTTGTTATCGTCCTTATTATCCTCGTAATTATCGTCGTTAATATCGTCGTTATTTTGTCATAATCATCGTCGTTAATGTCGTCGTTATTATCGTCATTATCATCGTTGTTATCGTCCTTATTATCCTCATAATTATCGTCGTTAATATCGTCGTTATTTTGTCATAACCATCGTCGTTAATGTCGTCGTTATTATCGTCATTATCATCGTTGTTATAGTCCTTATTATCCACATAATTATCGTCGTTAATATCGTCGTTATTTTGTCATAATCATCGTCGTTTATATCGTCATTATCATCGTTGTTATCGTCCTTATTATCCTCATAATTATCGTCGTTAATATCGCCGTTATTTTGTCATAATCATCGACGTTAATGTCGTCGTTATTATCGTCATTATCATCGTTGTTATCGTCCTTATTATCCTCAAAATTATCGTCGTTAATATCGTCGTTATTTTGTCATAATCATCGTCGTTAATGTCGTCGTTATTATCGTCATTATCATCGTTGTTATCGTCCTTATTATCCTCATAATTATCGTCGTTAATATGGTCGTTATTTTGTCATAATCATCGTCGTTAATGTCGTCATTATCATCGTTGTTATCGTCCTTATTATCCTCATAATTATCGTCGTTAATATCGTCGTTATTTTGTCATAATCATCGTCGTTAATGTCGTCGTTATTATCGTCATTATCATCGTTGTTATCGTCCTTATTATCCTCATAATTGTCGTCGTTAATATCGTCTTTATTTTGTCATAATCATCGTCGTTAATGTCGTCATTATCATCGTTGTTATCGTCCTTATTATCCTCAAAATTATCGTCGTTAATATCGTCGTTATTTTGTCATAATCATCGTCGTTAATGTCGTCGTTATTATCGTCATTATCATCGTTGTTATAGTCCTTATTATCCACATAATTATCGTCGTTAATATCGTCGTTATTTTGTCATAATCATCGTCGTTTATATCGTCATTATCATCGTTGTTATCGTCCTTATTATCCTCAAAATTATCGTCGTTAATATCGTCGTTATTTTGTCATAATCATCGTCGTTAATGTCGTCGTTATTATCGTCATTATCATCGTTGTTATCGTCCTTATTATCCTCATAATTATCGTCGTTAATATCGTCGTTATTTTGTCATAATCATCGTCGTTAATGTCGTCGTTATTATCGTCATTATCATCGTTGTTATAGTCCTTATTATCCACATAATTATCGTCGTTAATATCGTCGTTATTTTGTCATAATCATCGTCGTTTATATCGTCATTATCATCGTTGTTATCGTCCTTATTATCCTCAAAATTATCGTCGTTAATATCGTCGTTATTTTGTCATAATCATCGTCGTTAATGTCGTCGTTATTATCGTCATTATCATCGTTGTTATCGTCCTTATTATCCTCATAATTATCGTCGTTAATATCGTCGTTATTTTGTCATAATCAACGTCGTTTATATCGTCATTATCATCGTTGTTATCGTCCTTATTATCCTCAAAATTATCGTCGTTAATATCGTCGTTATTTTGTCATAATCATCGTCGTTAATGTCGTCGTTATTATCGTCATTATCATCGTTGTTATCGTCCTTATTATCCTCATAATTATCGTCGTTAATATCGTCGTTATTTTGTCATAATCATCGTCGTTAATGTCGTCATTATCATCGTTGTTATCGTCCTTATTATCCTCGTAATTATCGTCGTTAATATCGTCGTTATTTTGTCATAATCATCGTCGTTAATGTCGTCGTTATTATCGTCATTATCATCGTTGTTATAGTCCTTATTATCCACATAATTATCGTCGTTAATATCGTCGTTATTTTGTCATAATCATCGTCGTTTATATCGTCATTATCATCGTTGTTATCGTCCTTATTATCCTCATAATTATCGTCGTTAATATCGTCGTTATTTTGTCATAATCAACGTCATTTATATCGTCATTATCATCGTTGTTATCGTCCTTATTATCCTCAAAATTATCGTCGTTAATATCGTCGTTATTTTGTCATAATCATCGTCGTTAATGTCGTCGTTATTATCGTCATTATCATCGTTGTTATCGTCCTTATTTTCCTCATAATTGTCGTCGTTAATATCGTCGTTATTTTGTCATAATCATCGTCGTTAATGTCGTCGTTATTATCGTCATTATCATCGTTGTTATCGTCCTTATTATCCTCAAAATTATCGTCGTTAATATCGTCGTTATTTTGTCATAATCATCGTCGTTAATGTCGTCGTTATTATCGTCATTATCATCGTTGTTATAGTTCTTATTATCCACATAATTATCGTCGTTAATATCGTCGTTATTTTGTCATAATCATCGTCGTTTATATCGTCATTATCATCGTTGTTATCGTCCTTATTATCCTCAAAATTATCGTCGTTAATATCGTCGTTATTTTGTCATAATCATCGTCGTTAATGTCGTCGTTATTATCGTCATTATCATCGTTGTTATCGTCCTTATTATCCTCAAAATTATCGTCGTTAATATCGTCGTTATTTTGTCATAATCATCGTCGTTAATGTCGTCGTTATTATCGTCATTATCATCGTTGTTATAGTCCTTATTATCCACATAATTATCGTCGTTAATATCGTCGTTATTTTGTCATAATCATCGTCGTTTATATCGTCATTATCATCGTTGTTATCGTCCTTATTATCCTCATAATTATCGTCGTTAATATCGTCGTTATTTTGTCATAATCATCGTCGTTAATGTCGTCGTTATTATCGTCATTATCATCGTTGTTATCGTCCTTATTATCCTCATAATTATCGTCGTTAATATCGTCGTTATTTTGTCATAATCAACGTCGTTTATATCGTCATTATCATCGTTGTTATCGTCCTTATTATCCTCAAAATTATCGTCGTTAATATCGTCGTTATTTTGTCATAATCATCGTCGTTAATGTCGTCGTTATTATCGTCATTATCATCGTTGTTATCGTCCTTATTATCCTCATAATTATCGTCGTTAATATCGTCGTTATTTTGTCATAATCATCGTCGTTAATGTCGTCATTATCATCGTTGTTATCGTCCTTATTATCCTCGTAATTATCGTCGTTAATATCGTCGTTATTTTGTCATAATCATCGTCGTTAATGTCGTCGTTATTATCGTCATTATCATCGTTGTTATCGTCCTTATTATCCTCATAATTATCGTCGTTAATATCGTCGTTATTTTGTCATAACCATCGTCGTTAATGTCGTCGTTATTATCGTCATTATCATCGTTGTTATAGTCCTTATTATCCACATAATTATCGTCGTTAATATCGTCGTTATTTTGTCATAATCATCGTCGTTTATATCGTCATTATCATCGTTGTTATCGTCCTTATTATCCTCATAATTATCGTCGTTAATATCGCCGTTATTTTGTCATAATCATCGACGTTAATGTCGTCGTTATTATCGTCATTATCATCGTTGTTATCGTCCTTATTATCCTCATAATTGTCGTCGTTAATATCGTCGTTATTTTGTCATAATCATCGTCGTTAATGTCGTCATTATCATCGTTGTTATCGTCCTTATTATCCTCAAAATTATCGTCGTTAATATCGTCGTTATTTTGTCATAATCATCGTCGTTAATGTCGTCGTTATTATCGTCATTATCATCGTTGTTATAGTCCTTATTATCCACATAATTATCGTCGTTAATATCGTCGTTATTTTGTCATAATCATCGTCGTTTATATCGTCATTATCATCGTTGTTATCGTCCTTATTATCCTCAAAATTATCGTCGTTAATATCGTCGTTATTTTGTCATAATCATCGTCGTTAATGTCGTCGTTATTATCGTCATTATCATCGTTGTTATCGTCCTTATTATCCTCATAATTATCGTCGTTAATATCGTCGTTATTTTGTCATAATCATCGTCGTTAATGTCGTCGTTATTATCGTCATTATCATCCTTGTTATCGTCCTTATTATCCTCATAATTGTCGTCGTTAATATCGTCGTTATTTTGTCATAATCATCGTCGTTAATGTCGTCGTTATTATCGTCATTATCATCGTTGTTATCGTCCTTATTATCCTCAAAATTATCGTCGTTAATATCGTCGTTATTTTGTCATAATCATCGTCGTTAATGTCGTCGTTATTATCGTCATTATCATCGTTGTTATAGTTCTTATTATCCACATAATTATCGTCGTTAATATCGTCGTTATTTTGTCATAATCATCGTCGTTTATATCGTCATTATCATCGTTGTTATCGTCCTTATTATCCTCAAAATTATCGTCGTTAATATCGTCGTTATTTTGTCATAATCATCGTCGTTAATGTCGTCGTTATTATCGTCATTATCATCGTTGTTATCGTCCTTATTATCCTCATAATTATCGTCGTTAATATCGTCGTTATTTTGTCATAATCATCGTCGTTAATGTCGTCATTATCATCGTTGTTATCGTCCTTATTATCCTCGTAATTATCGTCGTTAATATCGTCGTTATTTTGTCATAATCATCGTCGTTAATGTCGTCGTTATTATCGTCATTATCATCGTTGTTATCGTCCTTATTATCCTCATAATTATCGTCGTTAATATCGTCGTTATTTTGTCATAACCATCGTCGTTAATGTCGTCGTTATTATCGTCATTATCATCGTTGTTATAGTCCTTATTATCCACATAATTATCGTCGTTAATATCGTCGTTATTTTGTCATAATCATCGTCGTTTATATCGTCATTATCATCGTTGTTATCGTCCTTATTATCCTCATAATTATCGTCGTTAATATCGCCGTTATTTTGTCATAATCATCGACGTTAATGTCGTCGTTATTATCGTCATTATCATCGTTGTTATCGTCCTTATTATCCTCATAATTGTCGTCGTTAATATCGTCGTTATTTTGTCATAATCATCGTCGTTAATGTCGTCATTATCATCGTTGTTATCGTCCTTATTATCCTCAAAATTATCGTCGTTAATATCGTCGTTATTTTGTCATAATCATCGTCGTTAATGTCGTCGTTATTATCGTCATTATCATCGTTGTTATAGTCCTTATTATCCACATAATTATCGTCGTTAATATCGTCGTTATTTTGTCATAATCATCGTCGTTTATATCGTCATTATCATCGTTGTTATCGTCCTTATTATCCTCAAAATTATCGTCGTTAATATCGTCGTTATTTTGTCATAATCATCGTCGTTAATGTCGTCGTTATTATCGTCATTATCATCGTTGTTATCGTCCTTATTATCCTCATAATTATCGTCGTTAATATCGTCGTTATTTTGTCATAATCATCGTCGTTAATGTCGTCGTTATTATCGTCATTATCATCGTTGTTATCGTCCTTATTATCCTCATAATTGTCGTCGTTAATATCGTCGTTATTTTGTCATAATCATCGTCGTTAATGTCGTCGTTATTATCGTCATTATCATCGTTGTTATCGTCCTTATTATCCTCAAAATTATCGTCGTTAATATCGTCGTTATTTTGTCATAATCATCGTCGTTAATGTCGTCGTTATTATCGTCATTATCATCGTTGTTATAGTTCTTATTATCCACATAATTATCGTCGTTAATATCGTCGTTATTTTGTCATAATCATCGTCGTTTATATCGTCATTATCATCGTTGTTATCGTCCTTATTATCCTCAAAATTATCGTCGTTAATATCGTCGTTATTTTGTCATAATCATCGTCGTTAATGTCGTCGTTATTATCGTCATTATCATCGTTGTTATCGTCCTTATTATCCTCAAAATTATCGTCGTTAATATCGTCGTTATTTTGTCATAATCATCGTCGTTAATGTCGTCGTTATTATCGTCATTATCATCGTTGTTATAGTCCTTATTATCCACATAATTATCGTCGTTAATATCGTCGTTATTTTGTCATAATCATCGTCGTTTATATCGTCATTATCATCGTTGTTATCGTCCTTATTATCCTCATAATTATCGTCGTTAATATCGTCGTTATTTTGTCATAATCATCGTCGTTAATGTCGTCGTTATTATCGTCATTATCATCGTTGTTATCGTCCTTATTATCCTCATAATTATCGTCGTTAATATCGTCGTTATTTTGTCATAATCAACGTCGTTTATATCGTCATTATCATCGTTGTTATCGTTCTTATTATCCTCAAAATTATCGTCGTTAATATCGTCGTTATTTTGTCATAATCATCGTCGTTAATGTCGTCGTTATTATCGTCATTATCATCGTTGTTATCGTCCTTATTATCCTCATAATTATCGTCGTTAATATCGTCGTTATTTTGTCATAATCATCGTCGTTAATGTCGTCATTATCATCGTTGTTATCGTCCTTATTATCCTCGTAATTATCGTCGTTAATATCGTCGTTATTTTGTCATAATCATCGTCGTTAATGTCGTCGTTATTATCGTCATTATCATCGTTGTTATCGTCCTTATTATCCTCATAATTATCGTCGTTAATATCGTCGTTATTTTGTCATAACCATCGTCGTTAATGTCGTCGTTATTATCGTCATTATCATCGTTGTTATAGTCCTTATTATCCACATAATTATCGTCGTTAATATCGTCGTTATTTTGTCATAATCATCGTCGTTTATATCGTCATTATCATCGTTGTTATCGTCCTTATTATCCTCATAATTATCGTCGTTAATATCGCCATTATTTTGTCATAATCATCGACGTTAATGTCGTCGTTATTATCGTCATTATCATCGTTGTTATCGTCCTTATTATCCTCAAAATTATCGTCGTTAATATCGTCGTTATTTTGTCATAATCATCGTCGTTAATGTCGTCGTTATTATCGTCATTATCATCGTTGTTATCGTCCTTATTATCCTCATAATTATCGTCGTTAATATGGTCGTTATTTTGTCATAATCATCGTCGTTAATGTCGTCATTATCATCGTTGTTATCGTCCTTATTATCCTCATAATTCTCGTCGTTAATATCGTCGTTATTTTGTCATAATCAACGTCGTTTATATCGTCATTATCATCGTTGTTATCGTCCTTATTATCCTCAAAATTATCGTCGTTAATATCGTCGTTATTTTGTCATAATCATCGTCGTTAATGTCGTCGTTATTATCGTCATTATCATCGTTGTTATCGTCCTTATTATCCTCATAATTATCGTCGTTAATATCGTCGTTATTTTGTCATAATCATCGTCGTTAATGTCGTCATTATCATCGTTGTTATCGTCCTTATTATCCTCGTAATTATCGTCGTTAATATCGTCGTTATTTTGTCATAATCATCGTCGTTAATGTCGTCGTTATTATCGTCATTATCATCGTTGTTATCGTCCTTATTATCCTCATAATTATCGTCGTTAATATCGTCGTTATTTTGTCATAACCATCGTCGTTAATGTCGTCGTTATTATCGTCATTATCATCGTTGTTATAGTCCTTATTATCCACATAATTATCGTCGTTAATATCGTCGTTATTTTGTCATAATCATCGTCGTTTATATCGTCATTATCATCGTTGTTATCGTCCTTATTATCCTCATAATTATCGTCGTTAATATCGCCGTTATTTTGTCATAATCATCGACGTTAATGTCCTCGTTATTATCGTCATTATCATCGTTGTTATCGTCCTTATTATCCTCAAAATTATCGTCGTTAATATCGTCGTTATTTTGTCATAATCATCGTCGTTAATGTCGTCGTTATTATCGTCATTATCATCGTTGTTATCGTCCTTATTATCCTCATAATTATCGTCGTTAATATGGTCGTTATTTTGTCATAATCATCGTCGTTAATGTCGTCATTATCATCGTTGTTATCGTCCTTATTATCCTCATAATTATCGTCGTTAATATCGTCGTTATTTTGTCATAATCATCGTCGTTAATGTCGTCGTTATTATCGTCATTATCATCGTTGTTATCGTCCTTATTATCCTCATAATTGTCGTCGTTAATATCGTCGTTATTTTGTCATAATCATCGTCGTTAATGTCGTCATTATCATCGTTGTTATCGTCCTTATTATCCTCAAAATTATCGTCGTTAATATCGTCGTTATTTTGTCATAATCATCGTCGTTAATGTCGTCGTTATTATCGTCATTATCATCGTTGTTATAGTCCTTATTATCCACATAATTATCGTCGTTAATATCGTCGTTATTTTGTCATAATCATCGTCGTTTATATCGTCATTATCATCGTTGTTATCGTCCTTATTATCCTCAAAATTATCGTCGTTAATATCGTCGTTATTTTGTCATAATCATCGTCGTTAATGTCGTCGTTATTATCGTCATTATCATCGTTGTTATCGTCCTTATTATCCTCATAATTATCGTCGTTAATATCGTCGTTATTTTGTCATAATCATCGTCGATAATGTCGTCGTTATTATCGTCATTATCATCGTTGTTATAGTCCTTATTATCCACATAATTATCGTCGTTAATATCGTCGTTATTTTGTCATAATCATCGTCGTTTATATCGTCATTATCATCGTTGTTATCGTCCTTATTATCCTCATAATTATCGTCGTTAATATCGTCGTTATTTTGTCATAATCATCGTCGTTAATGTCGTCGTTATTATCGTCATTATCATCGTTGTTATCGTCCTTATTATCCTCATAATTATCGTCGTTAATATCGTCGTTATTTTGTCATAATCAACGTCGTGTATATCGTCATTATCATCGTTGTTATCGTCCTTATTATCCTCAAAATTATCGTCGTTAATATCGTCGTTATTTTGTCATAATCATCGTCGTTAATGTCGTCGTTATTATCGTCATTATCATCGTTGTTATCGTCCTTATTATCCTCATAATTATCGTCGTTAATATCGTCGTTATTTTGTCATAATCATCGTCGTTAATGTCGTCATTATCATCGTTGTTATCGTCCTTATTATCCTCGTAATTATCGTCGTTAATATCGTCGTTATTTTGTCATAATCATCGTCGTTAATGTCGTCGTTATTATCGTCATTATCATCGTTGTTATAGTCCTTATTATCCACATAATTATCGTCGTTAATATCGTCGTTATTTTGTCATAATCATCGTCGTTTATATCGTCATTATCATCGTTGTTATCGTCCTTATTATCCTCATAATTATCGTCGTTAATATCGTCGTTATTTTGTCATAATCAACGTCGTTTATATCGTCATTATCATCGTTGTTATCGTTCTTATTATCCTCAAAATTATCGTCGTTAATATCGTCGTTATTTTGTCATAATCATCGTCGTTAATGTCGTCGTTATTATCGTCATTATCATCGTTGTTATCGTCCTTATTATCCTCATAATTGTCGTCGTTAATATCGTCGTTATTTTGTCATAATCATCGTCGTTAATGTCGTCGTTATTATCGTCATTATCATCGTTGTTATCGTCCTTATTATCCTCAAAATTATCGTCGTTAATATCGTCGTTATTTTGTCATAATCATCGTCGTTAATGTCGTCGTTATTATCGTCATTATCATCGTTGTTATAGTCCTTATTATCCACATAATTATCGTCGTTAATATCGTCGTTATTTTGTCATAATCATCGTCGTTTATATCGTCATTATCATCGTTGTTATCGTCCTTATTATCCTCAAAATTATCGTCGTTAATATCGTCGTTATTTTGTCATAATCATCGTCGTTAATGTCGTCGTTATTATCGTCATTATCATCGTTGTTATCGTCCTTATTATCCTCATAATTATCGTCGTTAATATCGTCGTTATTTTGTCATAATCATCGTCGTTAATGTCGTCATTATCATCGTTGTTATCGTCCTTATTATCCTCGTAATTATCGTCGTTAATATCGTCGTTATTTTGTCATAATCATCGTCGTTAATGTCGTCGTTATTATCGTCATTATCATCGTTGTTATCGTCCTTATTATCCTCATAATTATCGTCGTTAATATCGTCGTTATTTTGTCATAACCATCGTCGTTAATGTCGTCGTTATTATCGTCATTATCATCGTTGTTATAGTCCTTATTATCCACATAATTATCGTCGTTAATATCGTCGTTATTTTGTCATAATCATCGTCGTTTATATCGTCATTATCATCGTTGTTATCGTCCTTATTATCCTCATAATTATCGTCGTTAATATCGTCGTTATTTTGTCATAATCATCGTCGTTAATGTCGTCGTTATTATCGTCATTATCATCGTTGTTATCGTCCTTATTATCCTCATAATTATCGTCGTTAATATCGTCGTTATTTTGTCATAATCAACGTCGTTTATATCGTCATTATCATCGTTGTTATCGTCCTTATTATCCTCAAAATTATCGTCGTTAATATCGTCGTTATTTTGTCATAATCATCGTCGTTAATGTCGTCGTTATTATCGTCATTATCATCGTTGTTATCGTCCTTATTATCCTCATAATTATCGTCGTTAATATCGTCGTTATTTTGTCATAATCATCGTCGTTAATGTCGTCATTATCATCGTTGTTATCGTCCTTATTATCCTCGTAATTATCGTCGTTAATATCGTCGTTATTTTGTCATAATCATCGTCGTTAATGTCGTCGTTATTATCGTCATTATCATCGTTGTTATCGTCCTTATTATCCTCATAATTATCGTCGTTAATATCGTCGTTATTTTGTCATAACCATCGTCGTTAATGTCGTCGTTATTATCGTCATTATCATCGTTGTTATAGTCCTTATTATCCACATAATTATCGTCGTTAATATCGTCGTTATTTTGTCATAATCATCGTCGTTTATATCGTCATTATCATCGTTGTTATCGTCCTTATTATCCTCATAATTATCGTCGTTAATATCGCCGTTATTTTGTCATAATCATCGACGTTAATGTCGTCGTTATTATCGTCATTATCATCGTTGTTATCGTCCTTATTATCCTCAAAATTATCGTCGTTAATATCGTCGTTATTTTGTCATAATCATCGTCGTTAATGTCGTCGTTATTATCGTCATTATCATCGTTGTTATCGTCCTTATTATCCTCATAATTATCGTCGTTAATATGGTCGTTATTTTGTCATAATCATCGTCGTTAATGTCGTCATTATCATCGTTGTTATCGTCCTTATTATCCTCATAATTATCGTCGTTAATATCGTCGTTATTTTGTCATAATCATCGTCGTTAATGTCGTCGTTATTATCGTCATTATCATCGTTGTTATCGTCCTTATTATCCTCATAATTGTCGTCGTTAATATCGTCGTTATTTTGTCATAATCATCGTCGTTAATGTCGTCATTATCATCGTTGTTATCGTCCTTATTATCCTCAAAATTATCGTCGTTAATATCGTCGATATTTTGTCATAATCATCGTCGTTAATGTCGTCGTTATTATCGTCATTATCATCGTTGTTATAGTCCTTATTATCCACATAATTATCGTCGTTAATATCGTCGTTATTTTGTCATAATCATTGTCGTTTATATCGTCATTATCATCGTTGTTATCGTCCTTATTATCCTCAAAATTATCGTCGTTAATATCGTCGTTATTTTGTCATATTTCATCGTCGTTAATGTCGTCGTTATTATCGTCATTATCATCGTTGTTATCGTCCTTATTATCCTCGTAATTATCGTCGTTAATATCGTCGTTATTTTGTCATAATCATCGTCGTTAATGTCGTCGTTATTATCGTCATTATCATCGTTGTTATAGTCCTTATTATCCACATAATTATCGTCGTTAATATCGTCGTTATTTTGTCATAATCATCGTCGTTTATATCGTCATTATCATCGTTGTTATCGTCCTTATTATCCTCAAAATTATCGTCGTTAATATCGTCGTTATTTTGTCATAATCATCGTCGTTAATGTCGTCTTTATTATCGTCATTATCATCGTTGTTATCGTCCTTATTATCCTCATAATTATCGTCGTTAATATCGTCGTTATTTTGTCATAATCAACGTCGTTTATATCGTCATTATCATCGTTGTTATCGTCCTTATTATCCTCAAAATTATCGTCGTTAATATCGTCGTTATTTTGTCATAATCATCGTCGTTAATGTCGTCGTTATTATCGTCATTATCATCGTTGTTATCGTCCTTATTATCCTCATAATTATCGTCGTTAATATCGTCGTTATTTTGTCATAATCATCGTCGTTAATGTCGTCATTATCATCGTTGTTATCGTCCTTATTATCCTCGTAATTATCGTCGTTAATATCGTCGTTATTTTGTCATAATCATCGTCGTTAATGTCGTCGTTATTATCGTCATTATCATCGTTGTTATAGTCCTTATTATCCACATAATTATAGTCGTTAATATCGTCGTTATTTTGTCATAATCATCGTCGTTTATATCGTCATTATCATCGTTGTTATCGTCCTTATTATCCTCATAATTATCGTCGTTAATATCGTCGTTATTTTGTCATAATCAACGTCGTTTATATCGTCATTATCATCGTTGTTATCGTCCTTATTATCCTCAAAATTATCGTCGTTAATATCGTCGTTATTTTGTCATAATCATCGTCGTTAATGTCGTCGTTATTATCGTCATTATCATCGTTGTTATCGTCCTTATTATCCTCATAATTGTCGTCGTTAATATCGTCGTTATTTTGTCATAATCTTCGTCGTTAATGTCGTCATTATCATCGTTGTTATCGTCCTTATTATCCTCAAAATTATCGTCGTTAATATCGTCGTTATTTTGTCATAATCATCGTCGTTAATGTCGTCGTTATTATCGTCATTATCATCGTTGTTATAGTCCTTATTATCCACATAATTATCGTCGTTAATATCGTCGTTATTTTGTCATAATCATCGTCGTTTATATCGTCATTATCATCGTTGTTATCGTCCTTATTATCCTCAAAATTATCGTCGTTAATATCGTCGTTATTTTGTCATAATCATCGTCGTTAATGTCGTCGTTATTATCGTCATTATCATCGTTGTTATCGTCCTTATTATCCTCAAAATTATCGTCGTTAATATCGTCGTTATTTTGTCATAATCATCGTCGTTAATGTCGTCGTTATTATCGTCATTATCATCGTTGTTATAGTCCTTATTATCCACATAATTATCGTCGTTAATATCGTCGTTATTTTGTCATAATCATCGTCGTTTATATCGTCATTATCATCGTTGTTATCGTCCTTATTATCCTCATAATTATCGTCGTTAATATCGTCGTTATTTTGTCATAATCATCGTCGTTAATGTCGTCGTTATTATCGTCATTATCATCGTTGTTATCGTCCTTATTATCCTCATAATTATCGTCGTTAATATCGTCGTTATTTTGTCATAATCAACGTCGTTTATATCGTCATTATCATCGTTGTTATCGTCCTTATTATCCTCAAAATTATCGTCGTTAATATCGTCGTTATTTTGTCATAATCATCGTCGTTAATGTCGTCGTTATTATCGTCATTATCATCGTTGTTATCGTCCTTATTATCCTCATAATTATCGTCGTTAATATCGTCGTTATTTTGTCATAATCATCGTCGTTAATGTCGTCATTATCATCGTTGTTATCGTCCTTATTATCCTCGTAATTATCGTCGTTAATATCGTCGTTATTTTGTCATAATCATCGTCGTTAATGTCGTCGTTATTATCGTCATTATCATCGTTGTTATCGTTCTTATTATCCTCATAATTATCGTCGTTAATATCGTCGTTATTTTGTCATAACCATCGTCGTTAATGTCGTCGTTATTATCGTCATTATCATCGTTGTTATAGTCCTTATTATCCACATAATTATCGTCGTTAATATCGTCGTTATTTTGTCATAATCATCGTCGTTTATATCGTCATTATCATCGTTGTTATCGTCCTTATTATCCTCATAATTATCGTCGTTAATATCGTCGTTATTTTGTCATAATCATCGTCGTTTATATCGTCATTATCATCGTTGTTATCGTCCTTATTATCCTCATAATTATCGTCGTTAATATCGCCGTTATTTTGTCATAATCATCGACGTTAATGTCGTCGTTATTATCGTCATTATCATCGTTGTTATCGTCCTTATTATCCTCAAAATTATCGTCGTTAATATCGTCGTTATTTTGTCATAATCATCGTCGTTAATGTCGTCGTTATTATCGTCATTATCATCGTTGTTATCGTCCTTATTATCCTCATAATTATCGTCGTTAATATGGTCGTTATTTTGTCATAATCATCGTCGTTAATGTCGTCATTATCATCGTTGTTATCGTCCTTATTATCCTCATAATTATCGTCGTTAATATCGTCGTTATTTTGTCATAATCATCGTCGTTAATGTCGTCGTTATTATCGTCATTATCATCGTTGTTATCGTCCTTATTATCCTCATAATTATCGTCGTTAATATCGTCGTTATTTTGTCATAATCAACGTCGTTTATATCGTCATTATCATCGTTGTTATCGTCCTTATTATCCTCAAAATTATCGTCGTTAATATCGTCGTTATTTTGTCATAATCATCGTCGTTAATGTCGTCGTTATTATCGTCATTATCATCGTTGTTATCGTCCTTATTATCCTCATAATTATCGTCGTTAATATCGTCGTTATTTTGTCATAATCATCGTCGTTAATGTCGTCATTATCATCGTTGTTATCGTCCTTATTATCCTCGTAATTATCGTCGTTAATATCGTCGTTATTTTGTCATAATCATCGTCGTTAATGTCGTCGTTATTATCGTCATTATCATCGTTGTTATCGTTCTTATTATCCTCATAATTATCGTCGTTAATATCGTCGTTATTTTGTCATAACCATCGTCGTTAATGTCGTCGTTATTATCGTCATTATCATCGTTGTTATAGTCCTTATTATCCACATAATTATCGTCGTTAATATCGTCGTTATTTTGTCATAATCATCGTCGTTTATATCGTCATTATCATCGTTGTTATCGTCCTTATTATCCTCATAATTATCGTCGTTAATATCGTCGTTATTTTGTCATAATCATCGTCGTTTATATCGTCATTATCATCGTTGTTATCGTCCTTATTATCCTCATAATTATCGTCGTTAATATCGCCGTTATTTTGTCATAATCATCGACGTTAATGTCGTCGTTATTATCGTCATTATCATCGTTGTTATCGTCCTTATTATCCTCAAAATTATCGTCGTTAATATCGTCGTTATTTTGTCATAATCATCGTCGTTAATGTCGTCGTTATTATCGTCATTATCATCGTTGTTATCGTCCTTATTATCCTCATAATTATCGTCGTTAATATCGTCGTTATTTTGTCATAATCATCGTCGTTAATGTCGTCATTATCATCGTTGTTATCGTCCTTATTATCCTCGTAATTATCGTCGTTAATATCGTCGTTATTTTGTCATAATCATCGTCGTTAATGTCGTCGTTATTATCGTCATTATCATCGTTGTTATAGTCCTTATTATCCACATAATTATCGTCGTTAATATCGTCGTTATTTTGTCATAATCATCGTCGTTTATATCGTCATTATCATCGTTGTTGTCGTCCTTATTATCCTCATAATTATCGTCGTAAATATCGTCGTTATTTTGTCATAATCATCGTCGTTAATGTCGTCGTTATTATCGTCATTATCATCGTTGTTATCGTCCTTATTATCCTCATAATTATCGTCGTTAATATCGTCGTTATTTTGTCATAATCATCGTCGTTAATGTCGTCATTATTATCGTCATTATCATCGTTGTTATAGTCCTTATTATCCACATAATTATCGTCGTTAATATCGTCGTTATTTTGTCATAATCATCGTCGTTTATATCGTCATTATCATCGTTGTTATCGTCCTTATTATCCTCAAAATTATCGTCGTTAATATCGTCGTTATTTTGTCATAATCATCGTCGTTAATGTCGTCGTTATTATCGTCATTATCATCGTTGTTATCGTCCTTATTATCCTCATAATTATCGTCGTTAATATCGTCGTTATTTTGTCATAATCAACGTCGTTTATATCGTCATTATCATCGTTGTTATCGTCCTTATTATCCTCAAAATTATCGTCGTTAATATCGTCGTTATTTTGTCATAATCATCGTCGTTAATGTCGTCGTTATTATCGTCATTATCATCATTGTTATCGTCCTTATTATCCTCATAATTATCGTCGTTCATATCGTCGTTATTTTGTCATAATCATCGTCGTTAATGTCGTCATTATCATCGTTGTTATCGTCCTTATTATCCTCGTAATTATCGTCGTTAATATCGTCGTTATTTTGTCATAATCATCGTCGTTAATGTCGTCGTTATTATCGTCATTATCATCGTTGTTATCGTCCTTATTATCCTCATAATTATCGTCGTTAATATGGTCGTTATTTTGTCATAATCATCGTCGTTAATGTCGTCATTATCATCGTTGTTATCGTCCTTATTATCCTCATAATTATCGTCGTTAATATCGTCGTTATTTTGTCATAATCATCGTCGTTAATGTCGTCGTTATTATCGTCATTATCATCGTTGTTATCGTCCTTATTATCCTCATAATTGTCGTCGTTAATATCGTCGTTATTTTGTCATAATCATCGTCGTTAATGTCGTCATTATCATCGTTGTTATCGTCCTTATTATCCTCAAAATTATCGTCGTTAATATCGTCGTTATTTTGTCATAATCATCGTCGTTAATGTCGTCGTTATTATCGTCATTATCATCGTTGTTATAGTCCTTATTATCCACATAATTATCGTCGTTAATATCGTCGTTATTTTGTCATAATCATCGTCGTTTATATCGTCATTATCATCGTTGTTATCGTCCTTATTATCCTCAAAATTATCGTCGTTAATATCGTCGTTATTTTGTCATAATCATCGTCGTTAATGTCGTCGTTATTATCGTCATTATCATCGTTGTTATCGTCCTTATTATCCTCATAATTATCGTCGTTAATATCGTCGTTATTTTGTCATAATCATCGTCGTTAATGTCGTCGTTATTATCGTCATTATCATCGTTGTTATAGTCCTTATTATCCACATAATTATCGTCGTTAATATCGTCGTTATTTTGTCATAATCATCGTCGTTTATATCGTCATTATCATTGTTGTTATCGTCCTTATTATCCTCAAAATTATCGTCGTTAATATCGTCGTTATTTTGTCATAATCATCGTCGTTAATGTCGTCTTTATTATCGTCATTATCATCGTTGTTATCGTCCTTATTATCCTCATAATTATCGTCGTTAATATCGTCGTTATTTTGTCATAATCAACGTCGTTTATATCGTCATTATCATCGTTGTTATCGTCCTTATTATCCTCAAAATTATCGTCGTTAATATCGTCGTTATTTTGTCATAATCATCGTCGTTAATGTCGTCGTTATTATCGTCATTATCATCATTGTTATCGTCCTTATTATCCTCATAATTATCGTCGTTAATATCGTCGTTATTTTGTCATAATCATCGTCGTTAATGTCGTCATTATCATCGTTGTTATCGTCCTTATTATCCTCGTAATTATCGTCGTTAATATCGTCGTTATTTTGTCATAATCATCGTCGTTAATGTGGTCGTTATTATCGTCATTATCATCGTTGTTATCGTCCTTATTATCCTCATAATTATCGTCGTTAATATGGTCGTTATTTTGTCATAATCATCGTCGTTAATGTCGTCATTATCATCGTTGTTATCGTCCTTATTATCCTCATAATTATCGTCGTTAATATCGTCGTTATTTTGTCATAATCATCGTCGTTAATGTCGTCGTTATTATCGTCATTATCATCGTTGTTATCGTCCTTATTATCCTCATAATTGTCGTCGTTAATATCGTCGTTATTTTGTCATAATCATCGTCGTTAATGTCGTCATTATCATCGTTGTTATCGTCCTTATTATCCTCAAAATTATCGTCGTTAATATCGTCGTTATTTTGTCATAATCATCGTCGTTAATGTCGTCGTTATTATCGTCATTATCATCGTTGTTATAGTCCTTATTATCCACATAATTATCGTCGTTAATATCGTCGTTATTTTGTCATAATCATCGTCGTTTATATCGTCATTATCATCGTTGTTATCGTCCTTATTATCCTCAAAATTATCGTCGTTAATATCGTCGTTATTTTGTCATAATCATCGTCGTTAATGTCGTCGTTATTATCGTCATTATCATCGTTGTTATCGTCCTTATTATCCTCATAATTATCGTCGTTAATATCGTCGTTATTTTGTCATAATCATCGTCGTTAATGTCGTCGTTATTATCGTCATTATCATCGTTGTTATAGTCCTTATTATCCACATAATTATCGTCGTTAATATCGTCGTTATTTTGTCATAATCATCGTCGTTTATATCGTCATTATCATTGTTGTTATCGTCCTTATTATCCTCAAAATTATCGTCGTTAATATCGTCGTTATTTTGTCATAATCATCGTCGTTAATGTCGTCTTTATTATCGTCATTATCATCGTTGTTATCGTCCTTATTATCCTCATAATTATCGTCGTTAATATCGTCGTTATTTTGTCATAATCAACGTCGTTTATATCGTCATAACCATCGTTGTTATCGTCCTTATTATCCTCAAAATTATCGTCGTTAATATCGTCGTTATTTTGTCATAATCATCGTCGTTAATGTCGTCGTTATTATCGTCATTATCATCGTTGTTATCGTCCTTATTATCCTCATAATTATCGTCGTTAATATCGTCGTTATTTTGTCATAATCATCGTCGTTAATGTCGTCATTATCATCGTTGTTATCGTCCTTATTATCCTCGTAATTATCGTCGTTAATATCGTCGTTATTTTGTCATAATCATCGTCGTTAATGTCGTCGTTATTATCGTCATTATCATCGTTGTTATAGTCCTTATTATCCACATAATTATCGTCGTTAATATCGTCGTTATTTTGTCATAATCATCGTCGTTTATATCGTCATTATCATCGTTGTTATCGTCCTTATTATCCTCATAATTATCGTCGTTAATATCGTCGTTATTTTGTCATAATTAACGTCGTTTATATCGTCATTATCATCGTTGTTATCGTCCTTATTATCCTCAAAATTATCGTCGTTAATATCGTCGTTATTTTGTCATAATCATCGTCGTTAATGTCGTCGTTATTATCGTCATTATCATCGTTGTTATCGTCCTTATTATCCTCATAATTGTCGTCGTTAATATCGTCGTTATTTTGTCATAATCATCGTCGTTAATGTCGTCATTATCATCGTTGTTATCGTCCTTATTATCCTCAAAATTATCGTCGTTAATATCGTCGTTATT
Source organism: Dolichovespula media (assembly GCA_911387685.1). Lineage (NCBI taxonomy): Eukaryota > Metazoa > Arthropoda > Insecta > Hymenoptera > Vespidae > Dolichovespula > Dolichovespula media. The sequence goes on along the minus strand of CAJVQJ010000019.1, from coordinate 278,697 downwards.
TTGTCATAATCATCGTCGTTAATGTCGTCGTTATTATCGTCATTATCATCGTTGTTATAGTCCTTATTATCCACATAATTATCGTCGTTAATATCGTCGTTATTTTGTCATAATCATCGTCGTTTATATCGTCATTATCATCGTTGTTATCGTCCTTATTATCCTCATAATTATCGTCGTTAATATCGTCGTTATTTTGTCATAATCATCGTCGTTAATGTCGTCGTTATTATCGTCATTATCATCGTTGTTATCGTCCTTATTATCCTCATAATTATCGTCGTTAATATCGTCGTTATTTTGTCATAATCAACGTCGTTTATATCGTCATTATCATCGTTGTTATCGTCCTTATTATCCTCAAAATTATCGTCGTTAATATCGTCGTTATTTTGTCATAATCATCGTCGTTAATGTCGTCGTTATTATCGTCATTATCATCGTTGTTATCGTCCTTATTATCCTCATAATTATCGTCGTTAATATCGTCGTTATTTTGTCATAATCATCGTCGTTAATGTCGTCATTATCATCGTTGTTATCGTCCTTATTATCCTCGTAATTATCGTCGTTAATATCGTCGTTATTTTGTCATAATCATCGTCGTTAATGTCGTCGTTATTATCGTCATTATCATCGTTGTTATCGTCCTTATTATCCTCATAATTATCGTCGTTAATATCGTCGTTATTTTGTCATAACCATCGTCGTTAATGTCGTCGTTATTATCGTCATTATCATCGTTGTTATAGTCCTTATTATCCACATAATTATCGTCGTTAATATCGTCGTTATTTTGTCATAATCATCGTCGTTTATATCGTCATTATCATCGTTGTTATCGTCCTTATTATCCTCATAATTATCGTCGTTAATATCGTCGTTATTTTGTCATAATCATCGTCGTTTATATCGTCATTATCATCGTTGTTATCGTCCTTATTATCCTAATAATTATCGTCGTTAATATCGCCGTTATTTTGTCATAATCATCGACGTTAATGTCGTCGTTATTATCGTCATTATCATCGTTGTTATCGTCCTTATTATCCTCAAAATTATCGTCGTTAATATCGTCGTTATTTTGTCCTAATCATCGTCGTTAATGTCATCGTTATTATCGTCATTATCATCGTTGTTATCGTCCTTATTATCCTCATAATTATCGTCGTTAATATGGTCGTTATTTTGTCATAATCATCGTCGTTAATGTCGTCATTATCATCGTTGTTATCGTCCTTATTATCCTCATAATTATCGTCGTTAATATCGTCGTTATTTTGTCATAATCATCGTCGTTAATGTCGTCGTTATTATCGTCATTATCATCGTTGTTATCGTCCTTATTATCCTCATAATTGTCGTCGTTAATATCGTCGTTATTTTGTCATAATCATCGTCGTTAATGTCGTCATTATCATCGTTGTTATCGTCCTTATTATCCTCAAAATTATCGTCGTTAATATCTTCGTTATTTTGTCATAATCATCGTCGTTAATGTCGTCGTTATTATCGTCATTATCATCGTTGTTATAGTCCTTATTATCCACATAATTATCGTCGTTAATATCGTCGTTATTTTGTCATAATCATCGTCGTTTATATCGTCATTATCATCGTTGTTATCGTCCTTATTATCCTCAAAATTATCGTCGTTAATATCGTCGTTATTTTGTCATAATCATCGTCGTTAATGTCGTCGTTATTATCGTCATTATCATCGTTGTTATCGTCCTTATTATCCTCAAAATTATCGTCGTTAATATCGTCGTTATTTTGTCATAATCATCGTCGTTAATGTCGTCGTTATTATCGTCATTATCATCGTTGTTATAGTCCTTATTATCCACATAATTATCGTCGTTAATATCGTCGTTATTTTGTCATAATCATCGTCGTTTATATCATCATTATCATCGTTGTTATCGTCCTTATTATCCTCATAATTATCGTCGTTAATATCGTCGTTATTTTGTCATAATCATCGTCGTTAATGTCGTCGTTATTATCGTCATTATCATCGTTGTTATCGTCCTTATTATCCTCATAATTATCGTCGTTAATATCGTCGTTATTTTGTCATAATCAACGTCGTTTATATCGTCATTATCATCGTTGTTATCGTCCTTATTATCCTCAAAATTATCGTCGTTATTATCGTCGTTATTTTGTCATAATCATCGTCGTTAATGTCGTCGTTATTATCGTCATTATCATCGTTGTTATCGTCCTTATTATCCTCATAATTATCGTCGTTAATATCGTCGTTATTTTGTCATAATCATCGTCGTTAATGTCGTCATTATCATCGTTGTTATCGTCCTTATTATCCTCGTAATTATCGTCGTTAATATCGTCGTTATTTTGTCATAATCATCGTCGTTAATGTCGTCGTTATTATCGTCATTATCATCGTTGTTATCGTCCTTATTATCCTCATAATTGTCGTCGTTAATATCGTCGTTATTTTGTCATAATCATCGTCGTTAATGTCGTCATTATCATCGTTGTTATCGTCCTTATTATCCTCAAAATTATCGTCGTTAATATCGTCGTTATTTTGTCATAATCATCGTCGTTAATGTCGTCGTTATTATCGTCATTATCATCGTTGTTATCGTCCTTATTATCCTCAAAATTATCGTCGTTAATATCGTCGTTATTTTGTCATAATCATCGTCGTTAATGTCGTCGTTATTATCGTCATTATCATCGTTGTTATCGTCCTTATTATCCTCATAATTATCGTCGTTAATATGGTCGTTATTTTGTCATAATCATCGTCGTTAATGTCGTCATTATCATCGTTGTTATCGTCCTTATTATCCTCATAATTATCGTCGTTAATATCGTCGTTATTTTGTCATAATCATCGTCGTTAATGTCGTCGTTATTATCGTCATTATCATCGTTGTTATCGTCCTTATTATCCTCATAATTGTCGTCGTTAATATCGTCGTTATTTTGTCATAATCATCGTCGTTAATGTCGTCATTATCATCGTTGTTATCGTACTTATTATCCTCAAAATTATCGTCGTTAATATCTTCGTTATTTTGTCATAATCATCGTCGTTAATGTCGTCGTTATTATCGTCATTATCATCGTTGTTATAGTCCTTATTATCCACATAATTATCGTCGTTAATATCGTCGTTATTTTGTCATAATCATCGTCGTTTATATCGTCATTATCATCGTTGTTATCGTCCTTATTATCCTCAAAATTATCGTCGTTAATATCGTCGTTATTTTGTCATAATCATCGTCGTTAATGTCGTCGTTATTATCGTCATTATCATCGTTGTTATAGTCCTTATTATCCACATAATTATCGTCGTTAATATCGTCGTTATTTTGTCATAATCATCGTCGTTTATATCGTCATTATCATCGTTGTTATCGTCCTTATTATCCTCATAATTATCGTCGTTAATATCGTCGTTATTTTGTCATAATCATCGTCGTTAATGTCGTCGTTATTATCGTCATTATCATCGTTGTTATCGTCCTTATTATCCTCATAATTATCGTCGTTAATATCGTCGTTATTTTGTCATAATCAACGTCGTTTATATCGTCATTATCATCGTTGTTATCGTCCTTATTATCCTCAAAATTATCGTCGTTAATATCGTCGTTATTTTGTCATAATCATCGTCGTTAATGTCGTCGTTATTATCGTCATTATCATCGTTGTTATCGTCCTTATTATCCTCATAATTATCGTCGTTAATATCGTCGTTATTTTGTCATAATCATCGTCGTTAATGTCGTCATTATCATCGTTGTTATCGTCCTTATTATCCTCGTAATTATCGTCGTTAATATCGTCGTTATTTTGTCATAATCATCTTCGTTAATGTCGTCGTTATTATCGTCATTATCATCGTTGTTATCGTCCTTATTATCCTCATAATTATCGTCGTTAATATCGTCGTTATTTTGTCATAATCATCGTCGTTTATATCGTCATTATCATCGTTGTTATCGTCCTTATTATCCTCATAATTATCGTCGTTAATATCGTCGTTATTTTGTCATAATCATCGTCGTTAATGTCGTCGTTATTATCGTCATTATCATCGTTGTTATCGTCCTTATTATCCTCATAATTATCGTCGTTAATATCGTCGTTATTTTGTCATAATCAACGTCGTTTATATCGTCATTATCATCGTTGTTATCGTCCTTATTATCCTCAAAATTATCGTCGTTAATATCGTCGTTATTTTGTCATAATCATCGTCGTTAATGTCGTCATTACCATCGTTGTTGTCGTCCTTATTATCCTCATAATTATCGTCGTTAATATCGTCGTTATTTTGTCATAATCATCGTCGTTAATGTCGTCATTATCATCGTTGTTATCGTCCTTATTATCCTCGTAATTATCGTCGTTAATATCGTCGTTATTTTGTCATAATCATCGTCGTTGATGTCGTCGTTATTATCGTCATTATCATCGTTGTTATCGTCCTTATTATCCTCATAATTATCGTCGTTAATATCGTCGTTATTTTGTCATAATCATCGTCGTTTATATCGTCATTATCATCGTTGTTGTCGTCCTTATTATCCTCATAATTATCGTCGTTAATATCGTCGTTATTTTGTCATAATCAACGTCGTTTATATCGTCATTATCATCGTTGTTATCGTCCTTATTATCCTCAAAATTATCGTCGTTAATATCGTCGTTATTTTGTCATAATCATCGTCGTTAATGTCGTCGTTATTATCGTCATTATCATCGTTGTTATCGTCCTTATTATCCTCATAATTGTCGTCGTTAATATCGTCGTTATTTTGTCATAATCATCGTCGTTAATGTCGTCATTATCATCGTTGTTATCGTCCTTATTATCCTCAAAATTATCGTCGTTAATATCGTCGTTATTTTGTCATAATCATCGTCGTTTATGTCGTCGTTATTATCGTCATTATCATCGTTGTTATCGTCCTTATTATCCTCAAAATTATCGTCGTTAATATCGTCGTTATTTTGTCATAATCATCGTCGTTAATGTCGTCGTTATTATCGTCATTATCATCGTTGTTATAGTCCTTATTATCCACATAATTATCGTCGTTAATATCGTCGTTATTTTGTCATAATCATCGTCGTTTATATCGTCATTATCATCGTTGTTATCGTCCTTATTATCCTCATAATTATCGTCGTTAATATCGTCGTTATTTTGTCATAATCATCGTCGTTAATGTCGTCGTTATTATCGTCATTATCATCGTTGTTATCGTCCTTATTATCCTCATAATTATCGTCGTTAATATCGTCGTTATTTTGTCATAATCAACGTCGTTTATATCGTCATTATCATCGTTGTTATCGTCCTTATTATCCTCAAAATTATCGTCGTTAATATCGTCGTTATTTTGTCATAATCATCGTCGTTAATGTCGTCATTACCATCGTTGTTGTCGTCCTTATTATCCTCATAATTATCGTCGTTAATATCGTCGTTATTTTGTCATAATCATCGTCGTTAATGTCGTCATTATCATCGTTGTTATCGTCCTTATTATCCTCGTAATTATCGTCGTTAATATCGTCGTTATTTTGTCATAATCATCGTCGTTAATGTCGTCGTTATTATCGTCATTATCATCGTTGTTATCGTCCTTATTATCCTCATAATTATCGTCGTTAATATCGTCGTTATTTTGTCATAATCATCGTCGTTTATATCGTCATTATCATCGTTGTTGTCGTCCTTATTATCCTCATAATTATCGTCGTTAATATCGTCGTTATTTTGTCATAATCAACGTCGTTTATATCGTCATTATCATCGTTGTTATCGTCCTTATTATCCTCAAAATTATCGTCGTTAATATCGTCGTTATTTTGTCATAATCATCGTCGTTAATGTCGTCGTAATTATCGTCATTATCATCGTTGTTATCGTCCTTATTATCCTCATAATTGTCGTCGTTAATATCGTCGTTATTTTGTCATAATCATCGTCGTTAATGTCGTCATTATCATCGTTGTTATCGTCCTTATTATCCTCAAAATTATCGTCATTAATATCGTCGTTATTTTGTCATAATCATCGTCGTTAATGTCGTCGTTATTATCGTCATTATCATCGTTGTTATCGTCCTTATTATCCTCAAAATTATCGTCGTTAATATCGTCGTTATTTTGTCATAATCATCGTCGTTAATGTCGTCGTTATTATCGTCATTATCATCGTTGTTATCGTCCTTATTATCCTCATAATTATCGTCGTTAATATGGTCGTTATTTTGTCATAATCATCGTCGTTAATGTCGTCATTATCATCGTTGTTATCGTCCTTATTATCCTCATAATTATCGTCGTTAATATCGTCGTTATTTTGTCATAATCATCGTCGTTAATGTCGTCGTTATTATCGTCATTATCATCGTTGTTATCGTCCTTATTATCCTCATAATTGTCGTCGTTAATATCGTCGTTATTTTGTCATAATCATCGTCGTTAATGTCGTCATTATCATCGTTGTTATCGTCCTTATTATCCTCAAAATTATCGTCGTTAATATCTTCGTTATTTTGTCATAATCATCGTCGTTAATGTCGTCGTTATTATCGTCATTATCATCGTTGTTATAGTCCTTATTATCCACATAATTATCGTCGTTAATATCGTCGTTATTTTGTCATAATCATCGTCGTTTATATCGTCATTATCATCGTTGTTATCGTCCTTATTATCCTCAAAATTATCGTCGTTAATATCGTCGTTATTTTGTCATAATCATCGTCGTTAATGTCGTCGTTATTATCGTCATTATCATCGTTGTTATCGTCCTTATTATCCTCAAAATTATCGTCGTTAATATCGTCGTTATTTTGTCATAATCATCGTCGTTAATGTCGTCGTTATTATCGTCATTATCATCGTTGTTATAGTCCTTATTATCCACATAATTATCGTCGTTAATATCGTCGTTATTTTGTCATAATCATCGTCGTTTATATCGTCATTATCATCGTTGTTATCGTCCTTATTATCCTCATAATTATCGTCGTTAATATCGTCGTTATTTTGTCATAATCATCGTCGTTAATGTCGTCGTTATTATCGTCATTATCATCGTTGTTATCGTCCTTATTATCCTCATAATTATCGTCGTTAATATCGTCGTTATTTTGTCATAATCAACGTCGTTTATATCGTCATTATCATCGTTGTTATCGTCCTTATTATCCTCAAAATTATCGTCGTTAATATCGTCGTTATTTTGTCATAATCATCGTCGTTAATGTCGTCGTTATTATCGTCATTATCATCGTTGTTATCGTCCTTATTATCCTCATAATTATCGTCGTTAATATCGTCGTTATTTTGTCATAATCATCGTCGTTAATGTCGTCATTATCATCGTTGTTATCGTCCTTATTATCCTCGTAATTATCGTCGTTAATATCGTCGTTATTTTGTCATAATCATCGTCGTTAATGTCGTCGTTATTATCGTCATTATCATCGTTGTTATCGTCCTTATTATCCTCATAATTATCGTCGTTAATATCGTCGTTATTTTGTCATAATCATCGTCGTTTATATCGTCATTACCATCGTTGTTGTCGTCCTTATTATCCTCATAATTATCGTCGTTAATATCGTCGTTATTTTGTCATAATCAACGTCGTTTATATCGTCATTATCATCGTTGTTATCGTCCTTATTATCCTCAAAATTATCGTCGTTAATATCGTCGTTATTTTGTCATAATCATCGTCGTTAATGTCGTCGTTATTATCGTCATTATCATCGTTGTTATCGTCCTTATTATCCTCATAATTGTCGTCGTTAATATCGTCGTTATTTTGTCATAATCATCGTCGTTAATGTCGTCATTATCATCGTTGTTATCGTCCTTATTATCCTCAAAATTATCGTCGTTAATATCGTCGTTATTTTGTCATAATCATCGTCGTTAATGTCGTCGTTATTATCGTCATTATCATCGTTGTTATCGTCCTTATTATCCTCAAAATTATCGTCGTTAATATCGTCGTTATTTTGTCATAATCATCGTCGTTAATGTCGTCGTTATTATCGTCATTATCATCGTTGTTATCGTCCTTATTATCCTCATAATTATAGTCGTTAATATGGTCGTTATTTTGTCATAATCATCGTCGTTTATATCGTCATTATCATCGTTGTTATCGTCCTTAATATCCTCATAATTATCGTCGTTAATATCGTCGTTATTTTGTCATAATCATCGTCGTTAATGTCGTCGTTATTATCGTCATTATCATCGTTGTTATCGTCCTTATTATCCTCATAATTGTCGTCGTTAATATCGTCGTTATTTTGTCATAATCATCGTCGTTAATGTCGTCATTATCATCGTTGTTATCGTCCTTATTATCCTCAAAATTATCGTCGTTAATATCTTCGTTATTTTGTCATAATCATCGTCGTTAATGTCGTCGTTATTATCGTCATTATCATCGTTGTTATAGTCCTTATTATCCACATAATTATCGTCGTTAATATCGTCGTTATTTTGTCTTAATCATCGTCGTTTATATCGTCATTATCATCGTTGTTATCGTCCTTATTATCCTCAAAATTATCGTCGTTAATATCGTCGTTATTTTGTCATAATCATCGTCGTTAATGTCGTCGTTATTATCGTCATTATCATCGTTGTTATTGTCCTTATTATCCTCAAAATTATCGTCGTTAATATCGTCGTTATTTTGTCATAATCATCGTCGTTAATGTCGTCGTTTTTATCGTCATTATCATCGTTGTTATAGTCCTTATTATCCACATAATTATCGTCGTTAATATCGTCGTTATTTTGTCATAATCATCGTCGTTTATATCGTCATTATCATCGTTGTTATCGTCCTTATTATCCTCATAATTATCGTCGTTAATATCGTCGTTATTTTGTCATAATCATCGTCGTTAATGTCGTCGTTATTATCGTCATTATCATCGTTGTTATCGTCCTTATTATCCTCATAATTATCGTCGTTAATATCGTCGTTATTTTGTCATAATCAACGTCGTTTATATCGTCATTATCATCGTTGTTATCGTCCTTATTATCCTCAAAATTATCGTCGTTAATATCGTCGTTATTTTGTCATAATCATCGTCGTTAATGTCGTCGTTATTATCGTCATTATCATCGTTGTTATCGTCCTTATTATCCTCATAATTATCGTCGTTAATATCGTCGTTATTTTGTCATAATCAACGTCGTTTATATCGTCATTATCATCGTTGTTATCGTCCTTATTATCCTCAAAATTATCGTCGTTAATATCGTCGTTATTTTGTCATAATCATCGTCGTTAATGTCGTCGTTATTATCGTCATTATCATCATTGTTATCGTCCTTATTATCCTCATAATTATCGTCGTTAATATCGTCGTTATTTTGTCATAATCATCGTCGTTAATGTCGTCATTATCATCGTTGTTATCGTCCTTATTATCCTCGTAATTATCGTCGTTAATATCGTCGTTATTTTGTCATAATCATCGTCGTTAATGTCGTCGTTATTATCGTCATTATCATCGTTGTTATAGTCCTTATTATCCACATAATTATCGTCTTTAATATCGTCGTTATTTTGTCATAATCATCGTCGTTTATATCGTCATTATCATCGTTGTTATCGTCCTTATTATCCTCATAATTATCGTCGTTAATATCGTCGTTATTTTGTCATAATCAACGTCGTTTATATCGTCATTATCATCGTTGTTATCGTCCTTATTATCCTCAAAATTATCGTCGTTAATATCGTCGTTATTTTGTCATAATCATCGTCGTTTATGTCGTCGTTATTATCGTCATTATCATCGTTGTTATCGTCCTTATTATCCTCATAATTGTCGTCGTTAATATCGTCGTTATTTTGTCATAATCATCGTCGTTAATGTCGTCATTATCATCGTTGTTATCGTCCTTATTATCCTCAAAATTATCGTCGTTAATATCGTCGTTATTTTGTCATAATCATCGTCGTTAATGTCGTCGTTATTATCGTCATTATCATCGTTGTTATAGTCCTTATTATCCACATAATTATCGTCGTTAATATCGTCGTTATTTTTTCATAATCATCGTCGTTTATATCGTCACTATCATCGTTGTTATCGTCCTTAATATCCTCATAATTATCGTCGTTAATATCGTCGTTATTTTGTCATAATCATCGTCGTTAATGTCGTCGTTATTATCGTCATTATCATCGTTGTTATCGTCCTTATTATCCTCATAATTATCGTCGTTAATATCGTCGTTATTTTGTCATAATCAACGTCGTTTATATCGTCATTATCATCGTTGTTATCGTCCTTATTATCCTCAAAATTATCGTCGTTAATATCGTCGTTATTTTGTCATAATCATCGTCGTTAATGTCGTCGTTATTATCGTCATTATCATCGTTGTTATCGTCCTTATTATCCTCATAATTATCGTCGTTAATATCGTCGTTATTTTGTCATAATCATCGTCGTTAATGTCGTCATTATCATAGTTGTTATCGTCCTTATTATCCTCGTAATTATCGTCGTTAATATCGTCGTTATTTTGTCATAATCATCGTCGTTAATGTCGTCGTTATTATCGTCATTATCATCGTTGTTATAGTCCTTATTATCCACATAATTATCGTCGTTAATATCGTCGTTATTTTGTCATAATCATCGTCGTTTATATCGTCATTATCATCGTTGTTATCGTCCTTATTATCCTCATAATTATCGTCGTTAATATCGTCGTTATTTTGTCATAATCAACGTTGTTTATATCGTCATTATCATCGTTGTTATCGTCCTTATTATCCTCAAAATTATCGTCGTTAATATCGTCGTTATTTTGTCATAATCATCGTTGTTAATGTCGTCGTTATTATCGTCATTATCATCGTTGTTATCGTCCTTATTATCCTCATAATTGTCGTCGTTAATATCGTCGTTATTTTGTCATAATCATCGTCGTTAATGTCGTCATTATCATCGTTGTTATCGTCCTTATTATCCTCAAAATTATCGTCGTTAATATCGTCGTTATTTTGTCATAATCATCGTCGTTAATGTCGTCGTTATTATAGTCATTATCATCGTTGTTATAGTCCTTATTATCCACATAATTATCGTCGTTAATATCGTCGTTATTTTGTCATAATCATCGTCGTTTATATCGTCATTATCATCGTTGTTATCGTCCTTATTATCCTCAAAATTATCGTCGTTAATATCGTCGTTATTTTGTCATAATCATCGTCGTTAATGTCGTCGTTATTATCGTCATTATCATCGTTGTTATCGTCCTTATTATCCTCAAAATTATCGTCGTTAATATCGTCGTTATTTTGTCATAATCATCGTCGTTAATGTCGTCGTTATTATCGTCATTATCATCGTTGTTATAGTCCTTATTATCCACATAATTATCGTCGTTAATATCGTCGTTATTTTGTCATAATCATCGTCGTTTATATCGTCATTATCATCGTTGTTATCGTCCTTATTATCCTCATAATTATCGTCGTTAATATCGTCGTTATTTTGTCATAATCAACGTCGTTTATATCGTCATTATCATCGTTGTTATCGTCCTTATTATCCTCAAAATTATCGTCGTTAATATCGCCGTTATTTTGTCATAATCATCGTCGTTAATGTCGTCGTTATTATCGTCATTATCATCGTTGTTATCGTCCTTATTATCCTCATAATTGTCGTCGTTAATATCGTCGTTATTTTGTCATAATCATCGTCGTTAATGTCGTCATTATCATCGTTGTTATCGTCCTTATTATCCTCAAAATTATCGTCGTTAATATCGTCGTTATTTTGTCATAATCATCGTCGTTAATGTCGTCGTTATTATCGTCATTATCATCGTTGTTATAGTCCTTATTATCCACATAATTATCGTCGTTAATATCGTCGTTATTTTGTCATAATCATCGTCGTTTATATCGTCATTATCATCGTTGTTATCGTCCTTATTATCCTCAATATTATCATCGTTAAAATCGTCGTTATTTTGTCATAATCATCGTCGTTAATGTCGTCGTTATTATCGTCATTATCATCGTTGTTATCGTCCTTATTATCCTCAAAATTATCGTCGTTAATATCGTCGTTATTTTGTCATAATCATCGTCGTTAATGTCGTCGTTATTATCGTCATTATCATCGTTGTTATAGTCCTTATTATCCACATAATTATCGTCGTTAATATCGTCGTTATTTTGTCATAATCATCGTCGTTTATATCGTCATTATCATCGTTGTTATCGTCCTTATTATCCTCATAATTATCGTCGTTAATATCGTCGTTATTTTGTCATAATCATCGTCGTTAATGTCGTCGTTATTATCGTCATTATCATCGTTGTTATCGTCCTTATTATCCTCATAATTATCGTCGTTAATATCGTCGTTATTTTGTCATAATCATCGTCGTTTATATCGTCATTATCATCGTTGTTATCGTCCTTATTATCCTCAAAATTATCGTCGTTAATATCGTCGTTATTTTGTCATAATCATCGTCGTTAATGTCGTCGTTATTATCGTCATTATCATCGTTGTTATCGTCCTTATTATCCTCATAATTATCGTCGTTAATATCGTCGTTATTTTGTCATAATCATCGTCGTTAATGTCGTCATTATCATCGTTGTTATCGTCCTTATTATCCTCGTAATTATCGTCGTTAATATCGTCGTTATTTTGTCATAATCATCGTCGTTAATGTCGTCGTTATTATCGTCATTATCATCGTTGTTATAGTCCTTATTATCCACATAATTATCGTCGTTAATATCGTCGTTATTTTGTCATAATCATCGTCGTTTATATCGTCATTATCATCGTTGTTATCGTCCTTATTATCCTCATAATTATCGTCGTCAATATCGTCGTTATTTTGTCATAATCAACGTCGTTTATATCGTCATTATCATCGTTGTTATCGTCCTTATTATCCTCAAAATTATCGTCGTTAATATCGTCGTTATTTTGTCATAATCATCGTCGTTAATGTCGTCGTTATTATCGTCATTATCATCGTTGTTATCGTCCTTATTATCTTCATAATTGTCGTCGTTAATATCGTCGTTATTTTGTCATAATCATCGTCGTTAATGTCGTCGTTATTATCGTCATTATCATCGTTGTTATCGTCCTTATTATCCTCAAAATTATCGTCGTTAATATCGTCGTTATTTTGTCATAATCATCGTCGTTAATGTCGTCGTTATTATCGTCATTATTATCGTTGTTATAGTCCTTATTATCCACATAATTATCGTCGTTAATATCGTCGTTATTTTGTCATAATCATCGTCGTTTATATCGTCATTATCATCGTTGTTATCGTCCTTATTATCCTCAAAATTATCGTCGTTAATATCGTCGTTATTTTGTCATAATCATCGTCGTTAATGTCGTCGTTATTATCGTCATTATCATCGTTGTTATCGTCCTTATTATCCTCAAAATTATCGTCGTTAATATCGTCGTTATTTTGTCATAATCATCGTCGTTAATGTCGTCGTTATTATCGTCATTATCATCGTTGTTATAGTCCTTATTATCCACATAATTATCGTCGTTAATATCGTCGTTATTTTGTCATAATCATCGTCGTTTATATCGTCATTATCATCGTTGTTATCGTCCTTATTATCCTCATAATTATCGTCGTTAATATCGTCGTTATTTTGTCATAATCATCGTCATTAATGTCGTCGTTATTATCGTCATTATCATCGTTGTTATCGTCCTTATTATCCTCATAATTATCGTCGTTAATATCGTCGTTATTTTGTCATAATCAACGTCGTTTATATCGTCATTATCATCGTTGTTATCGTCCTTATTATCCTCAAAATTATCGTCGTTAATATCGTCGTTATTTTGTCATAATCATCGTCGTTAATGTCGTCGTTATTATCGTCATTATCATCGTTGTTATCGTCCTTATTATCCTCATAATTATCGTCGTTAATATCGTCGTTATTTTGTCATAATCATCGTCGTTAATGTCGTCATTATCATCGTTGTTATCGTCCTTATTATCCTCGTAATTATCGTCGTTAATATCGTCGTTATTTTGTCATAATCATCGTCGTTAATGTCGTCGTTATTATCGTCATTATCATCGTTGTTATCGTCCTTATTATCCTCATAATTATCGTCGTTAATATCGTCGTTATTTTGTCATAACCATCGTCGTTAATGTCGTCGTTATTATCGTCATTATCATCGTTGTTATAGTCCTTATTATCCACATAATTATCGTCGTTAATATCGTCGTTATTTTGTCATAATCATCGTCGTTTATATCGTCATTATCATCGTTGTTATCGTCCTTATTATCCTCAAAATTATCGTCGTTAATATCGTCGTTATTTTGTCATAATCATCGTCGTTAATGTCGTCTTTATTATCGTCATTATCATCGTTGTTATCGTCCTTATTATCCTCATAATTATCGTCGTTAATATCGTCGTTATTTTGTCATAATCAACGTCGTTTATATCGTCATTATCATCGTTGTTATCGTCCTTATTATCCTCAAAATTATCGTCGTTAATATCGTCGTTATTTTGTCATAATCATCGTCGTTAATGTCGTCATTATCATCGTTGTTATCGTCCTTATTATCCTCAAAATTATCGTCGTTAATATCGTCGTTATTTTGTCATAATCATCGTCGTTAATGTCGTCGTTATTATCGTCATTATCATCGTTGTTATCGTCCTTATTATCCTCATAATTGTCGTCGTTAATATCGTCGTTATTTTGTCATAATCATCGTCGTTAATGTCGTCATTATCATCGTTGTTATCGTCCTTATTATCCTCAAAATTATCGTCGTTAATATCGTCGTTATTTTGTCATAATCATCGTCGTTAATGTCGTCGTTATTATCGTCATTATCATCGTTGTTATAGTCCTTATTATCCACATAATTATCGTCGTTAATATCGTCGTTATTTTGTCATAATCATCGTCGTTTATATCGTCATTATCATCGTTGTTATCGTCCTTATTATCCTCAAAATTATCGTCGTTAATATCGTCGTTATTTTGTCATAATCATCGTCGTTAATGTCGTCGTTATTATCGTCATTATCATCGTTGTTATCGTCCTTATTATCCTCAAAATTATCGTCGTTAATATCGTCGTTATTTTGTCATAATCATCGTCGTTAATGTCGTCGTTATTATCGTCATTATCATCGTTGTTATAGTCCTTATTACCCACATAATTATCGTCGTTAATATCGTCGTTATTTTGTCATAATCATCGTCGTTTATATCGTCATTATCATCGTTGTTATCGTCCTTATTATCCTCATAATTATCGTCGTTAATGTCGTCGTTATTTTGTCATAATCATCGTCGTTAATGTCGTCGTTATTATCGTCATTATAATCGTTGTTATCGTCCTTATTATCCTCATAATTATCGTCGTTAATATCGTCGTTATTTTGTCATAATCAACGTCGTTTATATCGTCATTATCATCGTTGTTATCGTCCTTATTATCCTCAAAATTATCGTCGTTAATATCGTCGTTATTTTGTCATAATCATCGTCGTTAATGTCGTCGTTATTATCGTCATTATCATCGTTGTTATCGTCCTTATTATCCTCATAATTATCGTCGTTAATATCGTCGTTATTTTGTCATAATCATCGTCGTTAATGTCGTCATTATCATCGTTGTTATCGTCCTTATTATCCTCGTAATTATCGTCGTTAATATCGTCGTTATTTTGTCATAATCATCGTCGTTAATGTCGTCGTTATTATCGTCATTATCATCGTTGTTATCGTCCTTATTATCCTCATAATTATCGTCGTTAATATCGTCGTTATTTTGTCATAATCATCGTCGTTAATGTCGTCGTTATTATCGTCATTATCATCGTTGTTATAGTCCTTATTATCCACATAATTATCGTCGTTAATATCGTCGTTATTTTGTCATAATCATCGTCGTTTATATCGTCATTATCATCGTTGTTATCGTCCTTATTATCCTCATAATTATCGTCGTTAATATCGTCGTTATTTTGTCATAATCATCGTCGTTTATATCGTCATTATCATCGTTGTTATCGTCCTTATTATCCTCATAATTATCGTCGTTAATATCGCCGTTATTTTGTCATAATCATCGACGTTAATGTCGTCGTTATTATCGTCATTATCATCGTTGTTATCGTCCTTATTATCCTCAAAATTATCGTCGTTAATATCGTCGTTATTTTGTCATAATCATCGTCGTTAATGTCGTCGTTATTATCGTCATTATCATCGTTGTTATCGTCCTTATTATCCTCATAATTATCGTCGTTAATATGGTCGTTATTTTGTCATAATCATCGTCGTTAATGTCGTCATTATCATCGTTGTTATCGTCCTTATTATCCTCATAATTATCGTCGTTAATATCGTCGTTATTTTGTCATAATCATCGTCGTTAATGTCGTCGTTATTATCGTCATTATCATCGTTGTTATCGTCCTTATTATCTTCATAATTGTCGTCGTTAATATCGTCGTTATTTTGTCATAATCATCGTCGTTAATGTCGTGATTATCATCGTTGTTATCGTCCTTATTATCCTCAAAATTATCGTCGTTAATATCTTCGTTATTTTGTCATAATCATCGTCGTTAATGTCGTCGTTATTATCGTCATTATCATCGTTGTTATAGTCCTTATTATCCACATAATTATCGTCGTTAATATCGTCGTTATTTTGTCATAATCATCGTCGTTTATATCGTCATTATCATCGTTGTTATCGTCCTTATTATCCTCAAAATTATCGTCGTTAATATCGTCGTTATTTTGTCATAATCATCGTCGTTAATGTCGTCGTTATTATCGTCATTATCATCGTTGTTATCGTCCTTATTATCCTCAAAATTATCGTCGTTAATATCGTCGTTATTTTGTCATAATCATCGTCGTTAATGTCGTCGATATTATCGTCATTATCATCGTTGTTATAGTCCTTATTATCCACATAATTATCGTCGTTAATATCGTCGTTATTTTGTCATAATCATCGTCGTTTATATCGTCATTATCATCGTTGTTATCGTCCTTATTATCCTCATAATTATCGTCGTTAATATCGTCGTTATTTTGTCATAATCATCGTCGTTAATGTCGTCGTTATTATCGTCATTATCATCGTTGTTATCGTCCTTATTATCCTCATAATTATCGTCGTTAATATCGTCGTTATTTTGTCATAATCATCGTCGTTAATGTCGTCATTATCATCGTTGTTATCGTCCTTATTATCCTCGTAATTATCATCGTTAATATCGTCGTTATTTTGTCATAATCATCGTCGTTAATGTCGTCGTTATTAGCGTCATTATCATCGTTGTTATCGTCCTTATTATCCTCATAATTATCGTCGTTAATATCGTCGTTATTTTGTCATAATCATCGTCGTTTATATCGTCATTATCATCGTTGTTGTCGTCCTTATTATCCTCATAATTATCGTCGTAAATATCGTCGTTATTTTGTCATAATCATCGTCGTTAATGTCGTCGTTATTATCGTCATTATCATCGTTGTTATCGTCCTTATTATCCTCATAATTATCGTCGGTAATATCGTCGTTATTTTGTCATAATCATCGTCGTTAATGTCGTCATTATTATCGTCATTATCATCGTTGTTATAGTCCTTATTATCCACATAATTATCGTCGTTAATATCGTCGTTATTTTGTCATAATAATCGTCGTTTATATCGTCATTATCATCGTCGTTAATATCGTCGTTATTTTGTCATAATCATCGTCGTTAATATCGTCGTTATTTTGTCATAATCATCGTCGTTAATGTCGTCGTTATTATCGTCATTATCATCGTTGTTATCGTCCTTATTATCCTCATAATTATCGTCGTTAATATCGTCGTTATTTTGTCATAATCAACGTCGTTTATATCGTCATTATCATCGTTGTTATCGTCCTTATTATCCTCAAAATTATCGTCGTTAATATCGTCGTTATTTTGTCATAATCATCGTCGTTAATGTCGTCGTTATTATCGTCATTATCATCGTTGTTATCGTCCTTATTATCCTCATAATTATCGTCGTTAATATCGTCGTTATTTTGTCATAATCATCGTCGTTAATGTCGTCATTATCATCGTTGTTATCGTCCTTATTATCCTCGTAATTATCGTCGTTAATATCGTCGTTATTTTGTCATAATCATCGTCGTTAATGTCGTCGTTATTATCGTCATTATCATCGTTGTTATAGTCCTTATTATCCACATAATTATCGTTGTTAATATCGTCGTTATTTTGTCATAATCATCGTCGTTTATATCGTCATTATCATCGTTGTTATCGTCCTTATTATCCTCATAATAATCGTCGTTAATATCGTCGTTATTTTGTCATAATCAACGTCGTTTATATCGTCATTATCATCGTTGTTATCGTCCTTATTATCCTCAAAATTATCGTCGTTAATATCGTCGTTATTTTGTCATAATCATCGTCGTTAATGTCGTCGTTATTATCGTCATTATCATCGTTGTTATAGTCCTTATTATCCACATAATTATCGTCGTTAATATCGTCGTTATTTTGTCATAATCATCGTCGTTTATATCGTCATTATCATCGTTGTTATCGTCCTTATTATCCTCAAAATTATCGTCGTTAATATCGTCGTTATTTTGTCATAATCATCGTCGTTAATGTCGTCGTTATTATCGTCATTATCATCGTTGTTATCGTCCTTATTATCCTCAAAATTATCGTCGTTAATATCGTCGTTATTTTGTCATAATCATCGTCGTTAATGTCGTCGTTATTATCGTCATTATCATCGTTGTTATAGTCCTTATTATCCACATAATTATCGTCGTTAATATCGTCGTTATTTTGTCATAATCATCGTCGTTTATATCGTCATTATCATCGTTGTTATCGTCCTTAATATCCTCATAATAATCGTCGTTAATATCGTCGTTATTTTGTCATAATCATCGTCGTTAATGTCGTCGTTATTATCGTCATTATCATCGTTGTTATCGTCCTTATTATCCTCATAATTATCGTCGTTAATATCGTCGTTATTTTGTCATAATCATCGTCGTTAATGTCGTCATTATCATCGTTGTTATCGTCCTTATTATCCTCATAATTATCGTCGTTAATATCGTCGTTATTTTGTCATAATTATCGTCGTTAATGTCGTCAATTATCGTCAATATCATCGGTGTTATAGTCCTTATTATCCACATAATTATCGTCGTTAATATCGTCGTTATTTTGTCATAATCATCGTCGTTTATATCGTCATTATCATCGTTGTAATCGTCCTTATTATCCTCATAATTATCGTCGTTAATATCGTCATTATCATCGTTGTTATCGTCCTTATTATCCTCAAAATTATCGTCGTTAATATCGTCGTTATTTTGTCATAATCATCGTCGTTAATGTCGTAGTTATTATCGTCATTATCATCAGTTGTTATCGTCCTTATTATCCTCATAATTATCGTCGTTAATATCGTCGTTATTTTGTCATAATCATCGTCGTTAATGTCGTCATTATCATCGTTGTTATCGTCCTTATTATCCTCGTAATTATCGTCGTTAATATCGTCGTTATTTTGTCATAATCATCGTCGTTAATGTCGTCGTTATTATCGTCATTATCATCGTTGTTATAGTCCTTATTATCCACATAATTATCGTCGTTAATATCGTCGTTATTTTGTCATAATCATCGTCGTTTATATCGTCATTATCATCGTTGTTATCGTCCTTATTATCCTCATAATTATCGTCGTTAATATCGTCGTTATTTTGTCATAATCAACGTCGTTTATATCGTCATTATCATCGTTGTTATCGTCCTTATTATCCTCAAAATTATCGTCGTTAATATCGTCGTTATTTTGTCATAATCATCGTCGTTAATGTCGTCGTTATTATCGTCATTATCATCGTTGTTATCGTCCTTATTATCCTCATAATTATCGTCGTTAATATCGTCGTTATTTTGTCATAATAATCGTCGTTAATGTCGTCATTATCATCGTTGTTATCGTCCTTATTATCCTCGTAATTATCGTCGTTAATATCGTCGTTATTTTGTCATAATCATCGTCGTTAATGTCGTCGTTATTATCGTCATTATCATCGTTGTTATCGTCCTTATTATCCTCATAATTATCGTCGTTAATATCGTCGTTATTTTGTCATAACCATCGTCGTTAATGTCGTCGTTATTATCGTCATTATCATCGTTGTTATAGTCTTTATTATCCACATAATTATCGTCGTTAATATCGTCGTTATTTTGTCATAATCATCGTCGTTTATATCGTCATTATCATCGTTGTTATCGTCCTTATTATCCTCATAATTATCGTCGTTAATATCGTCGTTATTTTGTCATAATCATCGTCGTTTATATCGTCATTATCATCGTTGTTATCGTCCTTATTATCCTCATAATTATCGTCGTTAATATCGCCGTTATTTTGTCATAATCATCGACGTTAATGTCGTCGTTATTATCGTCATTATCATCGTTGTTATCGTCCTTATTATCCTCAAAATTATCGTCGTTAATATCGTCGTTATTTTGTCATAATCATCGTCGTTAATGTCGTCGTTATTATCGTCATTATCATCGTTGTTATCGTCCTTATTATCCTCATAATTATCGTTGTTAATATGGTCGTTATTTTGTCATTATCATCGTCGTTAATGTCGTCATTATCATCGTTGTTATCGTCCTTATTATCCTTATAATTATCGTCGTTATTATCGTCGTTATTTTGTCATAATCATCGTCGTTAATGTCGTCGTTATTATCGTCATTATCATCGTTGTTATCGTCCTTATTATCCACATAATTATCGTCGTTAATATCGTCGTTATTTTGTCATAATCATCGTCGTTTATATCGTCATTATCATCGTTGTTATCGTCCTTATTATCCTCAAAATTATCGTCGTTAATATCGTCGTTATTTTGTCATAATCATCGTCGTTAATGTCGTCGTTATTATCGTCATTATCATCGTTGTTATCGTCCTTAATATCCTCAAAATTATCGTCGTTAATATCGTCGTTATTTTGTCATAATCATCGTCGTTAATGTCGTCGTTATTATCGTCATTATCATCGTTGTTATAGTCCTTATTATCCACATAATTATCGTCGTTAATATCGTCGTTATTTTGTCATAATCATCGTCGTTTATATCGTCATTATCATCGTTGTTATCGTCCTTATTATCCTCATAATTATCGTCGTTAATATCGTCGTTATTTTGTCATAATCATCGTCGTTAATGTCGTCGTTATTATCGTCATTATCATAGTTGTTATCGTCCTTATTATCCTCATAATTATCGTCGTTAATATCGTCGTTATTTTGTCATAATCATCGTCGTTAATGTCGTCATTATCATCGTTGTTATCGTCCTTATTATCCTCGTAATTATCGTCGTCAATATCGTCGTTATTTTGTCATAATCATCGTCGTTAATGTCGTCGTTATTATCGTCATTATCATCGTTGTTATCGTCCTTAATATCCTCATAATTATCGTCGTTAATATCGTCGTTATTTTGTCATAATCATCGTCGTTAATGTCGTCGTTATTATCGTCATTATCATCGTTGTTATCGTCCTTATTATCCTCATAATTATCGTCGTTAATATCGTCGTTATTTTGTCATAATAATCGTCGTTAATGTCGTCATTATCATCGTTGTTATCGTCCTTATTATCCTCGTAATTATCGTCGTTAATATCGTCGTTATTTTGTCATAATCATCGTCGTTAATGTCGTCGTTATTATCGTCATTATCATCGTTGTTATCGTCCTTATTATCCTCATAATTATCGTCGTTAATATCGTCGTTATTTTGTCATAACCATCGTCGTTAATGTCGTCGTTATTATCGTCATTATCATCGTTGTTATAGTCTTTATTATCCACATAATTATCGTCGTTAATATCGTCGTTATTTTGTCATAATCATCGTCGTTTATATCGTCATTATCATCGTTGTTATCGTCCTTATTATCCTCATAATTATCGTCGTTAATATCGTCGTTATTTTGTCATAATCATCGTCGTTTATATCGTCATTATCATCGTTGTTATCGTCCTTATTATCCTCATAATTATCGTCGTTAATATCGCCGTTATTTTGTCATAATCATCGACGTTAATGTCGTCGTTATTATCGTCATTATCATCGTTGTTATCGTCCTTATTATCCTCAAAATTATCGTCGTTAATATCGTCGTTATTTTGTCATAATCATCGTCGTTAATGTCGTCGTTATTATCGTCATTATCATCGTTGTTATCGTCCTTATTATCCTCATAATTATCGTTGTTAATATGGTCGTTATTTTGTCATTATCATCGTCGTTAATGTCGTCATTATCATCGTTGTTATCGTCCTTATTATCCTCATAATTATCGTCGTTATTATCGTCGTTATTTTGTCATAATCATCGTCGTTAATGTCGTCGTTATTATCGTCATTATCATCGTTGTTATCGTCCTTATTATCCACATAATTATCGTCGTTAATATCGTCGTTATTTTGTCATAATCATCGTCGTTTATATCGTCATTATCATCGTTGTTATTGTCCTTATTATCCTCAAAATTATCGTCGTTAATATCGTCGTTATTTTGTCATAATCATCGTCGTTAATGTCGTCGTTATTATCGTCATTATCATCGTTGTTATCGTCCTTAATATCCTCAAAATTATCGTCGTTAATATCGTCGTTATTTTGTCATAATCATCGTCGTTAATGTCGTCGTTATTATCGTCATTATCATCGTTGTTATAGTCCTTATTATCCACATAATTTTCGTTGTTAATATCGTCGTTATTTTGTCATAATCATCGTCGTTTATATCGTCATTATCATCGTTGTTATCGTCCTTATTATCCTCATAATTATCGTCGTTAATATCGTCGTTATTTTGTCATAATCATCGTCGTTAATGTCGTCGTTATTATCGTCATTATCATAGTTGTTATCGTCCTTATTTTCCTCATAATTATCGTCGTTAATATCGTCGTTATTTTGTCATAATCATCGTCGTTAATGTCGTCATTATCATCGTTGTTATCGTCCTTATTATCCTCGTAATTATCGTCGTCAATATCGTCGTTATTTTGTCATAATCATCGTCGTTAATGTCGTCGTTATTATCGTCATTATCATCGTTGTTATCGTCCTTATTATCCTCATAATTATCGTCGTTAATATCGCCGTTATTTTGTCATAATCATCGACGTTAATGTCGTCGTTATTATCGTCATTATCATCGTTGTTATCGTCCATATTATCCTCAAAATTATCGTCGTTAATATCGTCGTTATTTTGTCATAATCATCGTCGTTAATGTCGTCATTATCATCGTTGTTATCGTCCTTATTATCCTCAAAATTATCGTCGTTAATATCGTCGTTATTTTGTCATAATCATCGTCGTTAATGTCGTCGTTATTATCGTCATTATCATCGTTGTTATAGTCCTTATTATCCACATAATTATCGTCGTTAATATCGTCGTTATTTTGTCATAATCATCGTCGTTTATATCGTCATTATCATCGTTGTTATCGTCCTTATTATCCTCATAATTATCGTCGTTAATATCGTCGTTATTTTGTCATAATCATCGTCGTTTATATCGTCATTATCATCGTTGTTATCGTCCTTATTATCCTCATAATTATCGTCGTTAATATCGCCGTTATTTTGTCATAATCATCGACGTTAATGTCGTCGTTATTATCGTCATTATCATCGTTGTTATCGTCCTTATTATCCTCAAAATTATCGTCGTTAATATCGTCGTTATTTTGTCATAATCATCGTCGTTAATGTCGTCGTTATTATCGTCATTATCATCGTTGTTATCGTCCTTATTATCCTCATAATTATCGTTGTTAATATGGTCGTTATTTTGTCATTATCATCGTCGTTAATGTCGTCATTATCATCGTTGTTATCGTCCTTATTATCCTCATAATTATCGTCGTTATTATCGTCGTTATTTTGTCATAATCATCGTCGTTAATGTCGTCGTTATTATCGTCATTATCATCGTTGTTATCGTCCTTATTATCCACATAATTATCGTCGTTAATATCGTCGTTATTTTGTCATAATCATCGTCGTTTATATCGTCATTATCATCGTTGTTATCGTCCTTATTATCCTCAAAATTATCGTCGTTAATATCGTCGTTATTTTGTCATAATCATCGTCGTTAATGTCGTCGTTATTATCGTCATTATCATCGTTGTTATCGTCCTTAATATCCTCAAAATTATCGTCGTTAATATCGTCGTTATTTTGTCATAATCATCGTCGTTAATGTCGTCGTTATTATCGTCATTATCATCGTTGTTATAGTCCTTATTATCCACATAATTATCGTCGTTAATATCGTCGTTATTTTGTCATAATCATCGTCGTTTATATCGTCATTATCATCGTTGTTATCGTCCTTATTATCCTCATAATTATCGTCGTTAATATCGTCGTTATTTTGTCATAATCATCGTCGTTAATGTCGTCGTTATTATCGTCATTATCATCGTTGTTATCGTCCTTATTATCCTCATAATTATCGTCGTTAATATCGTCGTTATTTTGTCATAATCATCGTCGTTAATGTCGTTTTATCATCGTTGTTATCGTCCTTATTATCCTCGTAATTATCGTCGTCAATATCGTCGTTATTTTGTCATAATCATCGTCGTTAATGTCGTCGTTATTATCGTCATTATCATCGTTGTTATCGTCCTTATTATCCTCATAATTATCGTCGTTAATATCGCCGTTATTTTGTCATAATCATCGACGTTAATGTCGTCGTTATTATCGTCATTATCATCGTTGTTATCGTCCTTATTATCCTCAAAATTATCGTCGTTAATATCGTCGTTATTTTGTCATAATCATCGTCGTTAATGTCGTCATTATCATCGTTGTTATCGTCCTTATTATCCTCAAAATTATCGTCGTTAATATCGTCGTAATTTTGTCATAATCATCGTCGTTAATGTCGTCGTTATTATCGTCATTATCATCGTTGTTATAGTCCTTATTATCCACATAATTATCGTCGTTAATATCGTCGTTATTTTGTCATAATCATCGTCGTTTATATCGTCATTATCATCGTTGTTATCGTCCTTATTATCCTCAAAATTATCGTCGTTAATATCGTCGTTATTTTGTCATAATCATCGTCGTTAATGTCGTCGTTATTATCGTCATTATCATCGTTGTTATCGTCCTTATTATCCTCAAAATTATCGTCGTTAATATCGTCGTTATTTTGTCATAATCATCGTCGTTAATGTCGTCGTTATTATCGTCATTATCATCGTTGTTATAGTCCTTATTATCCACATAATTATCGTCGTTAATATCGTCGTTATTTTGTCATAATCATCGTCGTTTATATCGTCATTATCATCGTTGTTATTGTCCTTATTATCCTCATAATTATCGTCGTTAATATCGTCGTTATTTTGTCATAATCATCGTCGTTAATGTCGTCGTTATTATCGTCATTATCATCGTTGTTATCGTCCTTATTATCCTCATAATTATCGTCGTTAATATCGTCGTTATTTTGTCATAATCAACGTCGTTTATATCGTCATTATCATCGTTGTTATCGTCCTTATTATCCTCAAAATTATCGTCGTTAATATCGTCGTTATTTTGTCATAATCATCGTCGTTAATGTCGTCGTTATTATCGTCATTATCATCGTTGTTATCGTCCTTATTATCCTCATAATTATCGTCGTTAATATCGCCGTTATTTTGTCATAATCATCGTCGTTAATGTCGTCATTATCATCGTTGTTATCGTCCTTATTATCCTCGTAATTATCGTCGTTAATATCGTCGTTATTTTGTCATAATCATCGTCGTTAATGTCGTCGTTATTATCGTCATTATCATCGTTGTTATCGTCCTTATTATCCTCATAATTATCGTCGTTAATATCGTCGTTATTTTGTCATAACCATCGTCGTTAATGTCGTCGTTATTATCGTCATTATCATCGTTGTTATAGTCCTTATTATCCACATAATTATCGTCGTTAATATCGTCGTTATTTTGTCATAATCATCGTCGTTTATATCGTCATTATCATCGTTGTTATCGTCCTTATTATCCTCATAATTATCGTCGTTAATATCGTCGTTATTTTGTCATAATCATCGTCGTTTATATCGTCATTATCATCGTTGTTATCGTCCTTATTAACCTCATAATTATCGTCGTTAATATCGCCGTTATTTTGTCATAATCATCGACGTTAATGTCGTCGTTATTATCGTCATTATCATCGTTGTTATCGTCCTTATTATCCTCAAAATTATCGTCGTTAATATCGTCGTTATTTTGTCATAATCATCGTCGTTAATGTCGTCGTTATTATCGTCATTATCATCGTTTTTATCGTCCTTATTATCCTCATAATTATCGTCGTTAATATGGTCGTTATTTTGTCATAATCATCGTCGTTAATGTCGTCATTATCATCGTTGTTATCGTCCTTATTATCCTCATAATTATCGTCGTTAATATCGTCGTTATTTTGTCATAATCATCGTCGTTAATGTCGTCGTTATTATCGTCATTATCATCGTTGTTATCGTCCTTATTATCCTCATAATTGTCGTCGTTAATATCGTCGTTATTTTGTCATAATCATCGTCGTTAATGTCGTCATTATCATCGTTGTTATCGTCCTTATTATCCTCAAAATTATCGTCGTTAATATCGTCGTTATTTTGTCATAATCATCGTCGTTAATGTCGTCGTTATTATCGTCATTATCATCGTTGTTATCGTCCTTATTATCCTCAAAATTATCGTCGTTAATATCGTCGTTATTTTGTCATAATCATCGTCGTTAATGTCGTCGTTATTATCGTCATTATCATCGTTGTTATAGTCCTTATTATCCACATAATTATCGTCGTTAATATCGTCGTTATTTTGTCATAATCATCGTCGTTTATATCGTCATTATCATCGTTGTTATCGTCCTTATTATCCTCATAATTATCGTCGTTAATATCGTCGTTATTTTGTCATAATCATCGTCGTTAATGTCGTCGTTATTATCGTCATTATCATCGTTGTTATCGTCCTTATTATCCTCATAATTATCGTCGTTAATATCGTCGTTATTTTGTCATAATCATCGTCGTTAATGTCGTCATTATCATCGTTGTTATCGTCCTTATTATCCTCGAAATTATCATCGTTAATATCGTCGTTATTTTGTCATAATCATCGTCGTTAATGTCGTCGTTATTATCGTCATTATCATCGTTGTTATCGTCCTTATTATCCTCATAATTATCGTCGTTAATATCGTCGTTATTTTGTCATAATCATCGTCGTTTATATCGTCATTATCATCGTTGTTGTCGTCCTTATTATCCTCATAATTATCGTCGTAAATATCGTCGTTATTTTGTCATAATCATCGTCGTTAATGTCGTCGTTATTATCGTCATTATCATCGTTGTTATCGTCCTTATTATCCTCATAATTATCGTCGTTAATATCGTCGTTATTTTGTCATAATCATCGTCGTTAATGTCGTCATTATTATCGTCATTATCATCGTTGTTATAGTCCTTATTATCCACATAATTATCGTCGTTAATATCGTCGTTATTTTGTCATAATCATCGTCGTTTATATCGTCATTATCATCGTCGTTAATATCGTCGTTATTTTGTCATAATCATCGTCGTTAATATCGTCGTTATTTTGTCATAATCATCGTCGTTAATGTCGTCGTTATTATCGTCATTATCATCGTTGTTATCGTCCTTATTATCCTCATAATTATCGTCGTTAATATCGTCGTTATTTTGTCATAATCAACGTCGTTTATATCGTCATTATCATCGTTGTTATCGTCCTTATTATCCTCAAAATTATCGTCGTTAATATCGTCGTTATTTTGTCATAATCATCGTCGTTAATGTCGTCGTTATTATCGTCATTATCATCGTTGTTATCGTCCTTATTATCCTCATAATTATCGTCGTTAATATCGTCGTTATTTTGTCATAATCATCGTCGTTAATGTCGTCATTATCATCGTTGTTATCGTCCTTATTATCCTCGTAATTATCGTCGTTAATATCGTCGTTATTTTGTCATAATCATCGTCGTTAATGTCGTCGTTATTATCGTCATTATCATCGTTGTTATCGTCCTTATTATCCTCATAATTATCGTCGTTAATATCGTCGTTATTTTGTCATAATCATCGTCGTTAATGTCGTCATTATCATCGTTGTTATCGTCCTTATTATCCTCGTAATTATCATCGTTAATATCGTCGTTATTTTGTCATAATCATCGTCGTTAATGTCGTCGTTATTATCGTCATTATCATCGTTGTTATCGTCCTTATTATCCTCATAATTATCGTCGTTAATATCGTCGTTATTTTGTCATAATCATCGTCGTTTATATCGTCATTATCATCGTTGTTGTCGTCCTTATTATCCTCATAATTATCGTCGTAAATATCGTCGTTATTTTGTCATAATCATCGTCGTTAATGTCGTCGTTATTATCGTCATTATCATCGTTGTTATCGTCCTTATTATCCTCATAATTATCGTCGTTAATATCGTCGTTATTTTGTCATAATCATCGTCGTTAATGTCGTCATTATTATCGTCATTATCATCGTTGTTATAGTCCTTATTATCCACATAATTATCGTCGTTAATATCGTCGTTATTTTGTCATAATCATCGTCGTTTATATCGTCATTATCATCGTCGTTAATATCGTCGTTATTTTGTCATAATCATCGTCGTTAATATCGTCGTTATTTTGTCATAATCATCGTCGTTAATGTCGTCGTTATTATCGTCATTATCATCGTTGTTATCGTCCTTATTATCCTCATAATTATCGTCGTTAATATCGTCGTTATTTTGTCATAATCAACGTCGTTTATATCGTCATTATCATCGTTGTTATCGTCCTTATTATCCTCAAAATTATCGTCGTTAATATCGTCGTTATTTTGTCATAATCATCGTCGTTAATGTCGTCGTTATTATCGTCATTATCATCGTTGTTATCGTCCTTATTATCCTCATAATTATCGTCGTTAATATCGTCGTTATTTTGTCATAATCATCGTCGTTAATGTCGTCATTATCATCGTTGTTATCGTCCTTATTATCCTCGTAATTATCGTCGTTAATATCGTCGTTATTTTGTCATAATCATCGTCGTTAATGTCGTCGTTATTATCGTCATTATCATCGTTGTTATAGTCCTTATTATCCACATAATTATCGTCGTTAATATCGTCGTTATTTTGTCATAATCATCGTCGTTTATATCGTCATTATCATCGTTGTTATCGTCCTTATTATCCTCATAATTATCGTCGTTAATATCGTCGTTATTTTGTCATAATCAACGTCGTTTATATCGTCATTATCATCGTTGTTATCGTCCTTATTATCCTCAAAATTATCGTCGTTAATATCGTCGTTATTTTGTCATAATCATCGTCGTTAATGTCGTCGTTATTATCGTCATTATCATCGTTGTTATCGTCCTTATTATCCTCATAATTGTCGTCGTTAATATCGTCGTTATTTTGTCATAATCATCGTCGTTAATGTCGTCATTATCATCGTTGTTATCGTCCTTATTATCCTCAAAATTATCGTCGTTAATATCGTCGTTATTTTGTCATAATCATCGTCGTTAATGTCGTCGTTATTATCGTCATTATCATCGTTGTTATAGTCCTTATTATCCACATAATTATCGTCGTTAATATCGTCGTTATTTTGTCATAATCATCGTCGTTTATATCGTCATTATCATCGTTGTTATCGTCCTTATTATCCTCAAAATTATCGTCGATAATATCGTCGTTATTTTGTCATAATCATCGTCGTTAATGTCGTCGTTATTATCGTCATTATCATCGTTGTTATCGTCCTTATTATCCTCAAAATTATCGTCGTTAATATCGTCGTTATTTTGTCATAATCATCGTCGTTAATGTCGTCGTTATTATCGTCATTATCATCGTTGTTATCGTCCTTATTATCCTCATAATTATCGTCGTTAATATCGTCGTTATTTTGTCATAATCATCGTCGTTAATGTCGTCATTATCATCGTTGTTATCGTCCTTATTATCCTCGTAATTATCGTCGTTAATATCGTCGTTATTTTGTCATAATCATCGTCGTTAATGTCGTCGTTATTATCGTCATTATCATCGTTGTTATAGTCCTTATTATCCACATAATTATCGTCGTTAATATCGTCGTTATTTTGTCATAATCATCGTCGTTTATATCGTCATTATCATCGTTGTTATCGTCCTTATTATCCTCATAATTATCGTCGTTAATATCGTCGTTATATTGTCATAATCAACGTCGTTTATATCGTCATTATCATCGTTGTTATCGTCCTTATTATCCTCAAAATTATCGTCGTTAATATCGTCGTTATTTTGTCATAATCATCGTCGTTAATGTCGTCGTTATTATCGTCATTATCATCGTTGTTATCGTCCTTATTATCCTCATAATTATCGTCGTTAATATCGTCGTTATTTTGTCATAATCATCGTCGTTAATGTCGTCATTATCATCGTTGTTATCGTCCTTATTATCCTCGTAATTATCGTCGTTAATATCGTCGTTATTTTGTCATAATCATCGTCGTTAATGTCGTCGTTATTATCGTCATTATCATCGTTGTTATAGTCCTTATTATCCACATAATTATCGTCGTTAATATCGTCGTTATTTTGTCATAATCATCGTCGTTTATATCGTCATTATCATCGTTGTTATCGTCCTTATTATCCTCATAATTATCGTCGTTAATATCGTCGTTATTTTGTCATAATCAACGTCGTTTATATCGTCATTATCATCGTTGTTATCGTCCTTATTATCCTCAAAATTATCGTCGTTAATATCGTCGTTATTTTGTCATAATCATCGTCGTTAATGTCGTCGTTATTATCGTCATTATCATCGTTGTTATCGTCCTTATTATCCTCATAATTGTCGTCGTTAATATCGTCGTTATTTTGTCATAATCATCGTCGTTAATGTCGTCATTATCATCGTTGTTATCGTCCTTATTATCCTCAAAATTATCGTCGTTAATATCGTCGTTATTTTGTCATAATCATCGTCGTTAATGTCGTCGTTATTATCGTCATTATCATCGTTGTTATAGTCCTTATTATCCACATAATTATCGTCGTTAATATCGTCGTTATTTTGTCATAATCATCGTCGTTTATATCGTCATTATCATCGTTGTTATCGTCCTTATTATCCTCAAAATTATCGTCGTTAATATCGTCGTTATTTTGTCGTAATCATCGTCGTTAATGTCGTCGTTATTATCGTCATTATCATCGTTGTTATCGTCCTTATTATCCTCAAAATTATCGTCGTTAATATCGTCGTTATTTTGTCATAATCATCGTCGTTAATGTCGTCGTTATTATCGTCATTATCATCGTTGTTATCGTCCTTATTATCCTCATAATTATCGTCGTTAATATCGTCGTTATTTTGTCATAATCATCGTCGTTAATGTCGTCATTATCATCGTTGTTATCGTCCTTATTATCCTCGTAATTATCGTCGTTAATATCGTCGTTATTTTGTCATAATCATCGTCGTTAATGTCGTCGTTATTATCGTCATTATCATCGTTGTTATAGTCCTTATTATCCACATAATTATCGTCGTTAATATCGTCGTTATTTTGTCATAATCATCGTCGTTTATATCGTCATTATCATCGTTGTTATCGTCCTTAATATCCTCATAATTATCGTCGTTAATATCGTCGTTATTTTGTCATAATCATCGTCGTTAATGTCGTCGTTATTATCGTCATTATCATCGTTGTTATCGTCCTTATTATCCTCATAATTATCGTCGTTAATATCGTCGTTATTTTGTCATAATCATCGTCGTTAATGTCGTCATTATCATCGTTGTTATCGTCCTTATTATCCTCGTAATTATCGTCGTTAATATCGTCGTTATTTTGTCATAATCATCGTCGTTAATGTCGTCGTTATTATCGTCATTATCATCGTTGTTATCGTCCTTATTATCCTCAAAATTATCGTCGTTAATATCGTCGTTATTTTGTCATAATCATCGTCGTTAATGTCGTCGTTATTATCGTCATTATCATCGTTGTTATAGTCCTTATTATCCACATAATTATCGTCGTTAATATCGTCGTTATTTTGTCATAATCATCGTCGTTTATATCGTCATTATCATCGTTGTTATCGTCCTTATTATCCTCAAAATTATCGTCGTTAATATCGTCGTTATTATGTCATAATCATCGTCGTTAATGTCGTCGTTATTATCGTCATTATCATCGTTGTTATCGTCCTTATTATCCTCAAAATTATCGTCGTTAATATCGTCGTTATTTTGTCATAATCATCGTCGTTAATGTCGTCGTTATTATCGTCATTATCATCGTTGTTATCGTCCTTATTATCCTCAAAATTATCGTCGTTAATATCGTCGTTATTTTGTCATAATCATCGTCGTTAATGTCGTCGTTATTATCGTCATTATCATCGTTGTTATCGTCCTTATTATCCTCATTATTATCGTCGTTAATATCGTCGTTATTTTGTCATAATCAACGTCGTTTATATCGTCATTATCATCGTTGTTATCGTCCTTATTATCCTCAAAATTATCGTCGTTAATATCGTCGTTATTTTGTCATAATCATCGTCGTTAATGTCGTCGTTATTATCGTCATTATCATCGTTGTTATCGTCCTTATTATCCTCATAATTATCGTCGTTAATATCGTCGTTATTTTGTCATAATCATCGTCGTTAATGTCGTCATTATCATCGTTGTTATCGTCCTTATTATCCTCGTAATTATCGTCGTTAATATCGTCGTTATTTTGTCATAATCATCGTCGTTAATGTCGTCGTTATTATCGTCATTATCATCGTTGTTATCGTCCTTATTATCCTCATAATTGTCGTCGTTAATATCGTCGTTATTTTGTCATAATCATCGTCGTTAATGTCGTCATTATCATCGTTGTTATCGTCCTTATTATCCTCAAAATTATCGTCGTTAATATCGTCGTTATTTTGTCATAATCATCGTCGTTAATGTCGTCGTTATTATCGTCATTATCATCGTTGTTATAGTCCTTATTATCCACATAATTATCGTCGTTAATATCGTCGTTATTTTGTCATAATCATCGTCGTTTATATCGTCATTATCATCGTTGTTATCGTCCTTATTATCCTCAAAATTATCGTCGTTAATATCGTCGTTATTTTGTCGTAATCATCGTCGTTAATGTCGTCGTTATTATCGTCATTATCATCGTTGTTATCGTCCTTATTATCCTCAAAATTATCGTCGTTAATATCGTCGTTATTTTGTCATAATCATCGTCGTTAATGTCGTCGTTATTATCGTCATTATCATCGTTGTTATCGTCCTTATTATCCTCATAATTATCGTCGTTAATATCGTCGTTATTTTGTCATAATCATCGTCGTTAATGTCGTCATTATCATCGTTGTTATCGTCCTTATTATCCTCGTAATTATCGTCGTTAATATCGTCGTTATTTTGTCATAATCATCGTCGTTAATGTCGTCGTTATTATCGTCATTATCATCGTTGTTATAGTCCTTATTATCCACATAATTATCGTCGTTAATATCGTCGTTATTTTGTCATAATCATCGTCGTTTATATCGTCATTATCATCGTTGTTATCGTCCTTAATATCCTCATAATTATCGTCGTTAATATCGTCGTTATTTTGTCATAATCATCGTCGTTAATGTCGTCGTTATTATCGTCATTATCATCGTTGTTATCGTCCTTATTATCCTCATAATTATCGTCGTTAATATCGTCGTTATTTTGTCATAATCATCGTCGTTAATGTCGTCATTATCATCGTTGTTATCGTCCTTATTATCCTCGTAATTATCGTCGTTAATATCGTCGTTATTTTGTCATAATCATCGTCGTTAATGTCGTCGTTATTATCGTCATTATCATCGTTGTTATCGTCCTTATTATCCTCAAAATTATCGTCGTTAATATCGTCGTTATTTTGTCATAATCATCGTCGTTAATGTCGTCGTTATTATCGTCATTATCATCGTTGTTATAGTCCTTATTATCCACATAATTATCGTCGTTAATATCGTCGTTATTTTGTCATAATCATCGTCGTTTATATCGTCATTATCATCGTTGTTATCGTCCTTATTATCCTCAAAATTATCGTCGTTAATATCGTCGTTATTATGTCATAATCATCGTCGTTAATGTCGTCGTTATTATCGTCATTATCATCGTTGTTATCGTCCTTATTATCCTCAAAATTATCGTCGTTAATATCGTCGTTATTTTGTCATAATCATCGTCGTTAATGTCGTCGTTATTATCGTCATTATCATCGTTGTTATCGTCCTTATTATCCTCAAAATTATCGTCGTTAATATCGTCGTTATTTTGTCATAATCATCGTCGTTAATGTCGTCGTTATTATCGTCATTATCATCGTTGTTATCGTCCTTATTATCCTCATTATTATCGTCGTTAATATCGTCGTTATTTTGTCATAATCAACGTCGTTTATATCGTCATTATCATCGTTGTTATCGTCCTTATTATCCTCAAAATTATCGTCGTTAATATCGTCGTTATTTTGTCATAATCATCGTCGTTAATGTCGTCGTTATTATCGTCATTATCATCGTTGTTATCGTCCTTATTATCCTCATAATTATCGTCGTTAATATCGTCGTTATTTTGTCATAATCATCGTCGTTAATGTCGTCATTATCATCGTTGTTATCGTCCTTATTATCCTCGTAATTATCGTCGTTAATATCGTCGTTATTTTGTCATAATCATCGTCGTTAATGTCGTCGTTATTATCGTCATTATCATCGTTGTTATCGTCCTTATTATCCTCATAATTATCGTCGTTAATATCGTCGTTATTTTGTCATAACCATCGTCGTTAATGTCGTCGTTATTATCATCATTATCATCGTTGTTATAGTCTTTATTATCCACGTAATTATCGTCGATAATATCGTCGTTATTTTGTCATAATCATCGTCGTTTATATCGTCATTATCATCGTTGTTATCGTCCTTATTATCCTCATAATTATCGTCGTTAATATCGTCGTTATTTTGTCATAATCATCGTCGTTTATATCGTCATTATCATCGTTGTTATCGTCCTTATTATCCTCATAATTATCGTCGTTAATATCGCCGTTATTTTGTCATAATCATCGACGTTAATGTCGTCGTTATTATCGTCATTATCATCGTTGTTATCGTCCTTATTATCCTCAAAATTATCGTCGTTAATATCGTCGTTATTTTGTCATAATCATCGTCGTTAATGTCGTCGTTATTATCGTCATTATCATCGTTGTTATCGTCCTTATTATCCTCATAATTATCGTTGTTAATATGGTCGTTATTTTGTCATTATCATCGTCGTTAATGTCGTCATTATCATCGTTGTTATCGTCCTTATTATCCTCATAATTATCGTCGTTATTATCGTCGTTATTTTGTCATAATCATCGTCGTTAATGTCGTCGTTATTATCGTCATTATCATCGTTGTTATCGTCCTTATTATCCACATAATTATCGTCGTTAATATCGTCGTTATTTTGTCATAATCATCGTCGTTTATATCGTCATTATCATCGTTGTTATCGTCCTTATTATCTTCAAAATTATCGTCGTTAATATCGTCGTTATTTTGTCATAATCATCGTCGTTAATGTCGTCGTTATTATCGTCATTATCATCGTTGTTATCGTCCTTAATATCCTCAAAATTATCGTCGTTAATATCGTCGTTATTTTGTCATAATCATCGTCGTTAATGTCGTCGTTATTATCGTCATTATCATCGTTGTTATAGTCCTTATTATCCACATAATTATCGTCGTTAATATCGTCGTTATTTTGTCATAATCATCGTCGTTTATATCGTCATTATCATCGTTGTTATCGTCCTTATTATCCTCATAATTATCGTCGTTAATATCGTCGTTATTTTGTCATAATCATCGTCGTTAATGTCGTCGTTATTATCGTCATTATCATCGTTGTTATCGTCCTTATTATCCTCATAATTATCGTCGTTAATATCGTCGTTATTTTGTCATAATCATCGTCGTTAATGTCGTCATTATCATCGTTGTTATCGTCCTTATTATCCTCATAATTATCGTCGTTAATATCGTCGTTATTTTGTCATAATCATCGTCGTTTATATCGTCATTATCATCGTTGTTATCGTCCTTATTATCCTCATAATTATCGTCGTTAATATCGTCGTTATTTTGTCATAATCATCGTCGTTAATGTCGTCGTTATTATCGTCATTATCATCGTTGTTATCGTCCTTATTATCCTCATAATTATCGTCGTTAATATCGTCGTTATTTTGTCATAATCATCGTCGTTAATGTCGTCATTATCATCGTTGTTATCGTCCTTATTATCCTCATAATTATCGTCGTTAATATCGTCGTTATTTTGTCATAATCAACGTCGTTTATATCGTCATTATCATCGTTGTTATCGTCCTTATTATCCTCAAAATTATCGTCGTTAATATCGTCGTTATTTTGTCATAATCATCGTCGTTAATGTCGTCGTTATTATCGTCATTATCATCGTTGTTATCGTCCTTATTATCCTCATAATTATCGTCGTTAATATCGTCGTTATTTTGTCATAATCATCGTCGTTAATGTCGTCATTATCATCGTTGTTATCGTCCTTATTATCCTCGTAATTATCGTCGTTAATATCGTCGTTATTTTGTCATAATCATCGTCGTTAATGTCGTCGTTATTATCGTCATTATCATCGTTGTTATCGTCCTTATTATCCTCATAATTATCGTCGTTAATATCGTCGTTATTTTGTCATAACCATCGTCGTTAATGTCGTCGTTATTATCGTCATTATCATCGTTGTTATAGTCTTTATTATCCACATAATTATCGTCGTTAATATCGTCGTTATTTTGTCATAATCATCGTCGTTTATATAGTCATTATCATCGTTGTTATCGTCCTTATTATCCTCATAATTATCGTCGTTAATATCGTCGTTATTTTGTCATAATCATCGTCGTTTATATCGTCATTATCATCGTTGTTATCGTCCTTATTATCCTCATAATTATCGTCGTTAATATCGCCGTTATTTTGTCATAATCATCGACGTTAATGTCGTCGTTATTATCGTCATTATCATCGTTGTTATCGTCCTTATTATCCTCAAAATTATCGTCGTTAATATCGTCGTTATTTTGTCATAATCATCGTCGTTAATGTCGTCGTTATTATCGTCATTATCATCGTTGTTATCGTCCTTATTATCCTCATAATTATCGTTGTTAATATGGTCGTTATTTTGTCATTATCATCGTCGTTAATGTCGTCATTATCATCGTTGTTATCGTCCTTATTATCCTCATAATTATCGTCGTTATTATCGTCGTTATTTTGTCATAATCATCGTCGTTAATGTCGTCGTTATTATCGTCATTATCATCGTTGTTATCGTCCTTATTATCCACATAATTATCGTCGTTAATATCGTCGTTATTTTGTCATAATCATCGTCGTTTATATCGTCATTATCATCGTTGTTATCGTCCTTATTATCCTCAAAATTATCGTCGTTAATATCGTCGTTATTTTGTCATAATCATCGTCGTTAATGTCGTCGTTATTATCGTCATTATCATCGTTGTTATCGTCCTTATTATCCTCATAATTATCGTTGTTAATATGGTCGTTATTTTGTCATTATCATCGTCGTTAATGTCGTCATTATCATCGTTGTTATCGTCCTTATTATCCTCATAATTATCGTCGTTATTATCGTCGTTATTTTGTCATAATCATCGTCGTTAATGTCGTCGTTATTATCGTCATTATCATCGTTGTTATCGTCCTTATTATCCACATAATTATCGTCGTTAATATCGTCGTTATTTTGTCATAATCATCGTCGTTTATATCGTCATTATCATCGTTGTTATCGTCCTTATTATCCTCAAAATTATCGTCGTCAATATCGTCGTTATTTTGTCATAATCATCGTCGTTAATGTCGTCGTTATTATCGTCATTATCATCGTTGTTATCGTCCTTATTATCCTCATAATTTTCGTCGTTAATATCGCCGTTATTTTGTCATAATCATCGACGTTAATGTCGTCGTTATTATCGTCATTATCATCGTTGTTATCGTCCTTATTTCCTCAAAATTATCGTCGTTAATATCGTCGTTATTTTGTCATAATCATCGTCGTTAATGTCGTCGTTATTATCGTCATTATCATCGTTGTTATCGTCCTTATTATCCTCATAATTATCGTCGTTAATATGGTCGTTTTTTTGTCATAATCATCGTCGTTAATGTCGTCATTATCATCGTTGTTATCGTCCTTATTATCCTCATAATTATCGTCGTTAATATCGTCGTTATTTTGTCATAATCATCGTCGTTAATGTCGTCGTTATTATCGTCATTATCATC
The DNA here is from genome assembly GCA_911387685.1 of Dolichovespula media. Classification (NCBI taxonomy): domain Eukaryota; kingdom Metazoa; phylum Arthropoda; class Insecta; order Hymenoptera; family Vespidae; genus Dolichovespula; species Dolichovespula media. The sequence continues at coordinate 239,911 of CAJVQJ010000019.1, read as the reverse complement.
GTTGTTATCGTCCTTATTATCCTCAAAATTATCGTCGTTAATATCGTCGTTATTTTGTCATAATCATCGTCGTTAATGTCGTCGTTATTATCGTCATTATCATCGTTGTTATAGTCCTTATTATCCACATAATTATCGTCGTTAATATCGCCGTTATTTTGTCATAATCATCGACGTTAATGTCGTCGTTATTATCGTCATTATCATCGTTGTTATCGTCCTTATTATCCTCAAAATTATCGTCGTTAATATCGTCGTTATTTTGTCATAATCATCGTCGTTAATGTCGTCGTTATTATCGTCATTATCATCGTTGTTATCGTCCTTATTATCCTCATAATTATCGTTGTTAATATGGTCGTTATTTTGTCATTATCATCGTCGTTAATGTCGTCATTATCATCGTTGTTATCGTCCTTATTATCCTCATAATTATCGTCGTTATTATCGTCGTTATTTTGTCATAATCATCGTCGTTAATGTCGTCGTTATTATCGTCATTATCATCGTTGTTATCGTTCTTATTATCCACATAATTATCGTCGTTAATAGCGTCGTTATTTTGTCATAATCATCGTCGTTTATATCGTCATTATCATCGTTGTTATCGTCCTTATTATCCTCAAAATTATCGTCGTCAATATCGTCGTTATTTTGTCATAATCATCGTCGTTAATGTCGTCGTTATTATCGTCATTATCATCGTTGTTATCGTCCTTATTATCCTCATAATTATCGTCGTTAATATCGCCGTTATTTTGTCATAATCATCGACGTTAATGTCGTCGTTATTATCGTCATTATCATCGTTGTTATCGTCCTTATTTCCTCAAAATTATCGTCGTTAATATCGTCGTTATTTTGTCATAATCATCGTCGTTAATGTCGTCGTTATTATCGTCATTATCATCGTTGTTATCGTCCTTATTATCCTCATAATTATCGTCGTTAATATGGTCGTTTTTTTGTCATAATCATCGTCGTTAATGTCGTCATTATCATCGTTGTTATCGTCCTTATTATCCTCATAATTATCGTCGTTAATATCGTCGTTATTTTGTCATAATCATCGTCGTTAATGTCGTCGTTATTATCGTCATTATCATCGTTGTTATCGTCCTTATTATCCTCAAAATTATCGTCGTTAATATCGTCGTTATTTTGTCATAATCATCGTCGTTAATGTCGTCGTTATTATCGTCATTATCATCGTTGTTATAGTCCTTATTATCCACATAATTATCGTCGTTAATATCGTCGTTATTTTGTCATAATCATCGTCGTTTATATCGTCATTATCATCGTTGTTATCGTCCTTATTATCCTCATAATTATCGTCGTTAATATCGTCGTTATTTTGTCATAATCATCGTCGTTAATGTCGTCGTTATTATCGTCATTATCATCGTTGTTATCGTCCTTATTATCCTCATAATTATCGTCGTTAATATCGTCGTTATTTTGTCATAATCAACGTCGTTTATATCGTCATTATCATCGTTGTTATCGTCCTTATTATCCTCAAAATTATCGTCGTTAATATCGTCGTTATTTTGTCATAATCATCGTCGTTAATGTCGTCGTTATTATCGTCATTATCATCGTTGTTATCGTCCTTATTATCCTCAAAATTATCGTCGTTAATATCGTCGTTATTTTGTCATAATCATCGTCGTTAATGTCGTCGTTATTATCGTCATTATCATCGTTGTTATCGTCCTTATTATCCTCATAATTATCGTCGTTAATATCGTCGTTATTTTGTCATAATCATCGTCGTTAATGTCGTCATTATCATCGTTGTTATCGTCCTTATTATCCTCGTAATTATCGTCGTTAATATCGTCGTTATTTTGTCATAATCATCGTCGTTAATGTCGTCGTTATTATCGTCATTATCATCGTTGTTATCGTCCTTATTATCCTCATAATTATCGTCGTTAATATCGTCGTTATTTTGTCATAATCATCGTCGTTTATATCGTCATTATCATCGTTGTTGTCGTCCTTATTATCCTCATAATTATCGTCGTTAATATCGTCGTTATTTTGTCATAATCATCGTCGTTAATGTCGTCGTTATTATCGTCATTATCATCGTTGTTATCGTCCTTATTATCCTCATAATTATCGTCGTTAATATCGTCGTTATTTTGTCATAATCATCGTCGTTAATGTCGTCATTATCATCGTTGTTATCGTCCTTATTATCCTCGTAATTATCGTCGTTAATATCGTCGTTATTTTGTCATAATCATCGTCGTTAATGTCGTCGTTATTATCGTCATTATCATCGTTGTTATCGTCCTTATTATCCTCATAATTATCGTCGTTAATATCGTCGTTATTTTGTCATAATCAACGTCGTTTATATCGTCATTATCATCGTTGTTATCGTCCTTATTATCCTCATAATTATCGTCGTTATTTTGTCATAATCATCGTCGTTAATGTCGTCGTTATTATCGTCATTATCATCGTTGTTATCGTCCTTATTATCCTCATAATTGTCGTCGTTAATATCGTCGTTATTTTGTCATAATCATCGTCGTTAATGTCGTCATTATCATCGTTGTTATCGTCCTTATTATCCTCAAAATTATCGTCGTTAAAATCGTCGTTATTTTGTCATAATCATCGTCGTTAATGTCGTCGTTATTATCGTCATTATCATCGTTGTTATAGTCCTTATTATCCACATAATTATCGTCGTTAATATCGTCGTTATTTTGTCATAATCATCGTCGTTTATATCGTCATTATCATCGTTGTTATCGTCCTTATTATCCTCAAAATTATCGTCGTTAATATCGTCGTTATTTTGTCATAATCATCGTCGTTAATGTCGTCGTTATTATCGTCATTATCATCGTTGTTATCGTCCTTATTATCCTCAAAATTATCGTCGTTAATATCGTCGTTATTTTGTCATAATCATCGTCGTTAATGTCGTCGTTATTATCGTCATTATCATCGTTGTTATAGTCCTTATTATCCACATAATTATCGTCGTTAATATCGTCGTTATTTTGTCATAATCATCGTCGTTTATATCGTCATTATCATCGTTGTTATCGTCCTTATTATCCTCATAATTATCGTCGTTAATATCGTCGTTATTTTGTCATAATCATCGTCGTTAATGTCGTCGTTATTATCGTCATTATCATCGTTGTTATCGTCCTTATTATCCTCATAATTATCGTCGTTTATATCGTCGTTATTTTGTCATAATCAACGTCGTTTATATCGTCATTATCATCGTTGTTATCGTCCTTATTATCCTCAAAATTATCGTCGTTAATATCGTCGTTATTTTGTCATAATCATCGTCGTTAATGTCGTCGTTATTATCGTCATTATCATCGTTGTTATCGTCCTTATTATCCTCATAATTATCGTCGTTAATATCGTCGTTATTTTGTCATAATCATCGTCGTTAATGTCGTCATTATCATCGTTGTTATCGTCCTTATTATCCTCGTAATTATCGTCGTTAATATCGTCGTTATTTTGTCATAATCATCGTCGTTTATATCGTCATTATCATCGTTGTTATCGTCCTTATTATCCTCATAATTATCGTCGTTAATATCGTCGTTATTTTGTCATAATCATCGTCGTTTATATCGTCATTATCATCGTTGTTATCGTCCTTATTATCCTCATAATTATCGTCGTTAATATCGTCGTTATTTTGTCATAATCATCGACGTTAATGTCGTCGTTATTATCGTCATTATCATCGTTGTTATCGTCCTTATTATCCTCAAAATTATCGTCGTTAATATCGTCGTTATTTTGTCATAATCATCGTCGTTAATGTCGTCGTTATTATCGTCATTATCATCGTTGTTATCGTCCTTATTATCCTCATAATTATCGTCGTTAATATGGTCGTTATTTTGTCATAATCATCGTCGTTAATGTCGTCATTATCATCGTTGTTATCGTCCTTATTATCCTCATAATTATCGTCGTTAATATCGTCGTTATTTTGTCATAATCATCGTCGTTAATGTCGTCGTTATTATCGTCATTATCATCGTTGTTATAGTCCTTATTATCCACATAATTATCGTCGTTAATATCGTCGTTATTTTGTCATAATCATCGTCGTTTATATCGTCATTATCATCGTTGTTATCGTCCTTATTGTCCTCATAATTATCGTCGTTAATATCGTCGTTATTTTGTCATAATCATCGTCGTTAATGTCGTGGTTATTATCGTCATTATCATCGTTGTTATCGTCCTTATTATCCTCATAATTATCGTCGTTAATATCGTCGTTATTTTGTCATAATCAACGTCGTTTATATCGTCATTATCATCGTTGTTATCGTCCTTATTATCCTCAAAATTATCGTCGTTAATATCGTCGTTATTTTGTCATAATCATCGTCGTTAATGTCGTCGTTATTATCGTCATTATCATCGTTGTTATCGTCCTTATTATCCTCATAATTATCGTCGTTAATATCGTCGTTATTTTGTCATAATCATCGTCGTTAATGTCGTCATTATCATCGTTGTTATCGTCCTTATTATCCTCGTAAGTATCGTCGTTAATATCGTCGTTATTTTGTCATAATCATCGTCGTTAATGTCGTCGTTATTATCGTCATTATCATCGTTGTTATCGTCCTTATTATCCTCATAATTATCGTCGTTAATATCGTCGTTATTTTGTCATAACCATCGTCGTTAATGTCGTCGTTATTATCGTCATTATCATCGTTGTTATCGTCCTTATTATCCTCATAATTATCGTCGTTAATATGGTCGTTATTTTGTCATAATCATCGTCGTTAATGTCGTCATTATCATCGTTGTTATCGTCCTTATTATCCTCATAATTATCGTCGTTAATATCGTCGTTATTTTGTCATAATCATCGTCGTTAATGTCGTCGTTATTATCGTCATTATCATCGTTGTTATAGTCCTTATTATCCACATAATTATCGTCGTTAATATCGTCGTTATTTTGTCATAATCATCGTCGTTAATGTCGTCGTTATTATCGTCATTATCATCGTTGTTATCGTCCTTATTATCCTCAAAATTATCGTCGTTAATATCGTCGTTATTTTGTCATAATCATCGTCGTTAATGTCGTCGTTATTATCGTCATAATCATCGTTGTTATCGTCCTTATTATCCTCATAATTATCGTCGTTAATATCGTCGTTATTTTGTCATAATCATCGTCGTTTATATCGTCATTATCATCGTTGTTGTCGTCCTTATTATCCTCATAATTATCGTCGTTAATATCGTCGTTATTTTGTCATAATCATCGTCGTTTATATCGTCATTATCATCGTTGTTGTCGTCCTTATTATCCTCATAATTATCGTCGTTAATATCGTCGTTATTTTGTCATAATCATCGTCGTTAATGTCGTTGTTATTATCGTCATTATCATCGTTGTTATCGTCCTTATTATCCTCATAATTATCGTCGTTAATATCGTCATTATCATCGTTGTTATAGTCCTTATTATCCACATAATTATCGTCGTTAATATCGTCGTTATTTTGTCATAATCAACGTCGTTTATATCGTCATTATCATCGTTGTTATCGTCCTTATTATCCTCAAATTTATCGTCGTTAATATCGTCGTTATTTTGTCATAATCATCGTCGTTAATGTCGTCGTTATTATCGTCATTATCATCGTTGTTATCGTCCTTATTATCCTCATAATTATCGTCGTTAATATCGTCGTTATTTTGTCATAATCATCGTCGTTAATGTCGTCATTATCATCGTTGTTATCGTCCTTATTATCCTCGTAAGTATCGTCGTTAATATCGTCGTTATTTTGTCATAATCATCGTCGTTAATGTCGTCGTTATTATCGTCATTATCATCGTTGTTATCGTCCTTATTATCCTCATAATTATCGTCGTTAATATCGTCGTTATTTTGTCATAACCATCGTCGTTAATGTCGTCGTTATTATCGTCATTATCATCGTTGTTATCGTCCTTATTATCCTCATAATTATCGTCGTTAATATGGTCGTTATTTTGTCATAATCATCGTCGTTAATGTCGTCATTATCATCGTTGTTATCGTCCTTATTATCCTCATAATTATCGTCGTTAATATCGTCGTTATTTTGTCATAATCATCGTCGTTAATGTCGTCGTTATTATCGTCATTATCATCGTTGTTATAGTCCTTATTATCCACATAATTATCGTCGTTAATATCGTCGTTATTTTGTCATAATCATCGTCGTTAATGTCGTCGTTATTATCGTCATTATCATCGTTGTTATCGTCCTTATTATCCTCAAAATTATCGTCGTTAATATCGTCGTTATTTTGTCATAATCATCGTCGTTAATGTCGTCGTTATTATCGTCATAATCATCGTTGTTATCGTCCTTATTATCCTCATAATTATCGTCGTTAATATCGTCGTTATTTTGTCATAATCATCGTCGTTTATATCGTCATTATCATCGTTGTTGTCGTCCTTATTATCCTCATAATTATCGTCGTTAATATCGTCGTTATTTTGTCATAATCATCGTCGTTTATATCGTCATTATCATCGTTGTTGTCGTCCTTATTATCCTCATAATTATCGTCGTTAATATCGTCGTTATTTTGTCATAATCATCGTCGTTAATGTCGTTGTTATTATCGTCATTATCATCGTTGTTATCGTCCTTATTATCCTCATAATTATCGTCGTTAATATCGTCATTATCATCGTTGTTATAGTCCTTATTATCCACATAATTATCGTCGTTAATATCGTCGTTATTTTGTCATAATCAACGTCGTTTATATCGTCATTATCATCGTTGTTATCGTCCTTATTATCCTCAAATTTATCGTCGTTAATATCGTCGTTATTTTGTCATAATCATCGTCGTTAATGTCGTCGTTATTATCGTCATTATCATCGTTGTTATCGTCCTTATTATCCTCATAATTATCGTCGTTAATATCGTCATTATTTTGTCATAATCATCGTCGTTAATGTCGTCGTTATTATCGTCATTATCATCGTTGTTATAGTCCTTATTATCCACATAATTATCGTCGTTATTTTGTCATAATCATCGTCGTTTATATCGTCATTATCATCGCTGTTATCGTCCTTATTATCCTCATAATTATCGTCGTTAATATCGTCGTTATTTTGTCATAATCATCGACGTTAATGTCGTCGTTATTATCGTCATTATCATCGTTGTTATCGTCCTTATTATCCTCATAATTATCGTCGTTAATATCGTCGTTATTTTGTCATAATCATCGTCGTTTATATCGTCATTATCATCGTTGTTGTCGTCCTTATTATCCTCATAATTATCGTCGTTAATATCGTCGTTATTTTGTCATAATCATCGTCGTTTATATCGTCATTATCATCGTTGTTGTCGTCCTTATTATCCTCATAATTATCGTCGTTAATATCGTCGTTATTTTGTCATAATCATCGTCGTTAATGTCGTCGTTATTATCGTCATTATCATCGTTGTTATCGTCCTTATTATCCTCATAATTATCGTCGTTAATATCGTCATTATCATCGTTGTTATAGTCCTTATTATCCACATAATTATCGTCGTTAATATCGTCGTTATTTTGTCATAATCAACGTCGTTTATATCGTCATTATCATCGTTGTTATCGTCCTTATTATCCTCAAATTTATCGTCGTTAATATCGTCGTTATTTTGTCATAATCATCGTCGTTAATGTCGTCGTTATTATCGTCATTATCATCGTTGTTATCGTACTTATTATCCTCATAATTATCGTCGTTAATATCGTCATTATTTTGTCATAATCATCGTCGTTAATGTCGTCGTTATTATCGTCATTATCATCGTTGTTATAGTCCTTATTATCCACATAATTATCGTCGTTATTTTGTCATAATCATCGTCGTTTATATCGTCATTATCATCGCTGTTATCGTCCTTATTATCCTCATAATTATCGTCGTTAATATCGTCGTTATTTTGTCATAATCATCGACGTTAATGTCGTCGTTATTATCGTCATTATCATCGTTGTTATCGTCCTTATTATCCTCAAAATTATCGTCGTTAATATCGTCGTTATTTTGTCATAATCATCGTCGTTAAGGTCGTCGTTATTATCGTCATTATCATCGTTGTTATCGTCCTTATTATCCTCATAATTATCGTCGTTAATATCGTCGTTATTTTGTCATAACCATCGTCGTTAATGTCGTCGTTATTATCGTCATTATCTTCGTTGTTATCGTCCTTATTATCCTCATAATTATCGTCGTTAATATGGTCGTTATTTTGTCATAATCATCGTCGTTAATGTCGTCATTATCATCGTTGTTATCGTCCTTATTATCCTCATAATTATCGTCGTTAATATCGTCGTTATTTTGTCATAATCATCGTCGTTAATGTCGTCGTTATTATCGTCATTATCATCGTTGTTATCGTCCTTATTATCCTCAAAATTATCGTCGTTAATATCGTCGTTATTTTGTCATAATCATCGTCGTTAATGTCGTCGTTATTATCGTCATTATCATCGTTGTTATCGCCCTTATTATCCTCATAATTATCGTCGTTAATATCGCCGTTATTTTGTCATAATCATCGTCGTTAATGTCGTCATTATCATCGTTGTTATCGTCCTTATTATCCTCAAAATTATCGTCGTTAATATCGTCGTTATTTTGTCATAATCAACCTCGTTAATGTCGTCGTTATTATCGTCATTATCATCGTTGTTATCGTCCTTATTATCCTCATAATTATCGTCGTTAATATCGTCGTTATTTTGTCATAATCATCGTCGTTAATGTCGTCATTATCATCGTTGTTATCGTCCTTATTATCCTCGTAATTATCGTCGTTAATATCGTCGTTATTTTGTCATAATCATCGTCGTTAATGTCGTCGTTATTATCGTCATTATCATCGTTGTTATCATCCTTATTATCCTCATAATTATCGTCGTTAATATCGTCGTTATTTTGTCATAATCATCGTCGTTAATGTCGTCGTTATTATCGTCATTATCATCGTTGTTATCGTCCTTATTATCCTCATAATTATCGTCGTTAATATGGTCGTTATTTTGTCATAATCATCGTCGTTAATGTCGTCATTATCATCGTTGTTATCGTCCTTATTATCCTCGTAATTATCGTCGTTAATATCGTCGTTATTTTGTCATAATCATCGTCGTTAATGTCGTCGTTATTATCGTCATTATCATCGTTGTTATCGTCCTTATTATCCTCATAATTATCGTCGTTAATATCGCCGTTATTTTGTCATAATCATCGACGTTAATGTCGTCGTTATTATCGTCATTATCATCGTTGTTATCGTCCTTATTATCCTCAAAATTATCGTCGTTAATATCGTCGTTATTTTGTCATAATCATCGTCGTTAATGTCGTCGTTATTATCGTCATTATCATCGTTGTTATCGTCCTTATTATCCTCATAATTATCGTCGTTAATATGGTCGTTATTTTGTCATAATCATCGTCGTTAATGTCGTCATTATCATCGTTGTTATCGTCCTTATTATCCTCATAATTATCGTCGTTAATATCGTCGTTATTTTGTCATAATCATCGTCGTTAATGTCGTCGTTATTATCGTCATTATCATCGTTGTTATCGTCCTTATTATCCTCATAATTATCGTCGTTAATATCGTCGTTATTTTGTCATAATCAACGTCGTTTATATCGTCATTATCATCGTTGTTATCGTCCTTATTATCCTCAAAATTATCGTCGTTATTATCGTCGTTATTTTGTCATAATCATCGTCGTTAATGTCGTCGTTTATATCGTCATTATCATCGTTGTTATCGTCCTTATTATCCTCGTAATTATCGTCGTTAATATCGTCGTTATTTTGTCATAATCATCGTCGTTAATGTCGTCGTTATTATCGTCATTATCATCGTTTTTATCGTCCTTATTATCCTCGTAATTATCGTCGTTAATATCGTCGTTATTTTGTCATAATCATCGTCGTTAATGTCGTCGTTATTATCGTCATTATCATCGTTGTTATCATCCTTATTATCCTCATAATTATCGTCGTTAATATCGTCGTTATTTTGTCATAATCATCGTCGTTAATGTCGTCGTTATTATCGTCATTATCATCGTTGTTATCGTCCTTATTATCCTCATAATTATCGTCGTTAATATGGTCGTTATTTTGTCATAATCATCGTCGTTAATGTCGTCATTATCATCGTTGTTATCGTCCTTATTATCCTCGTAATTATCGTCGTTAATATCGTCGTTATTTTGTCATAATCATCGTCGTTAATGTCGTCGTTATTATCGTCATTATCATCGTTGTTATCGTCCTTATTATCCTCATAATTATCGTCGTTAATATCGCCGTTATTTTGTCATAATCATCGACGTTAATGTCGTCGTTATTATCGTCATTATCATCGTTGTTATCGTCCTTATTATCCTCAAAATTATCGTCGTTAATATCGTCGTTATTTTGTCATAATCATCGTCGTTAATGTCGTCGTTATTATCGTCATTATCATCGTTGTTATCGTCCTTATTATCCTCATAATTATCGTCGTTAATATGGTCGTTATTTTGTCATAATCATCGTCGTTAATGTCGTCATTATCATCGTTGTTATCGTCCTTATTATCCTCATAATTATCGTCGTTAATATCGTCGTTATTTTGTCATAATCATCGTCGTTAATGTCGTCGTTATTATCGTCATTATCATCGTTGTTATCGTCCTTATTATCCACATAATTATCGTCGTTAATATCGTCGTTATTTTGTCATAATCATCGTCGTTTATATCGTCATTATCATCGTTGTTATCGTCCTTATTATCCTCAAAATTATCGTCGTTAATATCGTCGTTATTTTGTCATAATCATCGTCGTTAATGTCGTCGTTATTATCGTCATTATCATCGTTGTTATCGTCCTTATTATCCTCATAATTATCGTCGTTAATATGGTCGTTATTTTGTCATAATCATCGTCGTTAATGTCGTCATTATCATCGTTGTTATCGTCCTTATTATCCTCATAATTATCGTCGTTAATATCGTCGTTATTTTGTCATAATCATCGTCGTTAATGTCGTCGTTATTATCGTCATTATCATCGTTGTTATCGTCCTTATTATCCTCATAATTATCGTCGTTAATATCGTCGTTATTTTGTCATAATCAACGTCGTTTATATCGTCATTATCATCGTTGTTATCGTCCTTATTATCCTCAAAATTATCGTCGTTATTATCGTCGTTATTTTGTCATAATCATCGTCGTTAATGTCGTCGTTTATATCGTCATTATCATCGTTGTTATCGTCCTTATTATCCTCGTAATTATCGTCGTTAATATCGTCGTTATTTTGTCATAATCATCGTCGTTAATGTCGTCGTTATTATCGTCATTATCATCGTTTTTATCGTCCTTATTATCCTCGTAATTATCGTCGTTAATATCGTCGTTATTTTGTCATAATCATCGTCGTTAATGTCGTCGTTATTATCGTCATTATCATCGTTGTTATCATCCTTATTATCCTCATAATTATCGTCGTTAATATCGTCGTAATTTTGTCATAATCATCGTCGTTAATGTCGTCGTTATTATCGTCATTATCATCGTTGTTATCGTCCTTATTATCCTCATAATTATCGTCGTTAATATGGTCGTTATTTTGTCATAATCATCGTCGTTAATGTCGTCATTATCATCGTTGTTATCGTCCTTATTATCCTCGTAATTATCGTCGTTAATATCGTCGTTATTTTGTCATAATCATCGTCGTTAATGTCGTCGTTATTATCGTCATTATCATCGTTGTTATCGTCCTTATTATCCTCATAATTATCGTCGTTAATATCGCCGTTATTTTGTCATAATCATCGACGTTAATGTCGTCGTTATTATCGTCATTATCATCGTTGTTATCGTCCTTATTATCCTCAAAATTATCGTCGTTAATATCGTCGTTATTTTGTCATAATCATCGTCGTTAATGTCGTCGTTATTATCGTCATTATCATCGTTGTTATCGTCCTTATTATCCTCATAATTATCGTCGTTAATATGGTCGTTATTTTGTCATAATCATCGTCGTTAATGTCGTCATTATCATCGTTGTTATCGTCCTTATTATCCTCATAATTATCGTCGTTAATATCGTCGTTATTTTGTCATAATCATCGTCGTTAATGTCGTCGTTATTATCGTCATTATCATCGTTGTTATCGTCCTTATTATCCACATAATTATCGTCGTTAATATCGTCGTTATTTTGTCATAATCATCGTCGTTTATATCGTCATTATCATCGTTGTTATCGTCCTTATTATCCTCAAAATTATCGTCGTTAATATCGTCGTTATTTTGTCATAATCATCGTCGTTAATGTCGTCGTTATTATCGTCATTATCATCGTTGTTATCGTCCTTATTATCCTCAAAATTATCGTCGTTAATATCGTCGTTATTTTGTCATAATCATCGTCGATAATGTCGTCGTTATTATCGTCATTATCATCGTTGTTATAGTCCTTATTATCCACATAATTATCGTCGTTAATATCGTCGTTATTTTGTCATAATCATCGTCGTTTATATCGTCATTATCATCGTTGTTATCGTCCTTATTATCCTCATAATTATCGTCGTTAATATCGTCGCTATTTTGTCATAATCATCGTCGTTAATGTCGTCGTTATTATCGTCATTATCATCGTTGTTATCGTCCTTATTATCCTCATAATTATCGTCGTTAATATCGTCGTTATTTTGTCATAATCAACGTCGTTTATATCGTCATTATCATCGTTGTTATCGTCCTTATTATCCTCAAAATTATCGTCGTTAATATCGTCGTTATTTTGTCATAATCATCGTCGTTAATGTCGTCGTTATTATCGTCATTATCATCGTTGTTATCGTCCTTATTATCCTCATAATTATCGTCGTTAATATCGTCGTTATTTTGTCATAATCATCGTCGTTAATGTCGTCATTATCATCGTTGTTATCGTCCTTATTATCCTCGTAATTATCGTCGTTAATATCGTCGTTATTTTGTCATAATCATCGTCGTTAATGTCGTCGTTATTATCGTCATTATCATCGTTGTTATCGTCCTTATTATCCTCATAATTATCGTCGTTAATATCGTCGTTATTTTGTCATAATCATCGTCGTTTATATCGTCATTATCATCGTTGTTGTCGTCCTTATTATCCTCATAATTATCGTCGTTAATATCGTCGTTATTTTGTCATAATCATCGTCGTTAATGTCGTCGTTATTATCGTCATTATCATCGTTGTTATCGTCCTTATTATCCTCATAATTATCGTCGTTAATATCGTCGTTATTTTGTCATAATCATCGTCGTTAATGTCGTCGTTATTATAGTCATTATCATCGTTGTTATAGTCCTTATTATCCACATAATTATCGTCGTTAATATCGTCGTTATTTTGTCATAATCATCGTCGTTTATATCGTCATTATCATCGTTGTTATCGTCCTTATTATCCTCAAAATTATCGTCGTTAATATCGTCGTTATTTTGTCATAATCATCGTCGTTAATGTCGTCGTTATTATCGTCATTATCATCGTTGTTATAGTCCTTATTATTCACATAATTATCGTCGTTAATATCGTCGTTATTTTGTCATAATCATCGTCGTTTATATCGTCATTATCATCGTTGTTATCGTCCTTATTATCCTCAAAATTATCGTCGTTAATATCGTCGTTATTTTGTCATAATCATCGTCGTTAATGTCGTCGTTATTATCGTCATTATCATCGTTGTTATCGTCCTTATTATCCTCAAAATTATCGTCGTTAATATCGTCGTTATTATGTCATAATCATCGTCGTTAATGTCGTCGTTATTATCGTCATTATCATCGTTGTTATAGTCCTTATTATCCACATAATTATCGTCGTTAATATCGTCGTTATTTTGTCATAATCATCGTCGTTTATATCGTCATTATCATCGTTGTTATCGTCCTTATTATCCTCATAATTATCGTCGTTAATATCGTCGTTATTTTGTCATAATCATCGTTGTTAATGTCGTCGTTATTATCGTCATTATCATCGTTGTTATCGTCCTTATTATCCTCATAATTATCGTCGTTAATATCGTCGTTATTTTGTCATAATCAACGTCGTTTATATCGTCATTATCATCGTTGTTATCGTCCTTATTATCCTCGTAATTATCGTCGTTAATATCGTCGTTATTTTGTCATAATCATCGTCTTTAATGTCGTCGTTATTATCGTCATTATCATCGTTGTTATCGTCCTTATTATCCTCATAATTATCGTCGTTAATATCGTCGTTATTTTGTCATAACCATCGTCGTTAATGTCGTCGTTATTATCGTCATTATCATCGTTGTTATAGTCCTTATTATCCACATAATTATCGTCGTTAATATCGTCGTTATTTTGTCATAATCATCGTCGTTTATATCGTCATTATCATCGTTGTTATCGTCCTTATTATCCTCATAATTATCGTCGTTAATATCGTCGTTATTTTGTAATAATCATCGTCGTTTATATCGTCATTATCATCGTTGTTATCGTCCTTATTATCCTCATAATTATCGTCGTTAATATCGTCGTTATTTTGTCATAATCATCGACGTTAATGTCGTCGTTATTATCGTCATTATCATCGTTGTTATCGTCCTTATTATCCTCAAAATTATCGTCGTTAATATCGTCGTTATTTTGTCATAATCATCGTCGTTAATGTCGTCGTTATTATCGTCATTATCATCGTTGTTATCGTCCTTATTATTCACATAATTATCGTCGTTAATATCGTCGTTATTTTGTCATAATCATCGTCGTTTATATCGTCATTATCATTGTTGTTATCGTCCTTATTATCCTCAAAATTATCGTCGTTAATATCGTCGTTATTTTGTCATAATCATCGTCGTTAATGTCGTCGTTATTATCGTCATTATCATCGTTGTTATCGTCCTTATTATCCTCAAAATTATCGTCGTTAATATCGTCGTTATTTTGTCATAATCATCGTCGTTAATGTCGTCGTTATTATCGTCATTATCATCGTTGTTATCGTCCTTATTATCCTCATAATTATCGTCGTTAATATCGTCGTTATTTTGTCATAATCATCGTCGTTATTTTCGTCATTATCATCGTTGTTATCGTCCTTATTATCCTCGTAATTATCGTCGTTAATATCGTCGTTATTTTGTCATAATCATCGTCGTTAATGTCGTCGTTATTATCGTCATTATCATCGTTGTTATCGTCCTTATTATCCTCATAATTATCGTCGTTAATATCGTCGTTATTTTGTCATAATCATCGTCGTTTATATCGTCATTATCATCGTTGTTGTCGTCCTTATTATCCTCATAATTATCGTCGTTAATATCGTCGTTATTTTGTCATAATCATCGTCGTTAATGTCGTCGTTATTATCGTCATTATCATCGTTGTTATCGTCCTTATTATCCTCATAATTATCGTCGTTAATATCGTCGTTATTTTGTCATAATCATCGTCGTTAATGTCGTCGTTATTATCGTCATTATCATCGTTGTTATCGTCCTTATTATCCTCATAATTATCGTCGTTAATGTCGTCGTTATTTTGCCATAATCAACGTCGTTTATATCGTCATTATCATCGTTGTTATCGTCCTTATTATCCTCAAAATTATCGTCGTTAATATCGTCGTTATTTGTCATAATCATCGTCGTTAATGTCGTCGTTATTATCGTCATTATCATCGTTGTTATCGTCCTTATTATCCTCATAATTATCGTCGTTAATATCGTCGTTATTTTGTCATAATCATCGTCGTTAATGTCGTCATTATCATCGTTGTTATCGTCCTTATTATCCTCGTAATTATCGTCGTTAATATCGTCGTTATTTTGTCATAATCATCGTCGTTAATGTCGTCGTTATTATCGTCATTATCATCGTTGTTATCGTCTTATTATCCTCAAAATTATCGTCGTTAATATCGTCGTTATTTTGTCATAATCATCGTCGTTAATGTCGTCGTTATTATCGTCATTATCATCGTTGTTATCGTCCTTATTATCCTCATAATTATCGTCGTTAATATCGTCGTTATTTTGTCATAATCATCGTCGTTAATGTCGTCATTATCATCGTTGTTATCGTCCTTATTATCCTCGTAATTATCGTCGTTAATATCGTCGTTATTTTGTCATAATCATCGTCGTTAATGTCGTCGTTATTATCGTCATTATCATCGTTGTTATCGTCCTTATTATCCTCATAATTATCGTCGTTAATATCGTCGTTATTTTGTCATAATCATCGTCGTTTATATCGTCATTATCATCGTTGTTGTCGTCCTTATTATCCTCATAATTATCGTCGTTAATATCGTCGTTATTTTGTCATAATCATCGTCGTTAATGTCGTCGTTATTATCGTCATTATCATCGTTGTTATCGTCCTTATTATCCTCATAATTATCGTCGTTAATATCGTCGTTATTTTGTCATAATCATCGTCGTTAATGTCGTCGTTATTATCGTCATTATCATCGTTGTTATCGTCCTTATTATCCTCATAATTATCGTCGTTAATGTCGTCGTTATTTTGCCATAATCAACGTCGTTTATATCGTCATTATCATCGTTGTTATCGTCCTTATTATCCTCAAAATTATCGTCGTTAATATCGTCGTTATTTTGTCATAATCATCGTCGTTAATGTCGTCGTTATTATCGTCATTATCATCGTTGTTATCGTCCTTATTATCCTCATAATTATCGTCGTTAATATCGTCGTTATTTTGTCATA
The DNA here is from genome assembly GCA_911387685.1 of Dolichovespula media. Lineage (NCBI taxonomy): Eukaryota > Metazoa > Arthropoda > Insecta > Hymenoptera > Vespidae > Dolichovespula > Dolichovespula media. Next base: position 223,037 of record CAJVQJ010000019.1, on the reverse strand, counting down.
ATCATCGTCGTTAATGTCGTCATTATCATCGTTGTTATCGTCCTTATTATCCTCGTAATTATCGTCGTTAATATCGTCGTTATTTTGTCATAATCATCGTCGTTAATGTCGTCGTTATTATCGTCATTATCATCGTTGTTATCGTTCTTATTATCCTCATAATTATCGTCCTTAATATCGTCGTTATTTTGTCATAACCATCGTCGTTAATGTCGTCGTTATTATCGTCATTATCATCGTTGTTATAGTCCTTATTATCCACATAATTATCGTCGTTAATATCGTCGTTATTTTGTCATAATCATCGTCGTTTATATCGTCATTATCATCGTTGTTATCGTCCTTATTATCCTCATAATTATCGTCGTTAATATCGTCGTTATTTTGTCATAATCATCGTCGTTTATATCGTCATTATCATCGTTGTTATCGTCCTTATTATCCTCATAATTATCGTCGTTAATATCGTCGTTATTTTGTCATAATCATCGACGTTAATGTCGTCGTTATTATCGTCATTATCATCGTTGTTATCGTGCTTATTATCCTCAAAATTATCGTCGTTAATATCGTCGTTATTTTGTCATAATCATCGTCGTTAATGTCGTCGTTATTATCGTCATTATCATCGTTGTTATCGTCCTTATTCTCCTCATAATTATCGTCGTTAATATCGTCGTTATTTTGTCATAATCAACGTCGTTTATATCGTCATTATCATCGTTGTTATCGTCCTTATTATCCTCAAAATTATCGTCGTTAATATCGTCGTTATTTTGTCATAATCATCGTCGTTAATGTCGTCATTATCATCGTTGTTATCGTCCTTATTATCCTCGTAATTATCGTCGTTAATATCGTCGTTATTTTGTCATAATCATCGTCGTTAATGTCGTCGTTATTATCGTCATTATCATCGTTGTTATAGTCCTTATTATCCACATAATTATCGTCGTTAATATCGTCGTTATTTTGTCATAATCATCGTCGTTTATATCGTCATTATCATCGTTGATATCGTCCTTATTATCCTCATAATTATCGTCGTTAATATCGTCGTTATTTTGTCATAATCAACGTCGTTTATATCGTCATTATCATCGTTGTTATCGTCCTTATTATCCTCAAAATTATCGTCGTTAATATCGTCGTTATTTTGTCATAATCATCGTCGTTAATGTCGTCGTTATTATCGTCATTATCATCGTTGTTATCGTCCTTATTATCCTCATAATTGTCGTCGTTAATATCGTCGTTATTTTGTCATAATCATCGTCGTTAATGTCGTCATTATCATCGTTGTTATCGTCCTTATTATCCTCAAAATTATCGTCGTTAATATCGTCGTTATTTTGTCATAATCATCGTCGTTAATGTCGTCGTTATTATCGTCATTATCATCGTTGTTATAGTCCTTATTATTCACATAATTATCGTCGTTAATATCGTCGTTATTTTGTCATAATCATCGTCGTTTATATCGTCATTATCATCGTTGTTATCGTCCTTATTATCCTCAAAATTATCGTCGTTAATATCGTCGTTATTTTGTCATAATCATCGTCGTTAATGTCGTCGTTATTATCGTCATTATCATCGTTGTTATCGTCCTTATTATCCTCAAAATTATCGTTGTTAATATCGTCGTTATTATGTCATAACCATCGTCGTTAATGTCGTCGTTATTATCGTCATTATCATCGTTGTTATAGTCCTTATTATCCACATAATTATCGTCGTTAATATCGTCGTTATTTTGTCATAATCATCGTCGTTAATGTCGTCATTATCATCGTTGTTATCGTCCTTATTATCCTCGTAATTATCGTCGTTAATATCGTCGTTATTTTGTCATAATCATCGTCGTTAATGTCGTCGTTATTATCGTCATTATCATCGTTGTTATAGTCCTTATTATCCACATAATTATCGTCGTTAATATCGTCGTTATTTTGTCATAATCATCGTCGTTTATATCGTCATTATCATCGTTGTTATCGTCCTTATTATCCTCATAATTATCGTCGTTAATATCGTCGTTATTTTGTCATAATCAACGTCGTTTATATCGTCATTATCATCGTTGTTATCGTCCTTATTATCCTCAAAATTATCGTCGTTAATATCGTCGTTATTTTGTCATAATCATCGTCGTTAATGTCGTCGTTATTATCGTCATTATCATCGTTGTTATCGTCCTTATTATCCTCATAATTGTCGTCGTTAATATCGTCGTTATTTTATCATAATCATCGTCGTTAATGTCGTCATTATCATCGTTGTTATCGTCCTTATTATCCTCAAAATTATCGTCGTTAATATCGTCGTTATTTTGTCATAATCATCGTCGTTAATGTCGTCGTTATTATCGTCATTATCATCGTTGTTATAGTCCTTATTATTCACATAATTATCGTCGTTAATATCGTCGTTATTTTGTCATAATCATCGTCGTTTATATCGTCATTATCATCGTTGTTATCGTCCTTATTATCCTCAAAATTATCGTCGTTAATATCGTCGTTATTTTGTCATAATCATCGTCGTTAATGTCGTCGTTATTATCGTCATTATCATCGTTGTTATCGTCCTTATTATCCTCAAAATTATCGTCGTTAATATCGTCGTTATTATGTCATAATCATCGCCGTTAATGTCGTCGTTATTATCGTCATTATCATCGTTGTTATAGTCCTTATTATCCACATAATTATCGTCGTTAATATCGTCGTTATTTTGTCATAATCATCGTCGTTTATATCGTCATTATCATCGTTGTTATCGTCCTTATTATCCTCATAATTATCGTCGTTAATATCGTCGTTATTTTGTCATAATCATCGTCGTTAATGTCGTCGTTATTATCGTCATTATCATCGTTGTTATCGTCCTTATTATCCTCATAATTATCGTCGTTAATATCGTCGTTATTTTGTCATAATCAACGTCGTTTATATCGTCATTATCATCGTTGTTATCGTCCTTATTATCCTCAAAATTATCGTCGTTATTATCGTCGTTATTTTGTCATAATCATCGTCGTTAATGTCGTCGTTATTATCGTCATTATCATCGTTGTTATCGTCCTTATTATCCTCATAATTATCGTCGTTAATATCGTCGTTATTTTGTCATAATCATCGTCGTTAATGTCGTCATTATCATCGTTGTTATCGTCCTTATTATCCTCGTAATTATCGTCGTTAATATCGTCGTTATTTTGTCATAATCATCGTCGTTAATGTCGTCGTTATTATCGTCATTATCATCGTTTTTATCGTCCTTATTATCCTCATAATTATCGTCGTTAATATCGTCGTTATTTTGTCATAACCATCGTCGTTAATGTCGTCGTTATTATCGTCATTATCATCGTTGTTATAGTCCTTATTATCCACATAATTATCGTCGTTAATATCGTCGTTATTTTGTCATAATCATCGTCGTTTATATCGTCATTATCATCGTTGTTATCGTCCTTATTATCCTCATAATTATCGTCGTTAATATCGTCGTTATTTTGTCATAATCATCGTCGTTTATATCGTCATTATCATCGTTGTTATCGTCCTTATTATCCTCATAATTATCGTCGTTAATATCGTCGTTATTTTGTCATAATCATCGACGTTAATGTCGTCGTTATTATCGTCATTATCATCGTTGTTATCGTCCTTATTATCCTCAAAATTATCGTCGTTAATATCGTCGTTATTTTGTCATAATTATCGTCGTTAATGTCGTCGTTATTATCGTCATTATCATCGTTGTTATCGTCCTTATTATCCTCATAATTATCGTCGTTAATATGGTCGTTATTTTGTCATAATCATCGTCGTTAATGTCGTCATTATCATCGTTGTTATCGTCCTTATTATCCTCATAATTATCGTCGTTAATATCGTCGTTATTTTGTCATAATCATCGTCGTTAATGTCGTCGTTATTATCGTCATTATCATCGTTGTTATAGTCCTTATTATCCACATAATTATCGTCGTTAATATCGTCGTTATTTTGTCATAATCAACGTCGTTTATATCGTCATTATCATCGTTGTTATCGTCCTTATTATCCTCAAAATTATCGTCGTTAATATCGTCGTTATTTTGTCATAATCATCGTCGTTAATGTCGTCGTTATTATCGTCATTATCATCGTTGTTATAGTCCTTATTATTCACATAATTATCGTCGTTAATATCGTCGTTATTTTGTCATAATCATCGTCGTTTATATCGTCATTATCATCGTTGTTATCGTCCTTATTATCCTCAAAATTATCGTCGTTAATATCGTCGTTATTTTGTCATAATCATCGTCGTTAATGTCGTCGTTATTATCGTCATTATCATCGTTGTTATCGTCCTTATTATCCTCAAAATTATCGTCGTTAATATCGTCGTTATTATGTCATAATCATCGTCGTTAATGTCGTCGTTATTATCGTCATTATCATCGTTGTTATAGTCCTTATTATCCACATAATTATCGTCGTTAATATCGTCGTTATTTTGTCATAATCATCGTCGTTTATATCGTCATTATCATCGTTGTTATCGTCCTTATTATCCTCATAATTATCGTCGTTAATATCGTCGTTATTTTGTCATAATCATCGTCGTTAATGTCGTCGTTATTATCGTCATTATCATCGTTGTTATCGTCCTTATTATCCTCATAATTATCGTCGTTAATATCGTCGTTATTTTGTCATAATCAACGTCGTTTATATCGTCATTATCATCGTTGTTATCGTCCTTATTATCCTCAAAATTATCGTCGTTATTATCGTCGTTATTTTGTCATAATCATCGTCGTTAATGTCGTCGTTATTATCGTCATTATCATCGTTGTTATCGTCCTTATTATCCTCATAATTATCGTCGTTAATATCGTCGTTATTTTGTCATAATCATCGTCGTTAATGTCGTCATTATCATCGTTGTTATCGTCCTTATTATCCTCGTAATTATCGTCGTTAATATCGTCGTTATTTTGTCATAATCATCGTCGTTAATGTCGTCGTTATTATCGTCATTATCATCGTTTTTATCGTCCTTATTATCCTCATAATTATCGTCGTTAATATCGTCGTTATTTTGTCATAACCATCGTCGTTAATGTCGTCGTTATTATCGTCATTATCATCGTTGTTATAGTCCTTATTATCCACATAATTATCGTCGTTAATATCGTCGTTATTTTGTCATAATCATCGTCGTTTATATCGTCATTATCATCGTTGTTATCGTCCTTATTATCCTCGTAATTATCGTCGTTAATATCGTCGTTATTTTGTCATAATCATCGTCGTTAATGTCGTCGTTATTATCGTCATTATCATCGTTTTTATCGTCCTTATTATCCTCATAATTATCGTCGTTAATATCGTCGTTATTTTGTCATAACCATCGTCGTTAATGTCGTCGTTATTATCGTCATTATCATCGTTGTTATAGTCCTTATTATCCACATAATTATCGTCGTTAATATCGTCGTTATTTTGTCATAATCATCGTCGTTTATATCGTCATTATCATCGTTGTTATCGTCCTTATTATCCTCATAATTATCGTCGTTAATATCGTCGTTATTTTGTCATAATCATCGTCGTTTATATCGTCATTATCATCGTTGTTATCGTCCTTATTATCCTCATAATTATCGTCGTTAATATCGTCGTTATTTTGTCATAATCATCGACGTTAATGTCGTCGTTATTATCGTCATTATCATCGTTGTTATCGTCCTTATTATCCTCAAAATTATCGTCGTTAATATCGTCGTTATTTTGTCATAATCATCGTCGTTAATGTCGTCGTTATTATCGTCATTATCATCGTTGTTATCGTCCTTATTATCCTCATAATTATCGTCGTTAATATGGTCGTTATTTTGTCATAATCATCGTCGTTAATGTCGTCATTATCATCGTTGTTATCGTCCTTATTATCCTCATAATTATCGTCGTTAATATCGTCGTTATTTTGTCATAATCATCGTCGTTAATGTCGTCGTTATTATCGTCATTATCATCGTTGTTATAGTCCTTATTATCCACATAATTATCGTCGTTAATATCGTCGTTATTTTGTCATAATCAACGTCGTTTATATCGTCATTATCATCGTTGTTATCGTCCTTATTATCCTCAAAATTATCGTCGTTAATATCGTCGTTATTTTGTCATAATCATCGTCGTTAATGTCGTCGTTATTATCGTCATTATCATCGTTGTTATAGTCCTTATTATTCACATAATTATCGTCGTTAATATCGTCGTTATTTTGTCATAATCATCGTCGTTTATATCGTCATTATCATCGTTGTTATCGTCCTTATTATCCTCAAAATTATCGTCGTTAATATCGTCGTTATTTTGTCATAATCATCGTCGTTAATGTCGTCGTTATTATCGTCATTATCATCGTTGTTATCGTCCTTATTATCCTCAAAATTATCGTCGTTAATATCGTCGTTATTATGTCATAATCATCGTCGTTAATGTCGTCGTTATTATCGTCATTATCATCGTTGTTATAGTCCTTATTATCCACATAATTATCGTCGTTAATATCGTCGTTATTTTGTCATAATCATCGTCGTTTATATCGTCATTATCATCGTTGTTATCGTCCTTATTATCCTCATAATTATCGTCGTTAATATCGTCGTTATTTTGTCATAATCATCGTCGTTAATGTCGTCGTTATTATCGTCATTATCATCGTTGTTATCGTCCTTATTATCCTCATAATTATCGTCGTTAATATCGTCGTTATTTTGTCATAATCAACGTCGTTTATATCGTCATTATCATCGTTGTTATCGTCCTTATTATCCTCAAAATTATCGTCGTTATTATCGTCGTTATTTTGTCATAATCATCGTCGTTAATGTCGTCGTTATTATCGTCATTATCATCGTTGTTATCGTCCTTATTATCCTCATAATTATCGTCGTTAATATCGTCGTTATTTTGTCATAATCATCGTCGTTAATGTCGTCATTATCATCGTTGTTATCGTCCTTATTATCCTCGTAATTATCGTCGTTAATATCGTCGTTATTTTGTCATAATCATCGTCGTTAATGTCGTCGTTATTATCGTCATTATCATCGTTTTTATCGTCCTTATTATCCTCATAATTATCGTCGTTAATATCGTCGTTATTTTGTCATAACCATCGTCGTTAATGTCGTCGTTATTATCGTCATTATCATCGTTGTTATAGTCCTTATTATCCACATAATTATCGTCGTTAATATCGTCGTTATTTTGTCATAATCATCGTCGTTTATATCGTCATTATCATCGTTGTTATCGTCCTTATTATCCTCATAATTATCGTCGTTAATATCGTCGTTATTTTGTCATAATCATCGTCGTTTATATCGTCATTATCATCGTTGTTATCGTCCTTATTATCCTCATAATTATCGTCGTTAATATCGTCGTTATTTTGTCATAATCATCGACGTTAATGTCGTCGTTATTATCGTCATTATCATCGTTGTTATCGTCCTTATTATCCTCAAAATTATCGTCGTTAATATCGTCGTTATTTTGTCATAATCATCGTCGTTAATGTCGTCGTTATTATCGTCATTATCATCGTTGTTATCGTCCTTATTATCCTCATAATTATCGTCGTTAATATGGTCGTTATTTTGTCATAATCATCGTCGTTAATGTCGTCATTATCATCGTTGTTATCGTCCTTATTATCCTCATAATTATCGTCGTTAATATCGTCGTTATTTTGTCATAATCATCGTCGTTAATGTCGTCGTTATTATCGTCATTATCATCGTTGTTATAGTCCTTATTATCCACATAATTATCGTCGTTAATATCGTCGTTATTTTGTCATAATCAACGTCGTTTATATCGTCATTATCATCGTTGTTATCGTCCTTATTATCCTCAAAATTATCGTCGTTAATATCGTCGTTATTTTGTCATAATCATCGTCGTTAATGTCGTCGTTATTATCGTCATTATCATCGTTGTTATCGTCCTTATTATCCTCATAATTATCGTCGTTAATATCGTCGTTATTTTGTCATAATCAACGTCGTTTATATCGTCATTATCATCGTTGTTATCGTCCTTATTATCCTCAAAATTATCGTCGTTAATATCGTCGTTATTTTGTCATAATCATCGTCGTTAATGTCGTCGTTATTATCGTCATTATCATCGTTGTTATCGTCCTTATTATCCTCATAATTATCGTCGTTAATATCGTCGTTATTTTGTCATAATCATCGTCGTTAATGTCGTCATTATCATCGTTGTTATCGTCCTTATTATCCTCGTAATTATCGTCGTTAATATCGTCGTTATTTTGTCATAATCATCGTCGTTAATGTCGTCGTTATTATCGTCATTATCATCGTTGTTATCGTCCTTATTATCCTCATAATTATCATCGTTAATATCGTCGTTATTTTGTCATAACCATCGTCGTTAATGTCTTCGTTATTATCGTCATTATCATCGTTGTTATCGTCCTTATTATCCTCATAATTATCGTCGTTAATATGGTCGTTATTTTGTCATAATCATCGTCGTTTATATCGTCATTATCATCGTTGTTATCGTCCTTATTATCCTCATAATTATCGTCGTTAATATCGTCGTTATTTTGTCATAATCAACGTCGTTTATATCGTCATTATCATCGTTGTTATCGTCCTTATTATCCTCAAAATTATCGTCGTTAATATCGTCGTTATTTTGTCATAATCATCGTCGTTAATGTCGTCGTTATTATCGTCATTATCATCGTTGTTATCGTCCTTATTATCCTCATAATTATCGTCGTTAATATGGTCGTTATTTTGTCATAAACATCGTCGTTAATGTCGTCATTATCATCGTTGTTATCGTCCTTATTATCCTCATAATTATCGTCGTTAATATCGTCGTTATTTTGTCATAATCATCGTCGTTAATGTCGTCGTTATTATCGTCATTATCATCGTTGTTATAGTCCTTATTATCCACATAATTATCGTCGTTAATATCGTCGTTATTTTGTCATAATCAACGTCGTTTATATCGTCATTATCATCGTTGTTATCGTCCTTATTATCCTCAAAATTATCGTCGTTAATATCGTCGTTATTTTGTCATAATCATCGTCGTTAATGTCGTCGTTATTATCGTCATTATCATCGTTGTTATCGTCCTTATTATCCTCATAATTATCGTCGTTAATATCGTCGTTATTTTGTCATAATCAACGTCGTTTATATCGTCATTATCATCGTTGTTATCGTCCTTATTATCCTCAAAATTATCGTCGTTAATATCGTCGTTATTTTGTCATAATCATCGTCGTTAATGTCGTCGTTATTATCGTCATTATCATCGTTGTTATCGTCCTTATTATCCTCATAATTATCGTCGTTAATATCGTCGTTATTTTGTCATAATCATCGTCGTTAATGTCGTCATTATCATCGTTGTTATCGTCCTTATTATCCTCGTAATTATCGTCGTTAATATCGTCGTTATTTTGTCATAATCATCGTCGTTAATGTCGTCGTTATTATCGTCATTATCATCGTTGTTATCGTCCTTATTATTCTCATAATTATCATCGTTAATATCGTCGTTATTTTGTCATAACCATCGTCGTTAATGTCTTCGTTATTATCGTCATTATCATCGTTGTTATCGTCCTTATTATCCTCATAATTATCGTCGTTAATATGGTCGTTATTTTGTCATAATCATCGTCGTTTATATCGTCATTATCATCGTTGTTATCGTCCTTATTATCCTCATAATTATCGTCGTTAATATCGTCGTTATTTTGTCATAATCAACGTCGTTTATATCGTCATTATCATCGTTGTTATCGTCCTTATTATCCTCAAAATTATCGTCGTTAATATCGTCGTTATTTTGTCATAATCATCGTCGTTAATGTCGTCGTTATTATCGTCATTATCATCGTTGTTATCGTCCTTATTATCCTCATAATTGTCGTCGTTAATATCGTCGTTATTTTGTCATAATCATCGTCGTTAATGTCGTCATTATCATCGTTGTTATCGTCCTTATTATCCTCAAAATTATCGTCGTTAATATCGTCGTTATTTTGTCATAATCATCGTCGTTAATGTCGTCGTTATTATCGTCATTATCATCGTTGTTATAGTCCTTATTATCCACATAATTATCGTCGTTAATATCGTCGTTATTTTGTCATAATCATCGTCGTTTATATCGTCATTATCATCGTTGTTATCGTCCTTATTATCCTCAAAATTATCGTCGTTAAAATCGTCGTTATTTTGTCATAATCATCGTCGTTAATGTCGTCGTTATTATCGTCATTATCATCGTTGTTATCGTCCTTATTATCCTCAAAATTATCGCCGTTAATATCGTCGTTATTTTGTCATAATCATCGTCGTTAATGTCGTCGTTATTATCGTCATTATCATCGTTGTTATAGTCCTTATTATCCACATAATTATCGTCGTTAATATCGTCGTTATTTTGTCATAATCATCGTCGTTTATATCGTCATTATCATCGTTGTTATTGTCCTTATTATCCTCATAATTATCGTCGTTAATATCGTCGTTATTTTGTCATAATCATCGTCGTTAATGTCGTCATTATCATCGTTGTTATCGTCCTTATTATCCTCGTAATTATCGTCGTTAATATCGTCGTTATTTTGTCATAATCATCGTCGTTAATGTCGTCGTTATTATCGTCATTATCATCGTTGTTATCGTCCTTATTATCCTCATAATTATCGTCGTTAATATCGTCGTTATTTTGTCATAACCATCGTCGTTAATGTCGTCGTTATTATCGTCATTATCATCGTTGTTATAGTCCTTATTATCCACATAATTATCGTCGTTAATATCGTCGTTATTTTGTCATAATCATCGTCGTTTATATCGTCATTATCATCGTTGTTATCGTCCTTATTATCCTCATAATTATCGTCGTTAATATCGTCGTTATTTTGTCATAATCATCGTCGTTTATATCGTCATTATCATCGTTGTTATCGTCCTTATTATCCTCAAAATTATCGTCGTTAATATCGTCGTTATTTTGTCATAATCATCGTCGTTAATGTCGTCGTTATTATCGTCATTATCATCGTTGTTATCGTCCTTATTATCCTCATAATTATCGTCGTTAATATCGTCGTTATTTTGTCATAATCAACGTCGTTTATATCGTCATTATCATCGTTGTTATCGTCCTTATTATCCTCAAAATTATCGTCGTTTATATCGTCGTTATTTTGTCATAATCATCGTCGTTAATGTCGTCGTTATTATCGTCATTATCATCGTTGTTATCGTCCTTATTATCCTCATAATTATCGTCGTTAATATCGTCGTTATTTTGTCATAATCATCGTCGTTAATGTCGTCATTATCATCGTTGTTATCGTCCTTATTATCCTCGTAATTATCGTCGTTAATATCGTCGTTATTTTGTCATAATCATCGTCGTTAATGTCGTCGTTATTATCGTCATTATCATCGTTGTTATCGTCCTTATTATCCTCATAATTATCGTCGTTAATATCGTCGTTATTTTGTCATAACCATCGTCGTTAATGTCTTCGTTATTATCGTCATTATCATCGTTGTTATCGTCCTTATTATCCTCATAATTATCGTCGTTAATATGGTCGTTATTTTGTCATAATCATCGTCGTTTATATCGTCATTATCATCGTTGTTATCGTCCTTATTATCCTCATAATTATCGTCGTTAAAATCGTCGTTATTTTGTCATAATCAACGTCGTTTATATCGTCATTATCATCGTTGTTATCGTCCTTATTATCCTCAAAATTATCGTCGTTAATATCGTCGTTATTTTGTCATAATCATCGTCGTTAATGTCGTCGTTATTATCGTCATTATCATCGTTGTTATCGTCCTTATTATCCTCATAATTATCGTCGTTAATATCGTCGTTATTTTGTCATAATCAACGTCGTTTATATCGTCATTATCATCGTTGTTATCGTCCTTATTATCCTCAAAATTATCGTCGTTAATATCGTCGTTATTTTGTCATAATCATCGTCGTTAATGTCGTCGTTATTATCGTCATTATCATCGTTGTTATCGTCCTTATTATCCTCATAATTATAGTCGTTAATATCGTCGTTATTTTGTCATAATCATCGTCGTTAATGTCGTCATTATCATCGTTGTTATCGTCCTTATTATCCTCGTAATTATCGTCGTTAATATCGTCGTTATTTTGTCATAATCATCGTCGTTAATGTCGTCGTTATTATCGTCATTATCATCGTTGTTATCGTCCTTATTATCCTCATAATTATCGTCGTTAATATCGTCGTTATTTTGTCATAACCATCGTCGTTAATGTCGTCGTTATTATCGTCATTATCATCGTTGTTATAGTCCTTATTATCCACATAATTATCGTCGTTAATATCGTCGTTATTTTGTCATAATCATCGTCGTTTATATCGTCATTATCATCGTTGTTATCGTCCTTATTATCCTCATAATTATCGTCGTTAATATCGTCGTTATTTTGTCATAATCATCGACGTTAATGTCGTCGTTATTATCGTCATTATCATCGTTGTTATCGTCCTTATTATCCTCAAAATTATCGTCGTTAATATCGTCGTTATTTTGTAATAATCATCGTCGTTAATGTCGTCGTTATTATCGTCATTATCATCGTTGTTATCGTCCTTATTATCCTCATAATTATCGTCGTTAATATGGTCGTTATTTTGTCATAATCATCGTCGTTAATGTCGTCATTATCATCGTTGTTATCGTCTTTATTATCCTCATAATTATCGTCGTTAATATCGTCGTTATTTTGTCATAATCATCGTCGTTAAAGTCGTCGTTATTATCGTCATTATCATCGTTGTTATAGTCCTTATTATCCACATAATTATCGTCGTTAATATCGTCGTTATTTTGTCATAATCATCGTCGTTTATATCGTCATTATCATCGTTGTTATCGTCCTTATTATCCTCATAATTATCGTCGTTAATATCGTCGTTATTTTGTCATAATCATCGTCGTTAATGTCGTCGTTATTATCGTCATTATCATCGTTGTTATCGTCCTTATTATCCTCATAATTATCGTCGTTAATATCGTCGTTATTTTGTCATAATCAACGTCGTTTATATCGTCATTATCATCGTTGTTATCGTCCTTATTATCCTCAAAATTATCGTCGTTAATATCGTCGTTATTTTGTCATAATCATCGTCGTTAATGTCGTCGTTATTATCGTCATTATCATCGTTGTTATCGTCCTTATTATCCTCATAATTATCGTCGTTAATATCGTCGTTATTTTGTCATAATCATCGTCGTTAATGTCGTCATTATCATCGTTGTTATCGTCCTTATTATCCTCGTAATTATCGTCGTTAATATCGTCGTTATTTTGTCATAATCATCGTCGTTAATGTCGTCGTTATTATCGTCATTATCATCGTTGTTATCGTCCTTATTATCCTCAAAATTATCGTCGTTAATATCGTCGTTATTTTGTCATAATCATCGTCGTTAATGTCGTCGTTATTATCGTCATTATCATCGTTGTTATCGTCCTTATTATCCTCATAATTATCGTCGTTAATATCGTCGTTATTTTGTCATAATCATCGTCGTTAATGTCGTCATTATCATCGTTGTTATCGTCCTTATTATCCTCGTAATTATCGTCGTTAATATCGTCGTTATTTTGTCATAATCATCGTCGTTAATGTCGTCGTTATTATCGTCATTATCATCGTTGTTATCGTCCTTATTATCCTCATAATTATCGTCGTTAATATCGTCGTTATTTTGTCATAACCATCGTCGTTAATGTCGTCGTTATTATCGTCATTATCATCGTTGTTATAGTCCTTATTATCCACATAATTATCGTCGTTAATATCGTCGTTATTTTGTCATAATCATCGTCGTTTATATCGTCATTATCATCGTTGTTATCGTCCTTATTATCCTCATAATTATCGTCGTTAATATCGTCGTTATTTTGTCATAATCATCGACGTTAATGTCGTCGTTATTATCGTCATTATCATCGTTGTTATCGTCCTTATTATCCTCAAAATTATCGTCGTTAATATCGTCGTTATTTTGTAATAATCATCGTCGTTAATGTCGTCGTTATTATCGTCATTATCATCGTTGTTATCGTCCTTATTATCCTCATAATTATCGTCGTTAATATGGTCGTTATTTTGTCATAATCATCGTCGTTAATGTCGTCATTATCATCGTTGTTATCGTCTTTATTATCCTCATAATTATCGTCGTTAATATCGTCGTTATTTTGTCATAATCATCGTCGTTAAAGTCGTCGTTATTATCGTCATTATCATCGTTGTTATAGTCCTTATTATCCACATAATTATCGTCGTTAATATCGTCGTTATTTTGTCATAATCATCGTCGTTTATATCGTCATTATCATCGTTGTTATCGTCCTTATTATCCTCATAATTATCGTCGTTAATATCGTCGTTATTTTGTCATAATCATCGTCGTTAATGTCGTCGTTATTATCGTCATTATCATCGTTGTTATCGTCCTTATTATCCTCATAATTATCGTCGTTAATATCGTCGTTATTTTGTCATAATCAACGTCGTTTATATCGTCATTATCATCGTTGTTATCGTCCTTATTATCCTCAAAATTATCGTCGTTAATATCGTCGTTATTTTGTCATAATCATCGTCGTTAATGTCGTCGTTATTATCGTCATTATCATCGTTGTTATCGTCCTTATTATCCTCATAATTATCGTCGTTAATATCGTCGTTATTTTGTCATAATCATCGTCGTTAATGTCGTCGTTATCATCGTTGTTATCGTCCTTATTATCCTCGTAATTATCGTCGTTAATATCGTCGTTATTTTGTCATAATCATCGTCGTTAATGTCGTCGTTATTATCGTCATTATCATCGTTGTTATCGTCCTTATTATCCTCATAATTATCGTCGTTAATATCGTCGTTATTTTATCATAACCATCGTCGTTAATGTCTTCGTTATTATCGTCATTATCATCGTTGTTATCGTCCTTATTATCCTCATAATTATCGTCGTTAATATGGTCGTTATTTTGTCATAATCATCGTCGTTAATGTCGTCATTATCATCGTTGTTATCGTCCTTATTATCCTCATAATTATCGTCGTTAATATCGTCGTTATTTTGTCATAATCATCGTCGTTAATGTCATCGTTATTATCGTCATTATCATCGTTGTTATAGTCCTTATTATCCACATAATTATCGTCGTTAATATCGTCGTTATTTTGTCATAATCATCGTCGTTAATGTCGTCGTTATTATCGTCATTATCATCGTTGTTATCGTCCTTATTATCCTCAAAATTATCGTCGTTAATATCGTCGTTATTTTGTCATAATCATCGTCGTTAATGTCGTCATTATCATCGTTGTTATCGTCCTTATTATCCTCAAAATTATCGTCGTTAATATCGTCGTTATTTTGTAATAATCATCGTCGTTAATGTCGTCGTTATTATCGTCATTATCATCGTTGTTATCGTCCTTATTATCCTCATAATTATCGTCGTTAATATGGTCGTTATTTTGTCATAATCATCGTCGTTAATGTCGTCATTATCATCGTTGTTATCGTCCTTATTATCCTCATAATTATCGTCGTTAATATCGTCGTTATTTTGTCATAATCATCGTCGTTAAAGTCGTCGTTATTATCGTCATTATCATCGTTGTTATAGTCCTTATTATCCACATAATTATCGTCGTTAATATCGTCGTTATTTTGTCATAATCATCGTCGTTTATATCGTCATTATCATCGTTGTTATCGTCCTTATTATCCTTATAATTATCGTCGTTAATATCGTCGTTATTTTGTCATAATCATCGTCGTTAATGTCGTCGTTATTATCGTCATTATCATCGTTGTTATCGTCCTTATTATCCTCATAATTATCGTCGTTAATATCGTCGTTATTTTGTCATAATCAACGTCGTTTATATCGTCATTATCATCGTTGTTATCGTCCTTATTATCCTCAAAATTATCGTCGTTAATATCGTCGTTATTTTGTCATAATCATCGTCGTTAATGTCGTCGTTATTATCGTCATTATCATCGTTGTTATCGTCCTTATTATCCTCATAATTATCGTCGTTAATATCGTCGTTATTTTATCATAACCATCGTCGTTAATGTCTTCGTTATTATCGTCATTATCATCGTTGTTATCGTCCTTATTATCCTCATAATTATCGTCGTTAATATGGTCGTTATTTTGTCATAATCATCGTCGTTAATGTCGTCATTATCATCGTTGTTATCGTCCTTATTATCCTCATAATTATCGTCGTTAATATCGTCGTTATTTTGTCATAATCATCGTCGTTAATGTCATCGTTATTATCGTCATTATCATCGTTGTTATAGTCCTTATTATCCACATAATTATCGTCGTTAATATCGTCGTTATTTTGTCATAATCATCGTCGTTAATGTCGTCGTTATTATCGTCATTATCATCGTTGTTATTGTCCTTATTATCCTCAAAATTATCGTCGTTAATATCGTCGTTATTTTGTCATAATCATCGTCGTTAATGTCGTCGTTATTATCGTCATAATCATCGTTGTTATCGTCCTTATTATCCTCATAATTATCGTCGTTAATATCGTCGTTATTTTGTCATAATCATCGTCGTTTATATCGTCATTATCATCGTTGTTGTCGTCCTTATTATCCTCATAATTATCGTCGTTAATATCGTCGTTATTTTGTCATAATCATCGTCGTTTATATCGTCATTATCATCGTTGTTGTCGTCCTTATTATCCTCATAATTATCGTCGTTAATATCGTCGTTATTTTGTCATAATCATCGTCGTTAATGTCGTCGTTATTATCGTCATTATCATCGTTGTTATCGTCCTTATTATCCTCATAATTATCGTCGTTAATATCGTCATTATCATCGTTGTTATAGTCCTTATTATCCACATAATTATCGTCGTTAATATCGTCGTTATTTTGTCATAATCAACGTCGTTTATATCGTCATTATCATCGTTGTTATCGTCCTTATTATCCTCAAATTTATCGTCGTTAATATCGTCGTTATTTTGTCATAATCATCGTCGTTAATGTCGTCGTTATTATCGTCATTATTATCGTTGTTATCGTCCTTATTATCCTCATAATTATCGTCGCTAATATCGTCATTATTTTGTCATAATCATCGTCGT
Organism: Dolichovespula media; assembly: GCA_911387685.1. NCBI lineage: Eukaryota > Metazoa > Arthropoda > Insecta > Hymenoptera > Vespidae > Dolichovespula > Dolichovespula media. The sequence goes on along the minus strand of CAJVQJ010000019.1, from coordinate 205,729 downwards.
TAATGTCGTCGTTATTATCGTCATTATCATCGTTGTTATAGTCCTTATTATCCACATAATTATCGTCGTTAATATCGTCGTTATTTTGTCATAATCATCGTCGTTTATATCGTCATTATCATCGCTGTTATCGTCCTTATTATCCTCATAATTATCGTCGTTAATATCGTCGTTATTTTGTCATAATCATCGTCGTTAATGTCGTCGTTATTATCGTCATTATCATCGTTGTTATCGTCCTTATTATCCTCATAATTATCGTCGTTAATATCGTCGTTATTTTGTCATAACCATCGTCGTTAATGTCGTCGTTATTATCGTCATTATCTTCGTTGTTATAGTCCTTATTATCCTCATAATTATCGTCGTTAATATGGTCGTTATTTTGTCATAATCATGGTCGTTAATGTCGTCATTATCATCGTTGTTATCGTCCTTATTATCCTCATAATTATCGTCGTTAATATCGTCGTTATTTTGTCATAATCATCGTCGTTAATGTCATCGTTATTATCGTCATTATCATCGTTGTTATAGTCCTTATTATCCATATAATTATCGTCGTTAATATCGTCGTTATTTTGTCATAATCATCGTCGTTAATGTCGTCGTTATTATCGTCATTATCATCGTTGTTATCGTCCTTATTATCCTCAAAATTATCGTCGTTAATATCGTCGTTATTTTGTCATAATCATCGTCGTTAATGTCGTCATTATCATCGTTGTTATCGTCCTTATTATCCTCAAAATTATCGTCGTTAATATCGTCGTTATTTTGTAATAATCATCGTCGTTAATGTCGTCGTTATTATCGTCATTATCATCGTTGTTATCGTCCTTATTATCCTCATAATTATCGTCGTTAATATGGTCGTTATTTTGTCATAATCATCGTCGTTAATGTCGTCATTATCATCGTTGTTATCGTCCTTATTATCCTCATAATTATCGTCGTTAATATCGTCGTTATTTTGTCATAATCATCGTCGTTAAAGTCGTCGTTATTATCGTCATTATCATCGTTGTTATAGTCCTTATTATCCACATAATTATCGTCGTTAATATCGTCGTAATTTTGGCATAATCATCGTCGTTTATATCGTCATTATCATCGTTGTTATCGTCCTTATTATCCTCATAATTATCGTCGTTAATATCGTCGTTATTTTGTCATAATCATCGTCGTTAATGTCGTCGTTATTATCGTCATTATCATCGTTGTTATCGTCCTTATTATCCTCATAATTATCGTCGTTAATATCGTCGTTATTTTGTCGTAACCATCGTCGTTAATGTCGTCGTTATTATCGTCATTATCATCGTTGTTATAGTCCTTATTATCCACATAATTATCGTCGTTAATATCGTCGTTATTTTGTCATAATCATCGTCGTTTATATCGTCATTATCATCGTTGTTATCGTCCTTATTATCCTCATAATTATCGTCGTTAATATCGTCGTTATTTTGTCATAATCATCGTCGTTTATATCGTCATTATCATCGTTGTTATCGTCCTTATTATCCTCATAATTATCGTCGTTAATATCGTCGTTATTTTGTCATAATCATCGACGTTAATGTCGTCGTTATTATCGTCATTATCATCGTTGTTATCGTCCTTATTATCCTCAAAATTATCGTCGTTAATATCGTCGTTATTTTGTCATAATCATCGTCGTTAATGTCGTCGTTATTATCGTCATTATCATCGTTGTTATCGTCCTTATTATCCTCATAATTATCGTCGTTAATATGGTCGTTATTTTGTCATAATCATCGTCGTTAATGTCGTCATTATCATCGTTGTTATCGTCCTTATTATCCTCATAATTATCGTCGTTAATATCGTCGTTATTTTGTCATAATCATCGTCGTTAATGTCGTCGTTATTATCGTCATTATCATCGTTGCTATCGTCCTTATTATCCTCATAATTGTCGTCGTTAATATCGTCGTTATTTTGTCATAATCATCGTCGTTAATGTCGTCATTATCATCGTTGTTATCGTCCTTATTCTCCTCAAAATTATCGTCGTTAATATCGTCGTTATTTTGTCATAATCATCGTCGTTAATGTCGTCGTTATTATCGTCATTATCATCGTTGTTATCGTCCTTATTATCCTCATAATTATCGTCGTTAATATCGTCGTTATTTTGTCATAATCATCGTCGTTAATGTCGTCAATTATCGTCATTATCATCGTTGTTATAGTCCTTATTATCCACATAATTATCGTCGTTAATATCGTCGTTATTTTGTCATAATCATCGTCGTTTATATCGTCATTATCATCGTTGTTATCGTCCTTATTATCCTCATAATTATCGTCGTTAATATCGTCATTATCATCGTTGTTATAGTCCTTATTATCCACATAATTATCGTCGTTAATATCGTCGTTATTTTGTCATAATCATCGTCGTTAATGTCGTCGTTATTATCGTCATTATCATCGTTGTTATCGTCCTTATTATCCTCATAATTATCGTCGTTAATATCGTCGATATTTTGTCATAATCATCGTCGTTAATGTCGTCGTTATCATCGTTGTTATCGTCCTTATTATCCTCATAATTATCGTCGTTAATATCGCCGTTATTTTGTCATAATCTTCGTCGTTAATGTCGTCGTTATTATCGTCATTATCATCGTTGTATAGTCCTTATTATCCACATAATTATCGTCGTTAATATCGTCGTTATTTTGTCATAATCATCGTCGTTTATATCGACATTATCATCGTTGTTATCGTCCTTATTATCCTCAAAATTATCGTCCTTAATATCGTCGTTATTTTGTTATAATCATCGTCGTTAATGTCGTCGTTATTATCGTCATTATCATCGTTGTTATCGTCCTTATTATCCTCATAATTATCGTCGTTAATATCGTCGTTATTTTGTCATAATCATCGTCGTTAATGTCGTCATTATCATCGTTGTTATCGTCCTTATTATCCTCATAATTATCGTCGTTAATATCGTCGTTATTTTGTCATAATCATCATCGTTAATGTCGTCAATTATCGTCATTATCATCGTTGTTATAGTCCTTATTATCCACATAATTATCGTCGTTAATATCGTCGTTATTTTGTCATAATCATCGTCGTTTATATCGTCATTATCATCGTTGTTATCGTCCTTATTATCCTCATAATTATCGTCGTTAATATCGTCATTATCATCGTTGTTATAGTCCTTATTATCCACATAATTATCGTCGTTAATATCGTCGTTATTTTGTCATAATCATCGTCGTTAATGTCGTCGTTATTATCGTCATTATCATCGTTGTTATCGTCCTTATTATCCTCATAATTATCGTCGTTAATATCGTCGTTATTTTGTCATAATCATCGTCGTTTATATCGTCATTATCATCGTTGTTATCGTCCTTATTATCCTCAAAATTATGGTCGTTAATATCGTCGTTATTTTGTCATAATCATCGTCGTTAATGTCGTCGTTATTATCGTCATTATCATCGTTGTTATAGTCCTTATTATCCACATAATTATCGTCGTTAATATCGTCGTTATTTTGTCATAATCATCGTCGTTTATATCGTCATTATCATCGTTGTTATCGTCCTTATTATCCTCATAATTATCGTCGTTAATATCGTCGTTATTTTGTCATAATCATCGTCGTTAATGTCGTCATTATCATCGTTGTTATCGTCCTTATTATCCTCATAATTATCGTCGTTAATATCGTCGTTATTTTGTCATAATCATCATCGTTAATGTCGTCAATTATCGTCATTATCATCGTTGTTATAGTCCTTATTATCCACATAATTATCGTCGTTAATATCGTCGTTATTTTGTCATAATCATCGTCGTTTATATCGTCATTATCATCGTTGTTATCGTCCTTATTATCCTCATAATTATCGTCGTTAATATCGTCATTATCATCGTTGTTATAGTCCTTATTATCCACATAATTATCGTCGTTAATATCGTCGTTATTTTGTCATAATCATCGTCGTTAATGTCGTCGTTATTATCGTCATTATCATCGTTGTTATCGTCCTTATTATCCTCATAATTATCGTCGTTAATATCGTCGTTATTTTGTCATAATCATCGTCGTTTATATCGTCATTATCATCGTTGTTATCGTCCTTATTATCCTCAAAATTATCGTCGTTAATATCGTCGTTATTTTGTCATAATCATCGTCGTTAATGTCGTCGTTATTATCGTCATTATCATCGTTGTTATAGTCCTTATTATCCACATAATTATCGTCGTTAATATCGTCGTTATTTTGTCATAATCATCGTCGTTTATATCGTCATTATCATCGTTGTTATCGTCCTTATTATCCTCATAATTATCGTCGTTAATATCGTCGTTATTTTGTCATAATCATCGTCGTTAATGTCGTCGTTATTATCTTCATTATCATCGTTGTTATCGTCCTTATTATCCACATAATTATCGTCGTTAATATCGTCGTTATTTTGTCATAATCATCGTCGTTTATATCGTCATTATCATCGTTGTTATCGTCCTTATTATCCTCATAATTATCGTCGTTAATATCGTCGTTATTTTGTCATAATCATCGTCGTTTATATCGTCATTATCATCGTTGTTATCGTCCTTATTATCCTCATAATTATCGTCGTTAATATCGTCGTTATTTTGTCATAATCATCGTCGTTTATATCGTCATTATCATCGTTGTTATCGTCCTTATTATCCTCATAATTATCGTCGTTAATATCGTCGTTATTTTGTCATAATCATCGTCGTTTATATCGTCATTATCATCGTTGTTATCGTCCTTATTATCCTCATAATTATCGTCGTTAATATCGTCGTTATTTTGTCATAATCATCGTCGTTTATATCGTCATTATCATCGTTGTTATCGTCCTTATTATCCTCATAATTATCGTCGTTAATATCGTCGTTATTTTGTCATAATCATCGTCGTTAATGTCGTCATTATCATCGTTGTTATCGTCCTTATTATCCTCATAATTATCGTCGTTAATATCGTCGTTATTTTGTCATAATCATCATCGTTAATGTCGTCAATTATCGTCATTATCATCGTTGTTATAGTCCTTATTATCCACATAATTATCGTCGTTAATATCGTCGTTATTTTGTCATAATCATCGTCGTTTATATCGTCATTATCATCGTTGTTATCGTCCTTATTATCCTCATAATTATCGTCGTTAATATCGTCATTATCATCGTTGTTATAGTCCTTATTATCCACATAATTATCGTCGTTAATATCGTCGTTATTTTGTCATAATCATCGTCGTTAATGTCGTCGTTATTATCGTCATTATCATCGTTGTTATCGTCCTTATTATCCTCATAATTATCGTCGTTAATATCGTCGTTATTTTGTCATAATCATCGTCGTTTATATCGTCATTATCATCGTTGTTATCGTCCTTATTATCCTCAAAATTATCGTCGTTAATATCGTCGTTATTTTGTCATAATCATCGTCGTTAATGTCGTCGTTATTATCGTCATTATCATCGTTGTTATAGTCCTTATTATCCACATAATTATCGTCGTTAATATCGTCGTTATTTTGTCATAATCATCGTCGTTTATATCGTCATTATCATCGTTGTTATCGTCCTTATTATCCTCATAATTATCGTCGTTAATATCGTCGTTATTTTGTCATAATCATCGTCGTTAATGTCGTCGTTATTATCTTCATTATCATCGTTGTTATCGTCCTTATTATCCACATAATTATCGTCGTTAATATCGTCGTTATTTTGTCATAATCATCGTCGTTTATATCGTCATTATCATCGTTGTTATCGTCCTTATTATCCTCATAATTATCGTCGTTAATATCGTCGTTATTTTGTCATAATCATCGTCGTTTATATCGTCATTATCATCGTTGTTATCGTCCTTATTATCCTCATAATTATCGTCGTTAATATCGTCGTTATTTTGTCATAATCATCGTCGTTTATATCGTCATTATCATCGTTGTTATCGTCCTTATTATCCTCATAATTATCGTCGTTAATATCGTCGTTATTTTGTCATAATCATCGTCGTTTATATCGTCATTATCATCGTTGTTATCGTCCTTATTATCCTCATAATTATCGTCGTTAATATCGTCGTTATTTTGTCATAATCATCGTCGTTTATATCGTCATTATCATCGTTGTTATCGTCCTTATTATCCTCATAAATATCGTCGTTAATATCGTCGTTATTTTGTCATAATCATCGTCGTTTATATCGTCATTATCATCGTTGTTATCGTCCTTATTATCCTCATAATTATCGTCGTTAATATCGTCGTTATTTTGTCATAATCATCGTCGTTAATGTCGTCGTTATTATCGTCATTATCATCGTTGTTATCGTCCTTATTATCCTCATAATTATCGTCGTTAATATCGTCGTTATTTTGTCATAATCATCGTCGTTTATATCGTCATTATCATCGTTGTTGTCGTCCTTATTATCCTCATAATTATCGTCGTTAATATCGTCGTTATTTTGTCATAATCATCGTCGTTAATGTCGTCGTTATTATCGTCATTATCATCGTTGTTGTCGTCCTTATTATCCTCATAATTATCGTCGTTAATATCGTCGTTATTTTGTCATAATCATCGTCGTTAATGTCGTCGTTATTATCGTCATTATCATCGTTGTTATCGTCCTTATTATCCTCATAATTATCGTCGTTAATATGGTCGTTATTTTGTCATAATCATCGTCGTTAATGTCGTCATTATCATCGTTGTTATCGTCCTTATTATCCTCATAATTATCGTCGTTAATATCGTCGTTATTTTGTCATAATCATCGTCGTTAATGTCGTCGTTATTATCGTCATTATCATCGTTGTTATCGTCCTTATTATCCTCATAATTGTCGTCGTTAATATCTTCGTTATTTTGTCATAATCATATTCGTTTATATCGTCATTATCATCGTTGTTATCGTCCTTATTATCCTCAAAATTATCGTCGTTAATATCGTCGTTATTTTGTCATAATCATCGTCGTTAATGTCGTCGTTATTATCGTCATTATCATCGTTGTTATAGTCCTTATTATCCACATAATTATCGTCGTTAATATCGTCGTTATTTTGTCATAATCATCGTCGTTTATATCGTCATTATCATCGTTGTTATCGTCCTTATTATCCTCAAAATTATCGTCGTTAATATCGTAGTTATTTTGTCATAATCATCGTCGTTAATGTCGTCGTTATTATCGTCATTATCATCGTTGTTATCGTCCTTATTATCCTCAAAATTATCGTCGTTAATATCGTCGTTATTTTGTCATAATCATCGTCGTTAATGTCGTCGTTATTATCGTCATTATCATCGTTGTTATAGTCCTTATTATCCACATAATTATCGTCGTTAATATCGTCGTTATTTTGTCATAATCATCGTCGTTTATATCGTCATTATCATCGTTGTTATCGTCCTTATTATCCTCATAATTATCGTCGTTAATATCGTCGTTATTTTGTCATAATCATCGTCGTTAATGTCGTCGTTATTATCGTCATTATCATCGTTGTTATCGTCCTTATTATCCTCATAATTATCGTCGTTAATATCGTCGTTATTTTGTCATAATCAACGTCGTTTATATCGTCATTATCATCGTTGTTATCGTCCTTATTATCCTCAAAATTATCGTCGTTAATATCGTCGTTATTTTGTCATAATCATCGTCGTTAATGTCGTCGTTATTATCGTCATTATCATCGTTGTTATCGTCCTTATTATCCTCATAATTATCGTCGTTAATATCGTCGTTATTTTGTCATAATCATCGTCGTTAATGTCGTCATTATCATCGTTGTTATCGTCCTTATTATCCTCGTAATTATCGTCGTTAATATCGTCGTTATTTTGTCATAATCATCGTCGTTAATGTCGTCGTTATTATCGTCATTATCATCGTTGTTATCGTCCTTATTATCCTCATAATTATCGTCGTTAATATCGTCGTTATTTTGTCGTAACCATCGTCGTTAATGTCGTCGTTATTATCGTCATTATCATCGTTGTTATAGTCCTTATTATCCACATAATTATCGTCGTTAATATCGTCGTTATTTTGTCATAATCATCGTCGTTTATATCGTCATTATCATCGTTGTTATCGTTCTTATTATCCTCATAATTATCGTCGTTAATATCGTCGTTATTTTGTCATAATCATCGTCGTTTATATCGTCATTATCATCGTTGTTATCGTCCTTATTATCCTCATAATTATCGTCGTTAATATCGTCGTTATTTTGTCATAATCATCGACGTTAATGTCGTCGTTATTATCGTCATTATCATCGTTGTTATCGTCCTTATTATCCTCAAAATTATCGTCGTTAATATCGTCGTTATTTTGTCATAATCATCGTCGTTAATGTCGTCGTTATTATCGTCATTATCATCGTTGTTATCGTCCTTATTATCCTCATAATTATCGTCGTTAATATGGTCGTTATTTTGTCATAATCATCGTCGTTAATGTCGTCATTATCATCGTTGTTATCGTCCTTATTATCCTCATAATTATCGTCGTTAATATCGTCGTTATTTTGTCATAATCATCGTCGTTAATGTCGTCGTTATTATCGTCATTATCATCGTTGTTATCGTCCTTATTATCCTCATAATTGTCGTCGTTAATATCGTCGTTATTTTGTCATAATCATCGTCGTTAATGTCGTCATTATCATCGTTGTTATCGTCCTTATTATCCTCAAAATTATCGTCGTTAATATCGTCGTTATTTTGTCATAATCATCGTCGTTAATGTCGTCGTTATTATCGTCATTATCATCGTTGTTATCGTCCTTATTATCCTCATAATTATCGTCGTTAATATGGTCGTTATTTTGTCATAATCATCGTCGTTAATGTCGTCATTATCATCGTTGTTATCGTCCTTATTATCCTCATAATTATCGTCGTTAATATCGTCGTTATTTTGTCATAATCATCGTCGTTTATATCGTCATTATCATCGTTGTTGTCGTCCTTATTATCCTCATAATTATCGTCGTTAATATCGTCGTTATTTTGTTATAATCATCGTCGTTAATGTCGTCGTTATTATCGTCATTATCATCGTTGTTATCGTCCTTATTATCCTCATAATTATCGTCGTTAATATCGTCGTTATTTTGTCATAATCATCGTCGTTAATGTCGTCATTATCATCGTTGTTATCGTCCTTATTATCCTCATAATTATCGTCGTTAATATCGTCGTTATTTTGTCATAATCATCGTCGTTAATGTCGTCAATTATCGTCATTATCATCGTTGTTATAGTCCTTATTATCCACATAATTATCGTCGTTAATATCGTCGTTATTTTGTCATAATCATCGTCGTTTATATCGTCATTATCATCGTTGTTATCGTCTTTATTATCCTCAAAATTATCGTCCTTAATATCGTCGTTATTTTGTTATAATCATCGTCGTTAATGTCGTCGTTATTATCGTCATTATCATCGTTGTTATCGTCCTTATTATCCTCATAATTATCGTCGTTAATATCGTCGTTATTTTGTCATAATCATCGTCGTTAATGTCGTCATTATCATCGTTGTTATCGTCCTTATTATCCTCATAATTATCGTCGTTAATATCGTCGTTATTTTGTCATAATCATCGTCGTTAATGTCGTCAATTATCGTCATTATCATCGTTGTTATAGTCCTTATTATCCACATAATTATCGTCGTTAATATCGTCGTTATTTTGTCATAATCATCGTCGTTTATATCGTCATTATCATCGTTGTTATCGTCCTTATTATCCTCATAATTATCGTCGTTAATATCGTCATTATCATCGTTGTTATAGTCCTTATTATCCACATAATTATCGTCGTTAATATCGTCGTTATTTTGTCATAATCATCGTCGTTAATGTCGTCGTTATTATCGTCATTATCATCGTTGTTATCGTCCTTATTATCCTCATAATTATCGTCGTTAATATCGTCGTTATTTTGTCATAATCATCGTTGTTAATGTCGTCGTTATCATCGTTGTTATCGTCCTTATTATCCTCATAATTATCGTCGTTAATATCGCCGTTATTTTGTCATAATCATCGTCGTTAATGTCGTCGTTATTATCGTCATTATCATCGTTGTTATAGTCCTTATTATCCACATAATTATCGTCGTTAATATCGTCGTTATTTTGTCATAATCATCGTCGTTTATATCGTCATTATCATCGTTGTTATCGTCCTTATTATCCTCAAAATTATCGTCGTTAATATCGTCGTTATTTTGTTATAATCATCGTCGTTAATGTCGTCGTTATTATCGTCATTATCATCGTTGTTATCGTCCTTATTATCCTCATAATTATCGTCGAAAATATCGTCGTTATTTTGTCATAATCATCGTCGTTAATGTCGTCATTATCATCGTTGTTATCGTCCTTATTATCCTCATAATTATCGTCGTTAATATCGTCGTTATTTTGTCATAATCATCGTCGTTAATGTCGTCGTTATTATCGTCATTATCATCGTTGTTATAGTCCTTATTATCCACATAATTATCTTCGTTAATATCGTCGTTATTTTGTCATAATCATCGTCGTTAATGTCGTCGTTATTATCGTCATTATCTTCGTTGTTATCGTCATAATTATCATCGTTAATACCGTCGTTATTATTGTCATTATCTTCTTGTTATGTCGTTATTATCGTCGTTAATATCGTCGTTATTATCGTCGTTATTATCGTCGTTAATATCGTCATTATCATCGTTGTTATCGTCCTTATTGTCCTCATAATTATCGTCGTTAATATCGTCGTTATTTTGTCATAATCATCGTCGTTAATGTCGTCGTTATTATCGTCATTATCATCGTTGTTATCGTCCTTATTATCCTCAAAATTATCGTCGTTAATTTCGTCGTTATTTTGTCATAATCATCGTCGTTAATGTCGTCATTATCATCGTTGTTATAGTCCTTATTATCCACATAATTATCGTCGTTAATATCGTCGTTATTATCGTCGTTATTATCGTCGTTAATATCGTCATTATCATCGTTGTTATCGTCCTTATTGTCCTCATAATTATCGTCGTTAATATCGTCGTTATTTTGTCATAATCATCGTCGTTAATGTCGTCGTTATTATCGTCATTATCATCGTTGTTATCGTCCTTATTATCCTCATAATTATCGTCGTTAATATCGTCGTTATTTTGTCATAACCATCGTCGTTAATGTCGTCGTTATTATCGTCATTGAACATCGTTGTTATCGTCCTTATTATCCTCATAATTATCGTCGTTAATATCGTCGTTATTTTGTCATAATCATCGTCGTTAATGTCGTCATTATCATCGTTGTTATCGTCCTTATTATCCTCATAATTATCGTCGTTAATATCGTCGTTATTTTGTCATAATCATCGTCGTTAATGTCGTCAATTATCGTCATTATCATCGTTGTTATAGTCCTTATTATCCACATAATTATCGTCGTTAATATCGTCGTTATTTTGTCATAATCATCGTCGTTTATATCGTCATTATCATCGTTGTTATCGTCCTTATTATCCTCATAATTATCGTCGTTAATATCGTCATTATCATCGTTGTTATAGTCCTTATTATCCACATAATTATCGTCGTTAATATCGTCGTTATTTTGTCATAATCATCGTCGTTAATGTCGTCGTTATTATCGTCATTATCATCGTTGTTATCGTCCTTATTATCCTCATAATTATCGTCGTTAATATCGTCGTTATTTTGTCATAATCATCGTCGTTAATGTCGTCGTTATCATCGTTGTTATCGTCCTTATTATCCTCATAATTATCGTCGTTAATATCGCCGTTATTTTGTCATAATCTTCGTCGTTAATGTCGTCGTTATTATCGTCATTATCATCGTTGTTATAGTCCTTATTATCCACATAATTATCGTCGTTAATATCGTCGTTATTTTGTCATAATCATCGTCGTTTATATCGTCATTATCATCGTTGTTATCGTCTTTATTATCCTCAAAATTATCGTCCTTAATATCGTCGTTATTTTGTTATAATCATCGTCGTTAATGTCGTCGTTATTATCGTCATTATCATCGTTGTTATCGTCCTTATTATCCTCATAATTATCGTCGTTAATATCGTCGTTATTTTGTCATAATCATCGTCGTTAATGTCGTCATTATCATCGTTGTTATCGTCCTTATTATCCTCATAATTATCGTCGTTAATATCGTCGTTATTTTGTCATAATCATCGTCGTTAATGTCGTCAATTATCGTCATTATCATCGTTGTTATAGTCCTTATTATCCACATAATTATCGTCGTTAATATCGTCGTTATTTTGTCATAATCATCGTCGTTTATATCGTCATTATCATCGTTGTTATCGTCCTTATTATCCTCATAATTATCGTCGTTAATATCGTCATTATCATCGTTGTTATAGTCCTTATTATCCACATAATTATCGTCGTTAATATCGTCGTTATTTTGTCATAATCATCGTCGTTAATGTCGTCGTTATTATCGTCATTATCATCGTTGTTATCGTCCTTATTATCCTCATAATTATCGTCGTTAATATCGTCGTTATTTTGTCATAATCATCGTTGTTAATGTCGTCGTTATCATCGTTGTTATCGTCCTTATTATCCTCATAATTATCGTCGTTAATATCGCCGTTATTTTGTCATAATCATCGTCGTTAATGTCGTCGTTATTATCGTCATTATCATCGTTGTTATAGTCCTTTTATCCACATAATTATCGTCGTTAATATCGTCGTTATTTTGTCATAATCATCGTCGTTTATATCGTCATTATCATCGTTGTTATCGTCCTTATTATCCTCAAAATTATCGTCGTTAATATCGTCGTTATTTTGTTATAATCATCGTCGTTAATGTCGTCGTTATTATCGTCATTATCATCGTTGTTATCGTCCTTATTATCCTCATAATTATCGTCGAAAATATCGTCGTTATTTTGTCATAATCATCGTCGTTAATGTCGTCATTATCATCGTTGTTATCGTCCTTATTATCCTCATAATTATCGTCGTTAATATCGTCGTTATTTTGTCATAATCATCGTCGTTAATGTCGTCGTTATTATCGTCATTATCATCGTTGTTATAGTCCTTATTATCCACATAATTATCTTCGTTAATATCGTCGTTATTTTGTCATAATCATCGTCGTTAATGTCGTCGTTATTATCGTCATTATCTTCGTTGTTATCGTCATAATTATCATCGTTAATACCGTCGTTATTATTGTCATTATCTTCTTGTTATGTCGTTATTATCGTCGTTAATATCGTCGTTATTATCGTCGTTATTATCGTCGTTAATATCGTCATTATCATCGTTGTTATCGTCCTTATTGTCCTCATAATTATCGTCGTTAATATCGTCGTTATTTTGTCATAATCATCGTCGTTAATGTCGTCGTTATTATCGTCATTATCATCGTTGTTATCGTCCTTATTATCCTCAAAATTATCGTCGTTAATTTCGTCGTTATTTTGTCATAATCATCGTCGTTAATGTCGTCATTATCATCGTTGTTATAGTCCTTATTATCCACATAATTATCGTCGTTAATATCGTCGTTATTATCGTCGTTATTATCGTCGTTAATATCGTCATTATCATCGTTGTTATCGTCCTTATTGTCCTCATAATTATCGTCGTTAATATCGTCGTTATTTTGTCATAATCATCGTCGTTAATGTCGTCGTTATTATCGTCATTATCATCGTTGTTATCGTCCTTATTATCCTCATAATTATCGTCGTTAATATCGTCGTTATTTTGTAATAACCATCGTCGTTAATGTCGTCGTTATTATCGTCATTGAACATCGTTGTTATCGTCCTTATTATCCTCATAATTATCGTCGTTAATATCGTCGTTATTTTGTCATAATCATCGTCGTTTATATCGTCATTATCATCGTTGTTATCGTCCTTATTATCCTCATAATTATCGTCGTTAATATCGTCGTTATTTTGTCATAATCATCGACGTTAATGTCGTCGTTATTATCGTCATTATCATCGTTGTTATCGTCCTTATTATCCTCAAAATTATCGTCGTTAATATCGTCGTTATTTTGTCATAATCATCGTCGTTAATGTCGTCGTTATTATCGTCATTATCATCGTTGTTATCGTCCTTATTATCCTCATAATTATCGTCGTTAATATGGTCGTTATCTTGTCATAATCATCGTCGTTAATGTCGTCATTATCATCGTTGTTATCGTCCTTATTATCCTCATAATTATCGTCGTTAATATCGTCGTTATTTTGTCATAATCATCGTCGTTAATGTCGTCGTTATTATCGTCATTATCATCGTTGTTATCGTCCTTATTATCCTCATAATTGTCGTCGTTAATATCGTCGTTATTTTGTCATAATCATCGTCGTTATTATCGTCATTATCATCGTTGTTATCGTCCTTATTATCCACATAATTATCGTCGTTAATATCGTCGTTATTTTGTCATAATCATCGTCGTTTATATCGTCATTATCATCGTTGTTATCGTCCTTATTATCCTCAAAATTATCGTCGTTAATATCGTCGTTATTTTGTCATAATCATCGTCGTTAATGTCGTCGTTATTATCGTCATTATCATCGTTGTTATCGTCCTTATTATCCTCAAAATTATCGTCGTTAATATCGTCGTTATTTTGTCATAATCATCGTCGTTAATGTCATCGTTATTATCGTCATTATCATCGTTGTTATAGTCCTTATTATCCACATAATTATCGTCGTTAATATCGTCGTTATTTTGTCATAATCATCGTCGTTTATATCGTCATTATCATCGTTGTTATCGTCCTTATTATCCTCATAATTATCGTCGTTAATATCGTCGTTATTTTGTCATAATCATCGTCGTTAATGTCGTCGTTATTATCGACATAATCATCGTTGTTATCGTCCTTATTATCCTCATAATTATCGTCGTTAATTTCGTCGTTATTTTGTCATAATCATCGTCGTTTATATCGTCATTATCATCGTTGTTGTCGTCCTTATTATCCTCATAATTATCGTCGTTAATATCGTCGTTATTTTGTCATAATCATCGTCGTTAATGTCGTCGTTATTATCGTCATTATCATCGTTGTTATCGTCCATATTATCCTCATAATTATCGTCGTTAATATCGTCATTATCATCGTTGTTATAGTCCTTATTATCCACATAATTATCGTCGTTAATATCGTCGTTATTTTGTCATAATCAACGTCGTTTATATCGTCATTATCATCGTTGTTATCGTCCTTATTATCCTCAAATTTATCGTCGTTAATATCGTCGTTATTTTGTCATAATCATCGTCGTTAATGTCGTCGTTATTATCGTCATTATCATCGTTGTTTTCGTCCTTATTATCCTCATAATTATCGTCGTTAATATCGTCGTTATTTTGTCATAACCATCGTCGTTAATGTCGTCGTTATTATCGTCATTGAACATCGTTGTTATCGTCCTTATTATCCTCATAATTATCGTCGTTAATATCGTCGTTATTTTGTCATAATCATCGTCGTTTATATCGTCATTATCATCGTTGTTATCGTCCTTATTATCCTCATAATTATCGTCGTTAATATCGTCGTTATTTTGTCATAATCATCGACGTTAATGTCGTCGTTATTATCGTCATTATCATCGTTGTTATCGTCCTTATTATCCTCAAAATTATCGTCGTTAATATCGTCGTTATTTTGTCATAATCATCGTCGTTAATGTCGTCGTTATTATCGTCATTATCATCGTTGTTATCGTCCTTATTATCCTCATAATTATCGTCGTTAATATGGTCGTTATCTTGTCATAATCATCGTCGTTAATGTCGTCATTATCATCGTTGTTATCGTCCTTATTATCCTCATAATTATCGTCGTTAATATCGTCGTTATTTTGTCATAATCATCGTCGTTAATGTCGTCGTTATTATCGTCATTATCATCGTTGTTATCGTCCTTATTATCCTCATAATTGTCGTCGTTAATATCGTCGTTATTTTGTCATAATCATCGTCGTTATTATCGTCATTATCATCGTTGTTATCGTCCTTATTATCCACATAATTATCGTCGTTAATATCGTCGTTATTTTGTCATAATCATCGTCGTTTATATCGTCATTATCATCGTTGTTATCGTCCTTATTATCCTCAAAATTATCGTCGTTAATATCGTCGTTATTTTGTCATAATCATCGTCGTTAATGTCGTCGTTATTATCGTCATTATCATCGTTGTTATCGTCCTTATTATCCTCAAAATTATCGTCGTTAATATCGTCGTTATTTTGTCATAATCATCGTCGTTAATGTCGTCGTTATTATCGTCATTATCATCGTTGTTATAGTCCTTATTATCCACATAATTATCGTCGTTAATATCGTCGTTATTTTGTCATAATCATCGTCGTATATATCGTCATTATCATCGTTGTTATCGTCCTTATTATCCTCATAATTATCGTCGTTAATATCGTCGTTATTTTGTCATAATCATCGTCGTTAATGTCGTCGTTATTATCGACATAATCATCGTTGTTATCGTCCTTATTATCCTCATAATTATCGTCGTTAATTTCGTCGTTATTTTGTCATAATCATCGTCGTTTATATCGTCATTATCATCGTTGTTGTCGTCCTTATTATCCTCATAATTATCGTCGTTAATATCGTCGTTATTTTGTCATAATCATCGTCGTTAATGTCGTCGTTATTATCGTCATTATCATCGTTGTTATCGTCCATATTATCCTCATAATTATCGTCGTTAATATCGTCATTATCATCGTTGTTATCGTCCTTATTATCCACATAATTATCGTCGTTAATATCGTCGTTATTTTGTCATAATCATCGTCGTTTATATCGTCATTATCATCGTTGTTATCGTCCTTATTATCCTCAAATTTATCGTCGTTAATATCGTCGTTATTTTGTCATAATCATCGTCGTTAATGTCGTCGTTATTATCGTCATTATCATCGTTGTTTTCGTCCTTATTATCCTCATAATTATCGTCGTTAATATCGTCGTTATTTTGTCATAATCATCGTCGTTAATGTCGTCGTTATTATCGTCATTATCATCGTTGTTATCGTCCTTATTATCCTCATAATTATCGTCGTTAATATCGTCGTTATTTTGTCATAATCATCGTCGTTAATGTCGTCATTATCATCGTTGTTATCGTCCTTATTATCCTCATAATTATCGTCGTTAATATCGTCGTTATTTTGTCATAATTATCGTCGTTAATGTCGTCAATTATCGTCATTATCATCGTTGTTATAGTCCTTATTATCCACATAATTATCGTCGTTAATATCGTCGTTATTTTGTCATAATCATCGTCGTTTATATCGTCATTATCATCGTTGTTATCGTCCTTATTATCCTCATAATTATCGTCGTTAATATCGTCATTATCATCGTTGTTATAGTCCTTATTATCCACATAATTATCGTCGTTAATATCGTCGTTATTTTGTCATAATCATCGTCGTTAATGTCGTCGTTATTATCGTCATTATCATCGTTGTTATCGTCCTTATTATCCTCATAATTATCGTCTTTAATATCGTCGTTATTTTGTCATAATCATCGTCGTTAATGTCGTCGTTATCATCGTTGTTATCGTCCTTATTATCCTCATAATTATCGTCGTTAATATCGCCGTTATTTTGTCATAATCATCGTCGTTAATGTCGTCGTTATTATCGTCATTATCATCGTTGTTATAGTCCTTATTATCCACATAATTATCGTCGTTAATATCGTCGTTATTTTGTCATAATCATCGTCGTTTATATCGTCATTATCATCGTTGTTATCGTCCTTATTATCCTCAAAATTATCGTCGTCAATATCGTCGTTATTTTGTTATAATCATCGTCGTTAATGTCGTCGTTATTATCGTCATTATCATCGTTGTTATCGTCCTTATTATCCTCATAATTATCGTCGTTAATATCGTCGTTATTTTGTCATAATCATCGTCGTTAATGTCGTCATTATCATCGTTGTTATCGTCCTTATTATCCTCATAATTATCGTCGTTAATATCGTCGTTATTTTGTCATAATCATCGTCGTTAATGTCGTCAATTATCGTCATTATCATCGTTGTTATAGTCCTTATTATCCACATAATTATCGTCGTTAATATCGTCGTTATTTTGTCATAATCATCGTCGTTTATATCGTCATTATCATCGTTGTTATCGTCCTTATTATCCTCATAATTATCGTCGTTAATATCGTCGTTATTTTGTCATAATCATCGACGTTAATGTCGTCGTTATTATCGTCATTATCATCGTTGTTATCGTCCTTATTATCCTCAAAATTATCGTCGTTAATATCGTCGTTATTTTGTCATAATCATCGTCGTTAATGTCGTCGTTTATATCGTCATTATCATCGTTGTTATCGTCCTTATTATCCTCAAAATTATCGTCGTTATTATCGTCGTTATTTTGTCATAATCATCGTCGTTAATGTCGTCGTTATTATCGTCATTATCATCGTTGTTATAGTCCTTATTATCCACATAATTATCGTCGTTAATATCGTCGTTATTTTGTCATAATCATCGTCGTTAATGTCGTCGTTATTATCGTCATTATCTTCGTTGTTATCGTCATAATTATCATCGTTAATACCGTCGTTATTATTGTCATTATCTTCTTGTTATGTCGTTATTATCGTCGTTAATATCGTCGTTATTATCGTCGTTATTATCGTCGTTAATATCGTCATTATCATCGTTGTTATCGTCCTTATTGTCCTCATAATTATCGTCGTTAATATCGTCGTTATTTTGTCATAATCATCGTCGTTAATGTCGTCGTTATTATCGTCATTATCATCGTTGTTATCGTCCTTATTATCCTCAAAATTATCGTCGTTAATATCGTCGTTATTTTGTCATAATCATCGTCGTTAATGTCGTCAATTATCGTCATTATCATCGTTGTTATAGTCCTTATTATCCACATAAATATCGTCGTTAATATCGTCGTTATTTTGTCATAATCATCGTCGTTTATATCGTCATTATCATCGTTGTTATCGTCCTTATTATCCTCATAATTATCGTCGTTAATATCGTCATTATTTTGTCATAATCATCGACGTTAATGTCGTCGTTATTATCGTCATTATCATCGTTGTTATCGTCCTTATTATCCTCAAAATTATCGTCGTTAATATCGTCGTTATTTTGTCATAATCATCGTCGTTAATGTCGTCGTTATTATCGTCATTATCATCGTTGTTATCGTCCTTATTATCCTCATAATTATCGTCGTTAATATGGTCGTTATTTTGTCATAATCATCGTCGTTAATGTCGTCATTATCATCGTTGTTATCGTCCTTATTATCCTCATAATTATCGTCGTTAATAACGTCGTTATTTTGTCATAATCATCGTCGTTAATGTCGTCGTTATTATCGTCATTATCATCGTTGTTATAGTCCTTATTATCCACATAATTATCGTCGTTAATATCGTCGTTATTTTGTCATAATCATCGTCGTTAATGTCGTCGTTATTATCGTCATTATCTTCGTTGTTATCGTCATAATTATCATCGTTAATACCGTCGTTATTATTGTCATTATCTTCTTGTTATGTCGTTATTATCGTCGTTAATATCGTCGTTATTATCGTCGTTATTATCGTCGTTAATATCGTCATTATCATCGTTGTTATCGTCCTTATTATCCTCATAATTATCGTCGTTAATATCGTCGTTATTTTGTCATAATCATCGTCGTTAATGTCGTCGTTATTATCGTCCTTATTATCCTCAAAATTATCGTCGTTAATTTCGTCGTTATTTTGTCATAATCATCGTCGTTAATGTCGTCATTATCATCGTTGTTATAGTCCTTATTATCCACATAATTATCGTCGTTAATATCGTCGTTATTATCGTCGTTATTATTGTCGTTAATATCGTCATTATCATCGTTGTTATCGTCCTTATTGTCCTCATAATTATCGTCGTTAATATCGTCGTTATTTTGTCATAATCATCGTCGTTAATGTCGTCGTTATTATCGTCATTATCATCGTTGTTATCGTCCTTATTATCCTCATAATTATCGTCGTTAATATCGTCGTTATTTTGTCATAACCATCGTCGTTAATGTCGTCGTTATTATCGTCATTATCATCGTTGTTATCGTCCTTATTATCCTCATAATTATCGTCGTTAATATCGTCGTTATTTTGTCATAATCATCGTCGTTTATATCGTCATTATCATCGTTGTTATCGTCCTTATTATCCTCATAATTATCGTCGTTAATATCGTCGTTATTTTGTCATAATCATCGACGTTAATGTCGTCGTTATTATCGTCATTATCATCGTTGTTATCGTCCTTATTATCCTCAAAATTATCGTCGTTAATATCGTCGTTATTTTGTCATAATCATCGTCGTTAATGTCGTCGTTATTATCGTCATTATCATCGTTGTTATCGTCCTTATTATCCTCATAATTATCGTCGTTAATATGGTCGTTATCTTGTCATAATCATCGTCGTTAATGTCGTCATTATCATCGTTGTTATCGTCCTTATTATCCTCATAATTATCGTCGTTAATATCGTCGCTATTTTGTCATAATCATCGTCGTTAATGTCGTCGTTATTATCGTCATTATCATCGTTGTTATAGTCCTTATTATCCTCATAATTATCGTCGTTAATATCGTCGTTATTTTGTCATAATCATCGTCGTTTATATCGTCATTATCATCGTTGTTGTCGTCCTTATTATCCTCATAATTATCGTCGTTAATATCGTCGTTATTTTGTCATAATCATCGTCGTTAATGTCGTCGTTATTATCGTCATTATCATCGTTGTTATCGTCCTTATTATCCTCATAATTATCGTCGTTAATATCGTCATTATCATCGTTGTTATAGTCCTTATTATCCACATAATTATCGTCGTTAATATCGTCGTTATTTTGTCATAATCAACGTCGTTTATATCGTCATTATCATCGTTGTTATCGTCCTTATTATCCTCAAATTTATCGTCGTTAATATCGTCGTTATTTTGTCATAATCATCGTCGTTAATGTCGTCGTTATTATCGTCATTATCATCGTTGTTTTCGTCCTTATTATCCTCATAATTATCGTCGTTAATATCGTCGTTATTTTGTCATAATCATCGTCGTTAATGTCGTCGTTATTATCGTCATTATCATCGTTGTTATCGTCCTTATTATCCTCATAATTATCGTCGTTAATATCGTCGTTATTTTGTCATAATCATCGTCGTTAATGTCGTCATTATCATCGTTGTTATCGTCCTTATTATCCTCATAATTATCGTCGTTAATATCGTCGTTATTTTGTCATAATTATCGTCGTTAATGTCGTCAATTATCGTCATTATCATCGTTGTTATAGTCCTTATTATCCACATAATTATCGTCGTTAATATCGTCGTTATTTTGTCATAATCATCGTCGTTTATATCGTCATTATCATCGTTGTTATCGTCCTTATTATCCTCATAATTATCGTCGTTAATATCGTCATTATCATCGTTGTTATAGTCCTTATTATCCACATAATTATCGTCGTTAATATCGTCGTTATTTTGTCATAATCATCGTCGTTAATGTCGTCGTTATTATCGTCATTATCATCGTTGTTATCGTCCTTATTATCCTCATAATTATCGTCTTTAATATCGTCGTTATTTTGTCATAATCATCGTCGTTAATGTCGTCGTTATCATCGTTGTTATCGTCCTTATTATCCTCATAATTATCGTCGTTAATATCGCCGTTATTTTGTCATAATCATCGTCGTTAATGTCGTCGTTATTATCGTCATTATCATCGTTGTTATAGTCCTTATTATCCACATAATTATTGTCGTTAATATCGTCGTTATTTTGTCATAATCATCGTCGTTTATATCGTCATTATCATCGTTGTTATAGTCCTTATTATCCTCAAAATTATCGTCGTTAATATCGTCGTTATTTTGTTATAATCATCGTCGTTAATGTCGTCGTTATTATCGTCATTATCATCGTTGTTATCGTCCTTATTATCCTCATAATTATCGTCGTTAATATCGTCGTTATTTTGTCATAATCATCGTCGTAAATGTCGTCATTATCATCGTTGTTATCGTCCTTATTATCCTCATAATTATCGTCGTTAATATCGTCGTTATTTTGTCATAATCATCGTCGTTAATGTCGTCAATTATCGTCATTATCATCGTTGTTATAGTCCTTATTATCCACATAATTATCGTCGTTAATATCGTCGTTATTTTGTCATAATCATCGTCGTTTATATCGTCATTATCATCGTTGTTATCGTCCTTATTATCCTCATAATTATCGTCGTTAATATCGTCGTTATTTTGTCATAATCATCGACGTTAATGTCGTCGTTATTATCGTCATTATCATCGTTGTTATCGTCCTTATTATCCTCAAAATTATCGTTGTTAATATCGTCGTTATTTTGTCATAATCATCGTCGTTAATGTCGTCGTTTATATCGTCATTATCATCGTTGTTATCGTCCTTATTATCCTCAAAATTATCGTCGTTATTATCGTCGTTATTTTGTCATAATCATCGTCGTTAATGTCGTCGTTATTATCGTCATTATCATCGTTGTTATAGTCCTTATTATCCACATAATTATCGTCGTTAATATCGTCGTTATTTTGTCATAATCATCGTCGTTAATGTCGTCGTTATTATCGTCATTATCTTCGTTGTTATCGTCATAATTATCATCGTTAATACCGTCGTTATTATTGTCATTATCTTCTTGTTATGTCGTTATTATCGTCGTTAATATCGTCGTTATTATCGTCGTTATTATCGTCGTTAATATCGTCATTATCATCGTTGTTATCGTCCTTATTGTCCTCATAATTATCGTCGTTAATATCGTCGTTATTTTGTCATAATCATCGTCGTTAATGTCGTCGTTATTATCGTCATTATCATCGTTGTTATCGTCCTTATTATCCTCAAAATTATCGTCGTTAATATCGTCGTTATTTTGTCATAATCATCGTCGTTAATGTCGTCATTATCATCGTTGTTATAGTCCTTATTATCCACATAATTATCGTCGTTAATATCTTCGTTATTTTGTCATAATCATCGTCGTTTATATCGTCATTATCATCGTTGTTATCGTCCTTATCTTCCTCATAATTATCGTCGTTAATATCGTCGTTATTTTGTCATAATCATCGTCGTTAATGTCGTCGTTATTATCGTCATTATCATCGTTGTTATCGTCCTTATTATCCTCATAATTATCGTCGTTAATATCGTCGTTATTTTGTCATAACCATCGTCGTTAATGTCGTCGTTATTATCGTCATTATCATCGTTGTTATCGTCCTTATTATCCTCATAATTATCGTCGTTAATATCGTCGTTATTTTGTCATAATCATCGTCGTTTATATCGTCATTATCATCGTTGTTATCGTCCTTATTATCCTCATAATTATCGTCGTTAATATCGTCGTTATTTTGTCATAATCATCGACGTTAATGTCGTCGTTATTATCGTCATTATCATCGTTGTTATCGTCCTTATTATCCTCAAAATTATCGTCGTTAATATCGTCGTTATTTTGTCATAATCATCGTCGTTTATATCGTCATTATCATCGTTGTTGTCGTCCTTATTATCCTCATAATTATCGTCGTTAATATCGTCGTTATTTTGTCATAATCATCGTCGTTAATGTCGTCGTTATTATCGTCATTATCATCGTTGTTATCGTCCTTATTATCCTCATAATTATCGTCGTTAATATCGTCATTATCATCGTTGTTATAGTCCTTATTATCCACATAATTATCGTCGTTAATATCGTCGTTATTTTGTCATAATCAACGTCGTTTATATCGTCATTATCATCGTTGTTATCGTCCTTATTATCCTCAAATTTATCGTCGTTAATATCGTCGTTATTTTGTCATAATCATCGTCGTTAATGTCGTCGTTATTATCGTCATTATCATCGTTGTTTTCGTCCTTATTATCCTCATAATTATCGTCGTTAATATCGTCGTTATTTTGTCATAATCATCGTCGTTAATGTCGTCGTTATTATCGTCATTATCATCGTTGTTATCGTCCTTATTATCCTCATAATTATCGTCGTTAATATCGTCGTTATTTTGTCATAATCATCGTCGTTAATGTCGTCGTTATTATCGTCATTATCATCGTTGTTATAGTCCTTATTATCCACATAATTATCGTCGTTAATATCGTCGTTATTTTGTCATAATCATCGTCGTTTATATCGTCATTATCATCGTTGTTATCGTCCTTATTATCCTCAAAATTATCGTCGTTAATATCGTCGTTATTTTGTCATAATCATCGTCGTTAATGTCGTCGTTATTATCGTCATTATCATCGTTGTTATCGTCCTTATTATCCTCATAATTATCGTCGTTAATATCGTCATTATTTTGTCATAATCATCGTCGTTAATGTCGTCGTTATTATCGTCATTATCATCGTTGTTATAGTCCTTATTATCCACATAATTATCGTCGTTAATATCGTCGTTATTTTGTCATAATCATCGTCGTTTATATCGTCATTATCATCGCTGTTATCGTCCTTATTATCCTCATAATTATCGTCGTTAATATCGTCGTTATTTTGTCATAATCATCGTCGTTAATGTCGTCATTATCATCGTTGTTATCGTCCTTATTATCCTCATAATTATCGTCGTTAATATCGTCGTTATTTTGTCATAATCATCGTCGTTAATGTCGTCGTTATTATCGTCATTATCATCGTTGTTATAGTCCTTATTATCCACATAATTATCGTCGTTAATATCGTCGTTATTTTGTCATAATCATCGTCGTTTATATCGTCATTATCATCGTTGTTATCGTCCTTATTATCCTCAAAATTATCGTCGTTAATATCGTCGTTATTTTGTCATAATCATCGTCGTTAATGTCGTCGTTATTATTGTCATTATCTTCGTTGTTATCGTCATAATTATCATCGTTAATACCGTCGTTATTATTGTCATTATCTTCTTTTTATCGTCGTTATTATCGTCGTTAATATCGTCGTTATTATCGTCGTTATTATCGTCGTTAATATCGTCGTTAATATCGTCATTATCATCGTTGTTATCGTCCTTATTATCCTCATAATTATCGTCGTTAATATCGTCGTTATTTTGTCATAATCATCGTCGTTAATGTCGTCGTTATTATCGTCATTATCATCGTTGTTATCGTCCTTATTATCCTCATAATTATCGTCGCTAATATCGTCGTTATTTTGTCATAATCATCGTCGTTTATATCGTCATTATCATCGTTGTTGTCGTCCTTATTATCCTCATAATTATCGTCGTTAATATCGTCGTTATTTTGTCATAATCATCGTCGTTAATGTCGTCGTTATTATCGTCATTATCATCGTTGTTGTCGTCCTTATTATCCTCATAATTATCGTCGTTAATATCGTCGTTATTTTGTCATAATCATCGTCGTTAATGTCGTCGTTATTATCGTCATTATCATCGTTGTTATCGTCCTTATTATCCTCATAATTATCGTCGTTAATATCGTCATTATCATCGTTGTTATAGTCCTTATTATCCACATAATTATCGTCGTTAATATCGTCGTTATTTTGTCATAATCATCGTCGTTAATGTCGTCGTTATTATCGTCATTATCATCGTTGTTATCGTCCTTATTATCCTCATAATTATCGTCGTTAATATCGTCGTTATTTTGTCATAATCATCGTCGTTAATGTCGTCGTTATCATCGTTGTTATCGTCCTTATTATCCTCATAATTATCGTCGTTAATATCGCCGTTATTTTGTCATAATCATCGTCGTTAATGTCGTCGTTATTATCGTCATTATCATCGTTGTTATAGTCCTTATTATCCACATAATTATCGTCGTTAATATCGTCGTTATTTTGTCATAATCATCGTCGTTTATATCGTCATTATCATCGTTGTTATCATCCTTATTATCCTCAAAATTATCGTCGTTAATATCGTCGTTATTTTGTTATAATCATCGTCGTTAATGTCGTCGTTATTATCGTCATTATCATCGTTGTTATCGTCCTTATTATCCTCATAATTATCGTCGTTAATATCGTCGTTATTTTGTCATAATCATCGTCGTTAATGTCGTCATTATCATCGTTGTTATCTTCCTTATTATCCTCATAATTATCGTCGTTAATATCGTCGTTATTTTGTCATAACCATCGTCGTTAATGTCGTCGTTATTATCGTCATTATCATCGTTGTTATCGTCCTTATTATCCTCATAATTATCGTCGTTAATATCGTCGTTATTTTGTCATAATCATCGTCGTTTATATCGTCATTATCATCGTTGTTATCGTCCTTATTATCCTCATAATTATCGTCGTTAATATCGTCGTTATTTTGTCATAATCATCGACGTTAATGTCGTCGTTATTATCGTCATTATCATCGTTGTTATCGTCCTTATTATCCTCAAAATTATCGTCGTTAATATCGTCGTTATTTTGTCATAATCATCGTCGTTAATGTCGTCGTTATTATCGTCATTATCATCGTTGTTATCGTCCTTATTATCCTCATAATTATCGTCGTTAATATGGTCGTTATTTTGTCATAATCATCGTCGTTAATGTCGTCATTATCATCGTTGTTATCGTCCTTATTATCCTCATAATTATCGTCGTTAATAACGTCGTTATTTTGTCATAATCATCGTCGTTAATGTCGTCGTTATTATCGTCATTATCATCGTTGTTATAGTCCTTATTATCCACATAATTATCGTCGTTAATATCGTCGTTATTTTGTCATAATCATCGTCGTTAATGTCGTCGTTATTATCGTCATTATCTTCGTTGTTATCGTCATAATTATCATCGTTAATACCGTCGTTATTATTGTCATTATCTTCTTGTTATGTCGTTATTATCGTCGTTAATATCGTCGTTATTATCGTCGTTATTATCGTCGTTAATATCGTCATTATCATCGTTGTTATCGTCCTTATTGTCCTCATAATTATCGTCGTTAATATCGTCGTTATTTTGTCATAATCATCGTCGTTAATGTCGTCGTTATTATCGTCATTATCATCGTTGTTATCGTCCTTATTATCCTCAAAATTATCGTCGTTAATATCGTCGTTATTTTGTCATAATCATCGTCGTTAATGTCGTCATTATCATCGTTGTTATAGTCCTTATTATCCACATAATTATCGTCGTTAATATCGTCGTTATTTTGTCATAATCATCGTCGTTTATATCGTCATTATCATCGTTGTTATCGTCCTTATCATCCTCATAATTATCGTCGTTAATATCGTCGTTATTTTGTCATAATCATCGTCGTTAATGTCGTCATTATTATCGTCATTATCATCGTTGTTATCGTCCTTATTATCCTCATAATTATCGTCGTTATTATCGTCGTTATTTTGTCATAATCATCGTCGTTTATATTGTCATTATCATCGTTGTTGTCGTCCTTATTATCCTCATAATTATCGTCGTTAATATCGTCGTTATTTTGTCATAATCATCGTCGTTAATGTCGTCGTTATTATCGTCATTATCATCGTTGTTATCGTCCTTATTATCCTCATAATTATCGTCGTTAATATCGTCGTTATTTTGTCATAATCATCGTCGTTAATGTCGTCGATATTATCGTCATTATCATCGTTGTTATAGTCCTTATTATACACATAATTATCGTCGTTAATATCGTCGTTATTTTGTCATAATCATCGTCGTTTATATCGTCATTATCATCGTTGTTATCGTCCTTATTATCCTCAAAATTATCGTCGTTAATATCGTCGTTATTTTGTCATAATCATCGTCGTTAATGTCGTCGTTATTATCGTCATTATCATCGTTGTTATCGTCCTTATTATCCTCATAATTATCGTCGTTAATATCGTCGTTATTTTGTCATAATCATCGTCGTTAATGTCGTCGTTATTATCGTCATTATCATCGTTGTTATAGTCCTTATTATCCACATAATTATCGTCGTTAATATCGTCGTTATTTTGTCATAATCATCGTCGTTTATATCGTCATTATCATCGCTGTTATCGTCCTTATTATCCTCATAATTATCGTCGTTAATATCGTCGTTATTTTGTCATAATCATCGACGTTAATGTCGTCGTTATTATCGTCATTATCATCGTTGTTATCGTCCTTATTATCCTCAAAATTATCGTCGTTAATATCGTCGTTATTTTGTCATAATCATCGTCGTTAATGTCGTCGTTATTATCGTCATTATCATCGTTGTTATCGTCCTTATTATCCTCATAATTATCGTCGTTAATATCGTCGTTATTTTGTCATAATCATCGTCGTTAATGTCGTCATTATCATCGTTGTTATCGTCCTTATTATCCTCATAATTATCGTCGTTAATATCGTCGTTATTTTGTCATAATCATCGTTGTTAATGTCGTCGTTATTATCGTCATTATCGTCGTTGTTATAGTCCTTATTATCCACATAATTATCGTCGTTAATATCGTCGTTATTTTGTCATAATCATCGTCGTTTATATCGTCATTATCATCGTTGTTATCGTCCTTATTATCCTCATAATTATCGTCGTTAATATCGTCGTTATTTTGTCATAATCATCGTCGTTAATGTCGTCGTTATTATCGTCATTATCATCGTTGTTATCGTCCTTATTATCCTCATAATTATCGTCGTTAATATCGTCATTATCATCGTTGTTATAGTCCTTATTATCCACATAATTATCGTCGTTAATATCGTCGTTATTTTGTCATAATCATCGTCGTTTATATCGTCATTATCATCGTTGTTATCGTCCTTATTATCCTCAAAATTATCGTCGTTAATATCGTCGTTATTTTGTCATAATCATCGTCGTTAATGTCGTCGTTATTATCGTCATTATCATCGTTGTTATCGTCCTTATTATCCTCAAAATTATCGTCGTTAATATCGTCGTTATTTTGTCATAATCATCGTCGTTAATGTCGTCGTTATTATCGTCATTATCATCGTTGTTATCGTCCTTATTATCCTCATAATTATCGTCGTTAATATCGTCGTTATTTTGTCATAATCATCGTCGTTAATGTCGTCATTATCATCGTTGTTATCGTCCTTATTATCCTCATAATTATCGTCGTTAATATCGACGTTATTTTGTCATAATCATCGTCGTTAATGTCGTCGTTATTATCGTCATTATCATCGTTGTTATCGTCCTTATTATCCTCATAATTATCGTCGTTAATATGGTCGTTATTTTGTCATAATCATCGTCGTTAATGTCGTCATTATCATCGTTGTTATCGTCCTTATTATCCTCATAATTATCGTCGTTAATAACGTCGTTATTTTGTCATAATCATCGTCGTTAATGTCGTCGTTATTATCGTCATTATCATCGTTGTTATAGTCCTTATTATCCACATAATTATCGTCGTTAATATCGTCGTTATTTTGTCATAATCATCGTCGTTAATGTCGTCGTTATTATCGTCATTATCTTCGTTGTTATCGTCATAATTATCATCGTTAATACCGTCGTTATTATTGTCATTATCTTCTTGTTATGTCGTTATTATCGTCGTTAATATCGTCGTTATTATCGTCGTTATTATCGTCGTTAATATCGTCATTATCATCGTTGTTATCGTCCTTATTGTCCTCATAATTATCGTCGTTAATATCGTCGTTATTTTGTCATAATCATTGTCGTTAATGTCGTCGTTATTATCGTCATTATCATCGTTGTTATCGTCCTTATTATCCTCAAAATTATCGTCGTTAATATCGTCGTTATTTTGTCATAATCATCGTCGTTAATGTCGTCATTATCATCGTTGTTATAGTCCTTATTATCCACATAATTATCGTCGTTAATATCGTCGTTATTTTGTCATAATCATCGTCGTTTATATCGTCATTATCATCGTTGTTATCGTCCTTATCATCCTCATAATTATCGTCGTTAATATCGTCGTTATTTTGTCATAATCATCGTCGTTAATGTCGTCATTATTATCGTCATTATCATCGTTGTTATCGTCCTTATTATCCTCATAATTATCGTCGTTATTATCGTCGTTATTTTGTCATAATCATCGTCGTTTATATTGTCATTATCATCGTTGTTGTCGTCCTTATTATCCTCATAATTATCGTCGTTAATATCGTCGTTATTTTGTCATAATCATCGTCGTTAATGTCGTCGTTATTATCGTCATTATCATCGTTGTTATCGTCCTTATTATCCTCATAATTATCGTCGTTAATATCGTCGTTATTTTGTCATAATCATCGTCGTTAATGTCGTCGATATTATCGTCATTATCATCGTTGTTATAGTCCTTATTATACACATAATTATCGTCGTTAATATCGTCGTTATTTTGTCATAATCATCGTCGTTTATATCGTCATTATCATCGTTGTTATCGTCCTTATTATCCTCAAAATTATCGTCGTTAATATCGTCGTTATTTTGTCATAATCATCGTCGTTAATGTCGTCGTTATTATCGTCATTATCATCGTTGTTATCGTCCTTATTATCCTCATAATTATCGTCGTTAATATCGTCGTTATTTTGTCATAATCATCGTCGTTAATGTCGTCGTTATTATCGTAATTATCATCGTTGTTATAGTCCTTATTATCCACATAATTATCGTCGTTAATATCGTCGTTATTTTGTCATAATCATCGTCGTTTATATCGTCATTATCATCGTTGTTATCGTCCTTATTATCCTCAAAATTATCGTCGTTAATATCGTCGTTATTTTGTCATAATCATCGTCGTTAATGTCGTCGTTATTATTGTCATTATCTTCGTTGTTATCGTCATAATTATCATCGTTAATACCGTCGTTATTATTGTCATTATCTTCTTTTTATCGTCGTTATTATCGTCGTTAATATCGTCGTTATTATCGTCGTTATTATCGTCGTTAATATCGTCGTTAATATCGTCATTATCATCGTTGTTATCGTCCTTATTATCCTCATAATTATCGTCGTTAATATCGTCGTTATTTTGTCATAATCATCGTCGTTAATGTCGTCGTTATTATCGTCATTATCATCGTTGTTATCGTCCTTATTATCCTCATAATTATCGTCGTTAATATCGTCGTTATTTTGTCATAATCATCGTCGTTTATATCGTCATTATCATCGTTGTTGTCGTCCTTATTATCCTCATAATTATCGTCGTTAATATCGTCGTTATTTTGTCATAATCATCGTCGTTAATGTCGTCGTTATTATCGTCATTATCATCGTTGTTGTCGTCCTTATTATCCTCATAATTATCGTCGTTAATATCGTCGTTATTTTGTCATAATCATCGTCGTTAATGTCGTCGTTATTATCGTCATTATCATCGTTGTTATCGTCCTTATTATCCTCATAATTATCGTCGTTAATATCGTCATTATCATCGTTGTTATCGTCCTTATTATCCTCATAATTATCGTCGTTAATATCGTCGTTATTTTGTCATAATCATCGACGTTAATGTCGTCGTTATTATCGTCATTATCATCGTTGTTATCGTCCTTATTATCCTCAAAATTATCGTCGTTAATATCGTCGTTATTTTGTCATAATCATCGTCGTTAATGTCGTCGTTATTATCGTCATTATCATCGTTGTTATCGTCCTTATTATCCTCATAATTATCGTCGTTAATATGGTCGTTATTTTGTCATAATCATCGTCGTTAATGTCGTCATTATCATCGTTGTTATCGTCCTTATTATCCTCATAATTATCGTCGTTAATAACGTCGTTATTTTGTCATAATCATCGTCGTTAATGTCGTCGTTATTATCGTCATTATCATCGTTGTTATAGTCCTTATTATCCACATAATTATCGTCGTTAATATCGTCGTTATTTTGTCATAATCATCGTCGTTAATGTCGTCGTTATTATCGTCATTATCTTCGTTGTTATCGTCATAATTATCATCGTTAATACCGTCGTTATTATTGTCATTATCTTCTTGTTATGTCGTTATTATCGTCGTTAATATCGTCGTTATTATCGTCGTTATTATCGTCGTTAATATCGTCATTATCATCGTTGTTATCGTCCTTATTGTCCTCATAATTATCGTCGTTAATATCGTCGTTATTTTGTCATAATCATCGTCGTTAATGTCGTCGTTATTATCGTCATTATCATCGTTGTTATCGTCCTTATTATCCTCAAAATTATCGTCGTTAATATCGTCGTTATTTTGTCATAATCATCGTCGTTAATGTCGTCGTTATTATCGTCATTATCTTCGTTGTTATCGTCATAATTATCATCGTTAATACCGTCGTTATTATTGTCATTATCTTCTTGTTATGTCGTTATTATCGTCGTTAATATCGTCGTTATTATCGTCGTTATTATCGTCGTTAATATCGTCATTATCATCGTTGTTATCGTCCTTATTGTCCTCATAATTATCGTCGATAATATCGTCGTTATTTTGTCATAATCATCGTCGTTAATGTCGTCGTTATTATCGTCATTATCATCGTTGTTATCGTCCTTATTATCCTCATAATTATCGTCGTTAATATGGTCGTTATTTTGTCATAATCATCGTCGTTAATGTCGTCATTATCATCGTTGTTATCGTCCTTATTATCCTCATAATTATCGTCGTTAATAACGTCGTTATTTTGTCATAATCATCGTCGTTAATGTCGTCGTTATTATCGTCATTATCATCGTTGTTATAGTCCTTATTATCCACATAATTATCGTCGTTAATATCGTCGTTATTTTGTCATAATCATCGTCGTTAATGTCGTCGTTATTATCGTCA
The DNA here is from genome assembly GCA_911387685.1 of Dolichovespula media. Taxonomy (NCBI): domain Eukaryota; kingdom Metazoa; phylum Arthropoda; class Insecta; order Hymenoptera; family Vespidae; genus Dolichovespula; species Dolichovespula media. Next base: position 172,695 of record CAJVQJ010000019.1, on the reverse strand, counting down.
TTATCTTCGTTGTTATCGTCATAATTATCATCGTTAATATCGTCGTTATTATTGTCATTATCTTCTTGTTATGTCGTTATTATCGTCGTTAATATCGTCGTTATTATCGTCGTTATTATCGTCGTTAATATCGTCATTATCATCGTTGTTATCGTCCTTATTGTCCTCATAATTATCGTCGTTAATATCGTCGTTATTTTGTCATAATCATCGTCGTTAATGTCGTCGTTATTATCGTCATTATCATCGTTGTTATCGTCCTTATTATCCTCAAAATTATCGTCGTTAATATCGTCGTTATTTTGTCATAATCATCGTCGTTAATGTCGTCATTATCATCGTTGTTATAGTCCTTATTATCCACATAATTATCGTCGTTAATATCGTCGTTATTTTGTCATAATCATCGTCGTTTATATCGTCATTATCATCGTTGTTATCGTCCTTATCATCCTCATAATTATCGTCGTTAATATCGTCGTTATTTTGTCATAATCATCGTCGTTAATGTCGTCATTATTATCGTCATTATCATCGTTGTTATCGTCCTTATTATCCTCATAATTATCGTCGTTATTATCGTCGTTATTTTGTCATAATCATCGTCGTTTATATTGTCATTATCATCGTTGTTGTCGTCCTTATTATCCTCATAATTATCGTCGTTAATATCGTCGTTATTTTGTCATAATCATCGTCGTTAATGTCGTCGTTATTATCGTCATTATCATCGTTGTTATCGTCCTTATTATCCTCATAATTATCGTCGTTAATATCGTCGTTATTTTGTCATAATCATCGTCGTTAATGTCGTCGATATTATCGTCATTATCATCGTTGTTATAGTCCTTATTATACACATAATTATCGTCGTTAATATCGTCGTTATTTTGTCATAATCATCGTCGTTTATATCGTCATTATCATCGTTGTTATCGTCCTTATTATCCTCAAAATTATCGTCGTTAATATCGTCGTTATTTTGTCATAATCATCGTCGTTAATGTCGTCGTTATTATCGTCATTATCATCGTTGTTATCGTCCTTATTATCCTCATAATTATCGTCGTTAATATCGTCGTTATTTTGTCATAATCATCGTCGTTAATGTCGTCGTTATTATCGTCATTATCATCGTTGTTATAGTCCTTATTATCCACATAATTATCGTCGTTAATATCGTCGTTATTTTGTCATAATCATCGTCGTTTATATCGTCATTATCATCGCTGTTATCGTCCTTATTATCCTCATAATTATCGTCGTTAATATCGTCGTTATTTTGTCATAATCATCGACGTTAATGTCGTCGTTATTATCGTCATTATCATCGTTGTTATCGTCCTTATTATCCTCAAAATTATCGTCGTTAATATCGTCGTTATTTTGTCATAATCATCGTCGTTAATGTCGTCGTTATTATCGTCATTATCATCGTTGTTATCGTCCTTATTATCCTCATAATTATCGTCGTTAATATCGTCGTTATTTTGTCATAATCATCGTCGTTAATGTCGTCATTATCATCGTTGTTATCGTCCTTATTATCCTCATAATTATCGTCGTTAATATCGTCGTTATTTTGTCATAATCATCGTTGTTAATGTCGTCGTTATTATCGTCATTATCGTCGTTGTTATAGTCCTTATTATCCACATAATTATCGTCGTTAATATCGTCGTTATTTTGTCATAATCATCGTCGTTTATATCGTCATTATCATCGTTGTTATCGTCCTTATTATCCTCATAATTATCGTCGTTAATATCGTCGTTATTTTGTCATAATCATCGTCGTTAATGTCGTCGTTATTATCGTCATTATCATCGTTGTTATCGTCCTTATTATCCTCATAATTATCGTCGTTAATATCGTCATTATCATCGTTGTTATAGTCCTTATTATCCACATAATTATCGTCGTTAATATCGTCGTTATTTTGTCATAATCATCGTCGTTTATATCGTCATTATCATCGTTGTTATCGTCCTTATTATCCTCAAAATTATCGTCGTTAATATCGTCGTTATTTTGTCATAATCATCGTCGTTAATGTCGTCGTTATTATCGTCATTATCATCGTTGTTATCGTCCTTATTATCCTCATAATTATCGTCGTTAATATCGTCGTTATTTTGTCATAATCATCGTCGTTAATGTCGTCGTTATCATCGTTGTTATCGTCCTTATTATCCTCATAATTATCGTCGTTAATTTCGCCGTTATTTTGTCATAATCATCGTCGTTTATATCGTCATTATCATCGTTGTTGTCGTCCTTATTATCCTCATAATTATCGTCGTTAATATCGTCGTTATTTTGTCATAATCATCGTCGTTAATGTCGTCGTTATTATCGTCATTATCATCGTTGTTATCGTCCTTATTATCCTCATAATTATCGTCGTTAATATCGACGTTATTTTGTCATAATCATCGTCGTTAATGTCGTCGTTATTATCGTCATTATCATCGTTGTTATCGTCCTTATTATCCTCATAATTATCGTCGTTAATATCGTCGTTATTTTGTCATAATCATCGTCGTTAATGTCGTCGATATTATCGTCATTATCATCGTTGTTATAGTCCTTATTATCCACATAATTATCGTCGTTAATATCGTCGTTATTTTGTCATAATCATCGTCGTTTATATCGTCATTATCATCGTTGTTATCGTCCTTATTATCCTCAAAATTATCGTCGTTAATATCGTCGTTATTTTGTCATAATCATCGTCGTTAATGTCGTCGTTATTATCGTCATTATCATCGTTGTTATCGTCCTTATTATCCTCATAATTATCGTCGTTAATATCGTCGTTATTTTGTCATAATCATCGTCGTTAATGTCGTCGTTATTATCGTCATTATCATCGTTGTTTTAGTCCTTATTATCCACATAATTATCGTCGTTAATATCGTCGTTATTTTGTCATAATCATCGTCGTTTATATCGTCATTATCATCGCTGTTATCGTCCTTATTATCCTCATAATTATCGTCTTTAATATCGTCGTTATTTTGTCATAATCATCGACGTTAATGCCGTCGTTATTATCGTCATTATCATCGTTGTTATCGTCCTTATTATCCTCAAAATTATCGTCGTTAATATCGTCGTTATTTTGTCATAATCATCGTCGTTAATGTCGTCGTTATTATCGTCATTATCATCGTTGTTATCGTCCTTATTATCCTCATAATTATCGTCGTTTATTTGTCATAATCATCGTCGTTTATATCGTCATTATCATCGTTGTTATCGTCCTTATTATCCTCATAATTATCGTCGTTAATATCGTCGTTATTTTGTCATAATCATCGTCGTTAATGTCGTCGTTATTATCGTCATTATCATCGTTGTTATCGTCCTTATTATCCTCATAATTATCGTCGTTAATATCGTCGTTATTTTGTCATAATCATCGTCGTTTATATCGTCATTATCATCGTTGTTGTCGTCCTTATTATCCTCATAATTATCGTCGTTATTATCGTCGTTATTTTGTCATAATCATCGTCGTTTATATCGTCATTATCATCGTTGTTGTCGTCCTTATTATCCTCATAATTATCGTCGTTAATATCGTCGTTATTTTGTCATAATGATCGTCGTTAATGTCGTCGTTATTATCGTCATTATCATCGTTGTTATCGTCCTTATTATCCTCATAATTATCGTCGTTAATATCGTCGTTATTTTGTCATAATCATCGTCGTTAATGTCGTCGATATTATCGTCATTATCATCGTTGTTATAGTCCTTATTATACACATAATTATCGTCGTTAATATCGTCGTTATTTTGTCATAATCATCGTCGTTTATATCGTCATTATCATCGTTGTTATCGTCCTTATTATCCTCAAAATTATCGTCGTTAATATCGTCGTTATTTTGTCATAATCATCGTCGTTAATGTCGTCGTTATTATCGTCATTATCATCGTTGTTATCGTCCTTATTATCCTCATAATTATCGTCGTTAATATCGTTGTTATTTTGTCATAATCATCGTCGTTAATGTCGTCGTTATTATCGTCATTATCATCGTTGTTATAGTCCTTATTATCCACATAATTATCGTCGTTAATATCGTCGTTATTTTGTCATAATCATCGTCGTTTATATCGTCATTATCATCGCTGTTATCGTCCTTATTATCCTCATAATTATCGTCGTTAATATCGTCGTTATTTTGTCATAATCATCGACGTTAATGTCGTCGTTATTATCGTCATTATCATCGTTGTTATCGTCCTTATTATCCTCAAAATTATCGTCGTTAATATCGTCGTTATTTTGTCATAATCATCGTCGTTAATGTCGTCGTTATTATCGTCATTATCATCGTTGTTATCGTCCTTATTATCCTCATAATTATCGTCGTTAATATCGTCGTTATTTTGTCATAATCATCGTCGTTAATGTCGTCATTATCATCGTTGTTATCGTCCTTATTATCCTCATAATTATCGTCGTTAATATCGTCGTTATTTTGTCATAATCATCGTCGTTAATGTCGTCGTTATTATCGTCATTATCGTCGTTGTTATAGTCCTTATTATCCACATAATTATCGTCGTTAATATCGTCGTTATTTTGTCATAATCATCGTCGTTTATATCGTCATTATCATCGTTGTTATCGTCCTTATTATCCTCAAAATTATCGTCGTTAATATCGTCGTTATTTTGTCATAATCATCGTCGTTAATGTCGTCGTTATTATTGTCATTATCTTCGTTGTTATCGTCATAATTATCAAGGTTAATACCGTCGTTATTATTGTCATTATCTTCTTTTTATCGTCGTTATTATCGTCGTTAATATCGTCGTTATTATCGTCGTTATTATCGTCGTTAATATCGTCGTTAATATCGTCATTATCATCGTTGTTATCGTCCTTATTATCCTCATAATTATCGTCGTTAATATCGTCGTTATTTTGTCATAATCATCGTCGTTAATGTCGTCGTTATTATCGTCATTATCATCGTTGTTATCGTCCTTATTATCCTCAAAATTATCGTCGTTAATATCGTCGTTATTTTGTCATAATCATCGTCGTTAATGTCGTCGTTATTATCGTCATTATCATCGTTGTTATAGTCCTTATTATCCACATAATTATCGTCGTTAATATCGTCGTTATTTTGTCATAATCATCGTCGTTTATATCGTCATTATCATCGTTGTTATCGTCCTTATTATCCTCATAATTATCGTCGTTAATATCGTCGTTATTTTGTCATAATCATCGTCGTTAATGTCGTCGTTATTATCGTCATTATCATCGTTGTTGTCGTCCTTATTATCCTCATAATTATCGTCGTTAATATCGTCGTTATTTTGTCATAATCATCGTCGTTAATGTCGTCGTTATTATCGTCATTATCATCGTTGTTATCGTCCTTATTATCCTCATAATTATCGTCGTTAATATCGTCGTTATTTTGTCATAATCATCGTCGTTTATATCGTCATTATCATCGTTGTTATCGTCCTTATTATCCTCATAATTATCGTCGTTAATATCGTCCTTATTTTGTCATAATCATCGTCGTTAATGTCGTCGTTATTATCGTCATTATCATCGTTGTTATCGTCCTTATTATCCTCATAATTATCGTCGTTAATATCGTCATTATCATCGTTGTTAAAGTCCTTATTATCCACATAATTATCGTCGTTAATATCGTCGTTATTTTGTCATAATCATCGTCGTTTATATCGTCATTATCATCGTTGTTATCGTCCTTATTATCCTCAAAATTATCGTCGTTAATATCGTCGTTATTTTGTCATAATCATCGTTGTTAATGTCGTCGTTATTATCGTCATTATCATCGTTGTTATCGTCCTTATTATCCTCATAATTATCGTCGTTAATATCGTCGTTATTTTGTCATAATCATCGTCGTTAATGTCGTCGTTATCATCGTTGTTATCGTCCTTATTATCCTCATAATTATCGTCGTTAATATCGCCGTTATTTTGTCATAATCATCGTCGTTTACATCGTCATTATCATCGTTGTTGTCGTCCTTATTATCCTCATAATTATCGTCGTTAATATCGTCGTTATTTTGTCATAATCATCGTCGTTAATGTCGTCGTTATTATCGTCATTATCATCGTTGTTATCGTCCTTATTATCCTCATAATTATCGTCGTTAATATCGTCGTTATTTTGTCATAATCATCGTCGTTAATGTCGTCGTTATTATCGTCATTATCATCGTTGTTATCGTCCATATTATCCTCATAATTATCGTCGTTAATATCGTCGTTATTTTGTCATAATCATCGTCGTTTATATCGTCATTATCATCGTTGTTATCGTCCTTATTATCCTCATAATTATCGTCGTTAATATCGTCGTTATTTTGTCATAATCATCGTCGTTAATGTCGTCGTTATTATCGTCATTATCATCGTTGTTGTCGTCCTTATTATCCTCATAATTATCGTCGTTAATATCGTCGTTATTTTGTCATAATCATCGTCGTTAATGTCGTCGTTATTATCGTCATTATCATCGTTGTTATCGTCCTTATTATCCACATAATTATCGTCGTTAATATCGTCGTTATTTTGTCATAATCATCGTCGTTTATATCGTCATTATCATCGTTGTTATCGTCCTTATTATCCTCATAATTATCGTCGTTAATATCGTCGTTATTTTGTCATAATCATCGTCGTTAATGTCGTCATTATCATCGTTGTTATCGTCCTTATTATCCTCATAATTATCGTCGTTAATATCGTCGTTATTTTGTCATAATCATCGTCGTTAATGTCGTCGTTATTATCGTCATTATCATCGTTGTAATAGTCCTTATTATCCACATAATTATCGTCGTTAATATCGTCGTTATTTTGTCATAATCATCGTCGTTTATATCGTCATTATCATCGTTGTTATCGTCCTTATTATCCACATAATTATCGTCGTTAATATCGTCGTTATTTTGTCATAATCATCGTCGTTTATATCGTCATTATCATCGTTGTTATCGTCCTTATTATCCTCATAATTATCGTCGTTAATATCGTCGTTATTTTGTCATAATCATCGTCGTTAATGTCGTCGTTATTATCGTCATTATCATCGTTGTTGTCGTCCTTATTATCCTCATAATTATCGTCGTTAATATCGTCGTTATTTTGTCATAATCATCGTCGTTTATATCGTCATTATCATCGTTGTTATCGTCCTTATTATCCTCATAATTATCGTCGTTAATATCGTCGTTATTTTGTCATAATCATCGTCGTTAATGTCGTCGTTATTATCGTCATTATCATCGTTGTTGTCGTCCTTATTTTCCTCATAATTATCGTCGTTAATATCGTCGTTATTTTGTCATAATCATCGTCGTTAATGTCGTCGTTATTATTGTCATTATCTTCGTTGTTATCGTCATAATTATCATCGTTAATACCGTCGTTATTATTGTCATTATCTTCTTTTTATCGTCGTTATTATCGTCGTTAATATCGTCGTTAATATCGTCGTTATTATCGTCGTTAATATCGTCGTTAATATCGTCATTATCATCGTTGTTATCGTCCTTATTATCCTCATAATTATCGTCGTTAATATCGTCGATATTTTGTCATAATCATCGTTGTTAATGTCGTCGTTATTATCGTCATTATCATCGTTGTTATCGTCCTTATTATCCTCAAAATTATCGTCGTTAATATCGTCGTTATTTTGTCATAATCATCGTCGTTAATGTCGTCGTTATTATCGTCATTATCATCGTTGTTATAGTCCTTATTATCCACATAATTATCGTCGTTAATATCGTCGTTATTTTGTCATAATCATCGTCGTTTATATGGTCATTATCATCGTTGTTATCGTCCTTATTATCCTCATAATTATCGTCGTTAATATCGTCGTTATTTTGTCATAATCATCGTCGTTAATGTCGTCGTTATTATCGTCATTATCATCGTTGTTGTCGTCCTTATTATCCTCATAATTATCGTCGTTAATTTCGTCGTTATTTTGTCATAATCATCGTCGTTAATGTCGTCGTTATTATCGTCATTATCATCGTTGTTATCGTCCTTATTATCCTCATAATTATCGTCGTTAATATCGTCGTTATTTTGTCATAATCATCGTCGTTTATATCGTCATTATCATCGTTGTTATCGTCCTTATTATCCTCATAATTATCGTCGTTAATATCGTCGTTATTTTGTCATAATCATCGTTGTTAATGTCGTCGTTATTATCGTCATTATCATCGTTGTTATCGTCCTTATTATCCTCAAAATTATCGTCGTTAATATCGTCGTTATTTTGTCATAATCATCGTCGTTAATATCGTCGTTATTATCGTCATTATCATCGTTGTTATAGTCCTTATTATCCACATAATTATCGTCGTTAATATCGTCGTTATTTTGTCATAATCATCGTCGTTTATATCGTCATTATCATCGTTGTTATCGTCCTTATTATCCTCATAATTATCGTCGTTAATATCGTCGTTATTTTGTCATAATCATCGTCGTTAATGTCGTCGTTATTATCGTCATTATCATCGTTGTTGTCGTCCTTATTATCCTCATAATTATCGTCGTTAATTTCGTCGTTATTTTGTCATAATCATCGTCGTTAATGTCGTCGTTATTATCGTCATTATCATCGTTGATATCGTCCTTATTATCCTCATAATTATCGTCGTTAATATCGTCGTTATTTTGTCATAATCATCGTCGTTTATATCGTCATTATCATCGTTGTTATCGTCCTTATTATCCTCATAATTATCGTCGTTAATATCGTCGTTATTTTGTCATAATCATCGTCGTTAATGTCGTCGTTATTATCGTCATTATCATCGTTGTTATAGTCCTTATTATCCACATAATTATCGTCGTTAATATCGTCGTTATTTTGTCATAATCATCGTCGTTTATATCGTCATTATCATCGTTGTTATCGTCCTTATTATCCTCATAATTATCGTCGTTAATATCGTCGTTATTTTGTCATAATCATCGTCGTTAATGTCGTCGTTATTATCGTCATTATCATCGTTGTTGTCGTCCTTATTATCCTCATAATTATCGTCGTTAATTTCGTCGTTATTTTGTCATAATCATCGTCGTTAATGTCGTCGTTATTATCGTCATTATCATCGTTGTTATCGTCCTTATTATCCTCATAATTATCGTCGTTAATATCGTCGTTATTTTGTCATAATCATCGTCGTTTATATCGTCATTATCATCGTTGTTATCGTCCTTATTATCCTCATAATTATCGTCGTTAATATCGTCGTTATTTTGTCATAATCATCGACGTTAATGTCGTCGTTATTATCGTCATTATCATCGTTGTTATCGTCCTTATTATCCTCAAAATTATCGTCGTTAATATCGTCGTTATTTTGTCATAATCATCGTCGTTAATGTCGTCGTTATTATCGTCATTATCTTCGTTGTTATCGTCATAATTATCATCGTTAATACCGTCGTTATTATTGTCATTATCTTCTTGTTATGTCGTTATTATCGTCGTTAATATCGTCGTTATTATCGTCGTTATTATCGTCGTTAATATCGTCATTATCATCGTTGTTATCGTCCTTATTGTCCTCATAATTATCGTCGTTAATATCGTCATTATTTTGTCATAATCATCGTCGTTAATGTCGTCGTTATTATCGTCATTATCATCGTTGTTATCGTCCTTATTATCCTCAAAATTATCGTCGTTAATATCGTCGTTATTTTGTCATAATCATCGTCGTTAATGTCGTCATTATCATCGTTGTTATAGTCCTTATTATCCACATAATTATCGTCGTTAATATCGTCGTTATTTTGTCATAATCATCGTCGTTTATATTGTCATTATCATCGTTGTTATCGTCCTTATCATCCTCATAATTATCGTCGTTAATATCGTCGTTATTTTGTCATAATCATCGTCGTTAATGTCGTCATTATTATCGTCATTATCATCGTTGTTATAGTCCTTATTATCCACATAATTATCGTCGTTAATATCGTCGTTATTTTGTCATAATCATCGTCGTTTATATCGTCATTATCATCGTTGTTATCGTCCTTATTATCCTCAAAATTATCGTTGTTAATATCGTCGTTATTTTGTCATAATCATCGTCGTTAATGTCGTCGTTATCATCGTTGTTATCGTCCTTATTATCCTCATAATTATCGTCGTTAATATCGCCGTTATTTTGTCATAATCATCGTCGTATATATCGTCATTATCATCGTTGTTGTCGTCCTTATTATCCTCATAATTATCGTCGTTAATATCGTCGTTATTTTGTCATAATCATCGTCGTTAATGTCGTCGTTATTATCGTCATTATCATCGTTGTTATCGTCCTTATTATCCTCATAATTATCGTCGTTAATATCGTCGTTATTTTGTCATAATCATCGTCGTTAATGTCGTCGTTATTATCGTCATTATCATCGTTGTTATCGTCCTTATTATCCTCATAATTATCGTCGTTAATATCATCGTTATTTTGTCATAATCATCGTCGTTAATGTCGTCGATATTATCGTCATTATCATCGTTGTTATAGTCCTTATCATCCACATAATTATCGTCGTTAATATCGTCGTTATTTTGTCATAATCATCGTCGTTTATATCGTCATTATCATCGTTGTTATCGTCCTTATTATACTCAAAATTATCGTCGTTAATATCGTCGTTATTTTGTCATAATCATCGTCGTTATTGTCGTCGTTATTATCGTCATTATCATCGTTGTTATCGTCCTTATTATCCTCATAATTATCGTCGTTAATATCGTCGTTATTTTGTCATAATCATCGTCGTTAATGTCGTCGTTATTATCGTCATTATCATCGTTGTTGTAGTCCTTATTATCCACATAATTATCGTCGTTAATATCGTCGTTATTTTGTCATAATTATCGTCGTTTATATCGTCATTATCATCGCTGTTATCGTCCTTATTATCCTCATAATTATCGTCGTTAATATCGTCGTTATTTTGTCATAATCATCGACGTTAATGTCGTCGTTATTATCGTAATTATCATCGTTGTTATCGTCCTTATTATCCTCAAAATTATCGTCGTTAATATCGTCGTTATTTTGTCATAATCATCGTCGTTAATGTCGTCGTTATTATCGTCATTATCATCGTTGTTATCGTCCTTATTATCCTCATAATTATCGTCGTTAATATCGTCGTTATTTTGTCATAATCATCGTCGTTAATGTCGTCATTATCATCGTTGTTATCGTCCTTATTATCCTCATAATTATCGTCGTTAATATCGTCGTTATTTTGTCATAATCATCGTCGTTAATGTCGTCGTTATTATCGTCATTATCGTCGTTGTTATAGTCCTTATTATCCACATAATTATCGTCGTTAATATCGTCGTTATTTTGTCATAATCATCGTCGTTTATATCGTCATTATCATCGTTGTTATCGTCCTTATTATCCTCAAAATTATCGTCGTTAATAGCGTCGTTATTTTGACATAATCATCGTCGTTAATGTCGTCGTTATTATTGTCATGATCTTCGTTGTTATCGTCATAATTATCATCGTTAATACCGTCGTTATTATTGTCATTATCTTCTTTTTATCGTCGTTATTATCGTCGTTAATATCGTCGTTATTATCGTCGTTATTATCGTCGTTAATATCGTCGTTAATATCGTCATTATCATCGTTGTTATCGTCCTTATTATCCTCATAATTATCGTCGTTAATATCGTCGTTATTTTGTCATAATCATCGTCGTTAATGTCGTCGTTATTAACGTCATTATCATCGTTGTTATCGTCCTTATTATCCTCAAAATTATCGTCGTTAATATCGTCGTTATTTTGTCATAATCATCGTCGTTAATGTCGTCGTTATTATCGTCATTATCATCGTTGTTATAGTCCTTATTATCCACATAATTATCATCGTTAATATCGTCGTTATTTTGTCATAATCATCGTCGTTTATATCGTCATTATCATCGTTGTTATCGTCCTTATTATCCTCATAATTATCGTCGTTAATATCGTCGTTATTTTGTCATAATCATCGTCGTTAATGTCATCGTTATTATCGTCATTATCATCGTTGTTATCGTCCTTATTATCCTCATAATTATCGTCGGTAATATCGTCGTTATTTTGTCATAATCATCGTCGTTAATGTCGTCATTATCATCGTTGTTATCGTCCTTATTATCCTCATAATTATCGTCGTTAATATCGTCGTTATTTTTTCATAATCATCGTCGTTAATGTCGTCAATTATCGTCATTATCATCGTTGTTATAGTCCTTATTATCCACATAATTATCGTCGTTAATATCGTCGTTATTTTGTCATAATCATCGTCGTTAATGTCGTCGTTATTATCGTCATTATCGTCGTTGTTATCCTCAAAATTATTGTCGTTAATATCGTCGTTATTTTGTCATAATCATCGTCGTTAATGTCGTCGTTATTATTGTCATTATCTTCGTTGTTATCGTCATAATTATCATCGTTAATACCGTCGTTATTATTGTCATTATCTTCTTGTTATGTCGTTATTATCGTCGTTAATATCGTCGTTATTATCGTCGTTAATATCGTCATTATCATCGTTGTTATCGTCCTTATTGTCCTCATAATTATCGTCGTTAATATCGTCATTATTTTGTCATAATCATCGTCGTTAATGTCGTCGTTATTATCGTCATTATCATCGTTGTTATCGTCCTTATTATCCTCATAATTATCGTCGTTAATATCGTCGTTATTTTGTCATAATCATCGTCGTTTATATCGTCATTATCATCGTTGTTATCGTCCTTATTATCCTCATAATTATCGTCGTTAATATCGTCGTTATTTTGTCATAATCATCGTCGTTAATGTCGTCGTTATTATCGTCATTATCATCGTTGTTATCGTCGTTATTATCCTCATAATTATCGTCGTTAATATCGTCGTTATTTTGTCATAATCATCGTCGTTAATGTCGTCGATATTATCGTCATTATCATCGTTGTTATAGTCCTTATTATCCACATAATTATCGTCGTTAATATCGTCGTTATTTTGTCATAATCATCGTCGTTTATATCGTCATTATCATCGTTGTTATCGTCCTTATTATCCTCATAATTATCGTCGTTAATATCGTCGTTATTTTGTCATAATCATCGTCGTTAATGTCGTCGTTATCATCGTTGTTATCGTCCTTATTATCCTCATAATTATCGTCGTTAATATCGCCGTTATTTTGTCATAATCATCGTCGTTTATATCGTCATTATCATCGTTGTTGTCGTCCTTATTATCCTCATAATTATCGTCGTTAATATCGTCGTTATTTTGTCATAATCATCGTCGTTTATATCGTCATTATCATCGTTGTTATCGTCCTTATTATCCTCATAATTATCGTCGTTAATATCGTCGTTATTTTGTCATAATCATCGTCGTTAATGTCGTCGTTATCATCGTTGTTATCGTCCTTATTATCCTCATAATTATCGTCGTTAATATCGTCGTTATTTTTTCATAATCATCGTCGTTAATGTCGTCAATTATCGTCATTATCATCGTTGTTATAGTCCTTATTATCCACATAATTATCGTCGTTAATATCGTCGTTATTTTGTCATAATCATCGTCGTTTATATCGTCATTATCTTCGTTGTTATCGTCCTTATTATCCTCATAATTATCGTCGTTAATATCGTCGTTATTTTGTCATAATCATCGACGTTAATGTCGTCGTTATTATCGTCATTATCATCGTTGTTATCGTCCTTATTATCCTCAAAATTATCGTCGTTAATATCGTCGTTATTTTGTCATAATCATCGTCGTTAATGTCGTCGTTATTATCGTCATTATCTTCGTTGTTATCGTCATAATTATCATCGTTAATACCGTCGTTATTATTGTCATTATCTTCTTGTTATGTCCTTATTATCGTCGTTAATATCGTCGTTATTATCGTCGTTATTATCGTCGTTAATATCGTCATTATCATCGTTGTTATCGTCCTTATTGTCCTCATAATTATCGTCGTTAATATCGTCATTATTTTGTCATAATCATCGTCGTTAATGTCGTCGTTATTATCGTCATTATCATCGTTGTTATCGACCTTATTATCCTCAAAATTATCGTCGTTAATATCGTCGTTATTTTGTCATAATCATCGTCGTTAATGTCGTCGTTATTATCGTCATTATCGTCGTTGTTATCCTCAAAATTATCGTCGTTAATATCGTCGTTATTTTGTCATAATCATCGTCGTTAATGTCGTCGTTATTATTGTCATTATCTTCGTTGTTATCGTCATAATTATCATCGTTAATACCGTCGTTATTATTGTCATTATCTTCTTGTTATGTCGTTATTATCGTCGTTAATATCGTCGTTATTATCGTCGTTATTATCGTCGTTAATATCGTCATTATCATCGTTGTTATCGTCCTTATTGTCCTCATAATTATCGTCGTTAATATCGTCATTATTTTGTCATAATCATCGTCGTTAATGTCGTCGTTATTATCGTCATTATCATCGTTGTTATCGTCCTTATTATCCTCAAAATTATCGTCGTTAATATCGTCGTTATTTTGTCATAATCATCGTCGTTAATGTCGTCATTATCATCGTTGTTATAGTCCTTATTATCCACATAATTATCGTCGTTAATATCGTCGTTATTTTGTCTAATCATCGTCGTTTATATCGTCATTATCATCGTTGTTATCGTCCTTATCATCCTCATAATTATCGTCGTTAATATCGTCGTTATTTTGTCATAATCATCGTCGTTAATGTCGTCGTTATTATCGTCATTATCATCGTTGTTATCGTCCTTATTATCCTCATAATTATCGTCGTTAATATCGTCGTTATTTTGTCATAATCATCGTCGTTTATATCGTCATTATCATCGTTGTTATCGTCCTTATTATCCTCATAATTATCGTCGTTAATATCGTCGTTATTTTGTCATAATCATCGTCGTTAATGTCGTCGTTATTATCGTCATTATCATCGTTGTTATCGTCGTTATTATCCTCATAATTATCGTCGTTAATATCGTCGTTATTTTGTCATAATCATCGTCGTTAATGTCGTCGATATTATCGTCATTATCATCGTTGTTATAGTCCTTATTATCCACATAATTATCGTCGTTAATATCGTCGTTATTTTGTCATAATCATCGTCGTTTATATCGTCATTATCATCGTTGTTATCGTCCTTATTATCCTCATAATTATCGTCGTTAATATCGTCGTTATTTTGTCATAATCATCGTCGTTAATGTCGTCGTTATCATCGTTGTTATCGTCCTTATTATCCTCATAATTATCGTCGTTAATATCGCCGTTATTTTGTCATAATCATCGTCGTTTATATCGTCATTATCATCGTTGTTGTCGTCCTTATTATCCTCATAATTATCGTCGTTAATATCGTCGTTATTTTGTCATAATCATCGTCGTTTATATCGTCATTATCATCGTTGTTATCGTCCTTATTATCCTCATAATTATCGTCGTTAATATCGTCGTTATTTTGTCATAATCATCGTCGTTAATGTCGTCGTTATCATCGTTGTTATCGTCCTTATTATCCTCATAATTATCGTCGTTAATATCGTCGTTATTTTTTCATAATCATCGTCGTTAATGTCGTCAATTATCGTCATTATCATCGTTGTTATAGTCCTTATTATCCACATAATTATCGTCGTTAATATCGTCGTTATTTTGTCATAATCATCGTCGTTTATATCGTCATTATCTTCGTTGTTATCGTCCTTATTATCCTCATAATTATCGTCGTTAATATCGTCGTTATTTTGTCATAATCATCGACGTTAATGTCGTCGTTATTATCGTCATTATCATCGTTGTTATCGTCCTTATTATCCTCAAAATTATCGTCGTTAATATCGTCGTTATTTTGTCATAATCATCGTCGTTAATGTCGTCGTTAATATCGTCATTATCATCGTTGTTATCGTCCTTATTATCCTCATAATTATCGTCGTTAATATCGTCGTTATTTTGTCATAATCATCGTCGTTAATGTCGTCGTTATTATCGTCATTATCATCGTTGTTATCGTCCTTATTATCCTCAAAATTATCGTCGTTAATATCGTCGTTATTTTGTCATAATCATCGTCGTTAATGTCGTCGTTATTATCGTCATTATCATCGTTGTTATAGTCCTTATTATCCACATAATTATCGTCGTTAATATCGTCGTTATTTTGTCATAATCATCGTCGTTTATATCGTCATTATCATCGTTGTTATCGTCCTTATTATCCTCATAATTATCGTCGTTAATATCGTCGTTATTTTGTCATAATCATCGTCGTTAATGTCGTCGTTATTATCGTCATTATCATCGTTGTTGTCGTCCTTATTATCCTCATAATTATCGTCGTTAATTTCGTCGTTATTTTGTCATAATCATCGTCGTTAATGTCGTCGTTATTATCGTCATTATCATCGTTGTTATCGTCCTTATTATCCTCATAATTATCGTCGTTAATATCGTCGTTATTTTGTCATAATCATCGTCGTTTATATCGTCATTATCATCGTTGTTATCGTCCTTATTATCCTCATAATTATCGTCGTTAATATCGTCGTTATTTTGTCATAATCATCGACGTTAATGTCGTCGTTATTATCGTCATTATCATCGTTGTTATCGTCCTTATTATCCTCAAAATTATCGTCGTTAATATCGTCGTTATTTTGTCATAATCATCGTCGTTAATGTCGTCGTTATTATCGTCATTATCTTCGTTGTTATCGTCATAATTATCATCGTTAATACCGTCGTTATTATTGTCATTATCTTCTTGTTATGTCGTTATTATCGTCGTTAATATCGTCGTTATTATCGTCGTTATTATCGTCGTTAATATCGTCATTATCATCGTTGTTATCGTCCTTATTGTCCTCATAATTATCGTCGTTAATATCGTCATTATTTTGTCATAATCATCGTCGTTAATGTCGTCGTTATTATCGTCATTATCATCGTTGTTATCGTCCTTATTATCCTCAAAATTATCGTCGTTAATATCGTCGTTATTTTGTCATAATCATCGTCGTTAATGTCGTCATTATCATCGTTGTTATAGTCCTTATTATCCACATAATTATCGTCGTTAATATCGTCGTTATTTTGTCATAATCATCGTCGTTTATATTGTCATTATCATCGTTGTTATCGTCCTTATCATCCTCATAATTATCGTCGTTAATATCGTCGTTATTTTGTCATAATCATCGTCGTTAATGTCGTCATTATTATCGTCATTATCATCGTTGTTATAGTCCTTATTATCCACATAATTATCGTCGTTAATATCGTCGTTATTTTGTCATAATCATCGTCGTTTATATCGTCATTATCATCGTTGTTATCGTCCTTATTATCCTCAAAATTATCGTTGTTAATATCGACGTTATTTTGTCATAATCATCGTCGTTAATGTCGTCGTTATCATCGTTGTTATCGTCCTTATTATCCTCATAATTATCGTCGTTAATATCGCCGTTATTTTGTCATAATCATCGTCGTATATATCGTCATTATCATCGTTGTTGTCGTCCTTATTATCCTCATAATTATCGTCGTTAATATCGTCGTTATTTTGTCATAATCATCGTCGTTAATGTCGTCGTTATTATCGTCATTATCATCGTTGTTATCGTCCTTATTATCCTCATAATTATCGTCGTTAATATCGTCGTTATTTTGTCATAATCATCGTCGTTAATGTCGTCGTTATTATCGTCATTATCATCGTTGTTATCGTCCTTATTATCCTCATAATTATCGTCGTTAATATCATCGTTATTTTGTCATAATCATCGTCGTTAATGTCGTCGATATTATCGTCATTATCATCGTTGTTATAGTCCTTATCATCCACATAATTATCGTCGTTAATATCGTCGTTATTTTGTCATAATCATCGTCGTTTATATCGTCATTATCATCGTTGTTATCGTCCTTATTATACTCAAAATTATCGTCGTTAATATCGTCGTTATTTTGTCATAATCATCGTCGTTAATGTCGTCGTTATTATCGTCATTATCATCGTTGTTATCGTCCTTATTATCCTCATAATTATCGTCGTTAATATCGTCGTTATTTTGTCATAATCATCGTCGTTAATGTCGTCGTTATTATCGTCATTATCATCGTTGTTATAGTCCTTATTATCCACATAATTATCGTCGTTAATATCGTCGTTATTTTGTCATAATCATCGTCGTTTATATCGTCATTATCATCGCTGATATCGTCCTTATTATCCTCATTATTATCGTCGTTAATATCGTCGTTATTTTGTCATAATCATCGACGTTAATGTCGTCGTTATTATCGTCATTATCATCGTTGTTATCGTCCTTATTATCCTCAAAATTATCGTCGTTAATATCGTCGTTATTTTGTCATAATCATCGTCGTTAATGTCGTCGTTATTATCGTCATTATCATCGTTGTTATCGTCCTTATTATCCTCATAATTATCGTCGTTAATATCGTCGTTATTTTGTCATAATCATCGTCGTTAATGTCGTCATTATCATCGTTGTTATCGTCCTTATTATCCTCATAATTATCGTCGTTAATATCGTCGTTATTTTGTCATAATCATCGTCGTTAATGTCGTCGTTATTATCGTCATTATCGTCGTTGTTATAGTCCTTATTATTCACATAATTATCGTCGTTAATATCGTCGTTATTTTGTCATAATCATCGTCGTTTATATCGTCATTATCATCGTTGTTATCGTCCTTATTATCCTCAAAATTATCGTCGTTAATATCGTCGTTATTTTGTCATAATCATCGTCGTTAATGTCGTCGTTATTATCGTCATTATCATCGTTGTTATCGTCCTTATTATCCTCAAAATTATCGTCGTTAATATCGTCGTTATTATGTCATAATCATCGTCGTTAATGTCGTCGTTATTATCGTCATTATCATCGTTGTTATAGTCCTTATTATCCACATAATTATCGTCGTTAATATCGTCGTTATTTTGTCATAATCATCGTCGTTTATATCGTCATTATCATCGTTGTTATCGTCCTTATTATCCTCATAATTATCGTCGTTAATATCGTCGTTATTTTGTCATAATCATCGTCGTTAATGTCGTCGTTATTATCGTCATTATCATCGTTGTTATCGTCCTTATTATCCTCATAATTATCGTCGTTAATATCGTCGTTATTTTGTCATAATCAACGTCGTTTATATCGTCATTATCATCGTTGTTATCGTCCTTATTATCCTCAAAATTATCGTCGTTATTATCGTCGTTATTTTGTCATAATCATCGTCGTTAATGTCGTCGTTATTATCGTCATTATCATCGTTGTTATCGTCCTTATTATCCTCATAATTATCGTCGTTAATATCGTCGTTATTTTGTCATAATCATCGTCGTTAATGTCGTCATTATCATCGTTGTTATCGTCCTTATTATCCTCGTAATTATCGTCGTTAATATCGTCGTTATTTTGTCATAATCATCGTCGTTAATGTCGTCGTTATTATCGTCATTATCATCGTTTTTATCGTCCTTATTATCCTCATAATTATCGTCGTTAATATCGTCGTTATTTTGTCATAACCATCGTCGTTAATGTCGTCGTTATTATCGTCATTATCATCGTTGTTATAGTCCTTATTATCCACATAATTATCGTCGTTAATATCGTCGTTATTTTGTCATAATCATCGTCGTTTATATCGTCATTATCATCGTTGTTATCGTCCTTATTATCCTCGTAATTATCGTCGTTAATATCGTCGTTATTTTGTCATAATCATCGTCGTTAATGTCGTCGTTATTATCGTCATTATCATCGTTTTTATCGTCCTTATTATCCTCATAATTATCGTCGTTAATATCGTCGTTATTTTGTCATAACCATGTTCGTTAATGTCGTCGTTATTATCGTCATTATCATCGTTGTTATAGTCCTTATTATCCACATAATTATCGTCGTTAATATCGTCGTTATTTTGTCATAATCATCGTCGTTTATATCGTCATTATCATCGTTGTTATCGTCCTTATTATCCTCATAATAATCGTCGTTAATATCGTCGTTATTTTGTCATAATCATCGTCGTTTATATCGTCATTATCATCGTTGTTATCGTCCTTATTATCCTCATAATTATCGTCGTTAATATCGTCGTTATTTTGTCATAATCATCGACGTTAATGTCGTCGTTATTATCGTCATTATCATCGTTGTTATCGTCCTTATTATCCTCAAAATTATCGTCGTTAATATCGTCGTTATTTTGTCATAATCATCGTCGTTAATGTCGTCGTTATTATCGTCATTATCATCGTTGTTATCGTCCTTATTATCCTCATAATTATCGTCGTTAATATGGTCGTTATTTTGTCATAATCATCGTCGTTAATGTCGTCATTATCATCGTTGTTATCGTCCTTATTATCCTCATAATTATCGTCGTTAATATCGTCGTTATTTTGTCATAATCATCGTCGTTAATGTCGTCGTTATTATCGTCATTATCATCGTTGTTATAGTCCTTATTATCCACATAATTATCGTCGTTAATATCGTCGTTATTTTGTCATAATCAACGTCGTTTATATCGTCATTATCATCGTTGTTATCGTCCTTATTATCCTCAAAATTATCGTCGTTAATATCGTCGTTATTTTGTCATAATCATCGTCGTTAATGTCGTCGTTATTATCGTCATTATCATCGTTGTTATAGTCCTTATTATTCACATAATTATCGTCGTTAATATCGTCGTTATTTTGTCATAATCATCGTCGTTTATATCGTCATTATCATCGTTGTTATCGTCCTTATTATCCTCAAAATTATCGTCGTTAATATCGTCGTTATTTTGTCATAATCATCGTCGTTAATGTCGTCGTTATTATCGTCATTATCATCGTTGTTATCGTCCTTATTATCCTCAAAATTATCGTCGTTAATATCGTCGTTATTATGTCATAATCATCGTCGTTAATGTCGTCGTTATTATCGTCATTATCATCGTTGTTATAGTCCTTATTATCCACATAATTATCGTCGTTAATATCGTCGTTATTTTGTCATAATCATCGTCGTTTATATCGTCATTATCATCGTTGTTATCGTCCTTATTATCCTCATAATTATCGTCGTTAATATCGTCGTTATTTTGTCATAATCATCGTCGTTAATGTCGTCGTTATTATCGTCATTATCATCGTTGTTATCGTCCTTATTATCCTCATAATTATCGTCGTTAATATCGTCGTTATTTTGTCATAATCAACGTCGTTTATATCGTCATTATCATCGTTGTTATCGTCCTTATTATCCTCAAAATTATCGTCGTTATTATCGTCGTTATTTTGTCATAATCATCGTCGTTAATGTCGTCGTTATTATCGTCATTATCATCGTTGTTATCGTCCTTATTATCCTCATAATTATCGTCGTTAATATCGTCGTTATTTTGTCATAATCATCGTCGTTAATGTCGTCATTATCATCGTTGTTATCGTCCTTATTATCCTCGTAATTATCGTCGTTAATATCGTCGTTATTTTGTCATAATCATCGTCGTTAATGTCGTCGTTATTATCGTCATTATCATCGTTTTTATCGTCCTTATTATCCTCATAATTATCGTCGTTAATATCGTCGTTATTTTGTCATAACCATCGTCGTTAATGTCGTCGTTATTATCGTCATTATCATCGTTGTTATAGTCCTTATTATCCACATAATTATCGTCGTTAATATCGTCGTTATTTTGTCATAATCATCGTCGTTTATATCGTCATTATCATCGTTGTTATCGTCCTTATTATCCTCATAATTATCGTCGTTAATATCGTCGTTATTTTGTCATAATCATCGTCGTTTATATCGTCATTATCATCGTTGTTATCGTCCTTATTATCCTCATAATTATCGTCGTTAATATCGTCGTTATTTTGTCATAATCATCGACGTTAATGTCGTCGTTATTATCGTCATTATCATCGTTGTTATCGTCCTTATTATCCTCAAAATTATCGTCGTTAATATCGTCGTTATTTTGTCATAATCATCGTCGTTAATGTCGTCGTTATTATCGTCATTATCATCGTTGTTATCGTCCTTATTATCCTCATAATTATCGTCGTTAATATGGTCGTTATTTTGTCATAATCATCGTCGTTAATGTCGTCATTATCATCGTTGTTATCGTCCTTATTATCCTCATAATTATCGTCGTTAATATCGTCGTTATTTTGTCATAATCATCGTCGTTAATGTCGTCGTTATTATCGTCATTATCATCGTTGTTATAGTCCTTATTATCCACATAATTATCGTCGTTAATATCGTCGTTATTTTGTCATAATCAACGTCGTTTATATCGTCATTATCATCGTTGTTATCGTCCTTATTATCCTCAAAATTATCGTCGTTAATATCGTCGTTATTTTGTCATAATCATCGTCGTTAATGTCGTCGTTATTATCGTCATTATCATCGTTGTTATCGTCCTTATTATCCTCATAATTATCGTCGTTAATATCGTCGTTATTTTGTCATAATCAACGTCGTTTATATCGTCATTATCATCGTTGTTATCGTCCTTATTATCCTCAAAATTATCGTCGTTAATATCGTCGTTATTTTGTCATAATCATCGTCGTTAATGTCGTCGTTATTATCGTCATTATCATCGTTGTTATCGTCCTTATTATCCTCATAATTATCGTCGTTAATATCGTCGTTATTTTGTCATAATCATCGTCGTTAATGTCGTCATTATCATCGTTGTTATCGTCCTTATTATCCTCGTAATTATCGTCGTTAATATCGTCGTTATTTTGTCATAATCATCGTCGTTAATGTCGTCGTTATTATCGTCATTATCATCGTTGTTATCGTCCTTATTATCCTCAAAATTATCGTCGTTAATATCGTCGTTATTTTGTCATAATCATCGTCGTTAATGTCGTCGTTATTATCGTCATTATCATCGTTGTTATCGTCCTTATTATCCTCATAATTATCGTCGTTAATATCGTCGTTATTTTGTCATAATCATCGTCGTTAATGTCGTCATTATCATCGTTGTTATCGTCCTTATTATCCTCGTAATTATCGTCGTTAATATCGTCGTTATTTTGTCATAATCATCGTCGTTAATGTCGTCGTTATTATCGTCATTATCATCGTTGTTATCGTCCTTATTATCCTCATAATTATCATCGTTAATATCGTCGTTATTTTGTCATAACCATCGTCGTTAATGTCTTCGTTATTATCGTCATTATCATCGTTGTTATCGTCCTTATTATCCTCATAATTATCGTCGTTAATATGGTCGTTATTTTGTCATAATCATCGTCGTTTATATCGTCATTATCATCGTTGTTATCGTCCTTATTATCCTCATAATTATCGTCGTTAATATCGTCGTTATTTTGTCATAATCAACGTCGTTTATATCGTCATTATCATCGTTGTTATCGTCCTTATTATCCTCAAAATTATCGTCGTTAATATCGTCGTTATTTTGTCATAATCATCGTCGTTAATGTCGTCGTTATTATCGTCATTATCATCGTTGTTATCGTCCTTATTATCCTCATAATTGTCGTCGTTAATATCGTCGTTATTTTGTCATAATCATCGTCGTTAATGTCGTCATTATCATCGTTGTTATCGTCCTTATTATCCTCAAAATTATCGTCGTTAATATCGTCGTTATTTTGTCATAATCATCGTCGTTAATGTCGTCGTTATTATCGTCATTATCATCGTTGTTATAGTCCTTATTATCCACATAATTATCGTCGTTAATATCGTCGTTATTTTGTCATAATCATCGTCGTTTATATCGTCATTATCATCGTTGTTATCGTCCTTATTATCCTCAAAATTATCGTCGTTAAAATCGTCGTTATTTTGTCATAATCATCGTCGTTAATGTCGTCGTTATTATCGTCATTATCATCGTTGTTATCGTCCTTATTATCCTCAAAATTATCGCCGTTAATATCGTCGTTATTTTGTCATAATCATCGTCGTTAATGTCGTCGTTATTATCGTCATTATCATCGTTGTTATAGTCCTTATTATCCACATAATTATCGTCGTTAATATCGTCGTTATTTTGTCATAATCATCGTCGTTTATATCGTCATTATCATCGTTGTTATTGTCCTTATTATCCTCATAATTATCGTCGTTAATATCGTCGTTATTTTGTCATAATCATCGTCGTTAATGTCGTCATTATCATCGTTGTTATCGTCCTTATTATCCTCGTAATTATCGTCGTTAATATCGTCGTTATTTTGTCATAATCATCGTCGTTAATGTCGTCGTTATTATCGTCATTATCATCGTTGTTATCGTCCTTATTATCCTCATAATTATCGTCGTTAATATCGTCGTTATTTTGTCATAACCATCGTCGTTAATGTCGTCGTTATTATCGTCATTATCATCGTTGTTATAGTCCTTATTATCCACATAATTATCGTCGTTAATATCGTCGTTATTTTGTCATAATCATCGTCGTTTATATCGTCATTATCATCGTTGTTATCGTCCTTATTATCCTCATAATTATTGTCGTTAATATCGTCGTTATTTTGTCATAATCATCGTCGTTTATATCGTCATTATCATCGTTGTTATCGTCCTTATTATCCTCAAAATTATCGTCGTTAATATCGTCGTTATTTTGTCATAATCATCGTCGTTAATGTCGTCGTTATTATCGTCATTATCATCGTTGTTATCGTCCTTATTATCCTCATAATTATCGTCGTTAATATCGTCGTTATTTTGTCATAATCAACGTCGTTTATATCGTCATTATCATCGTTGTTATCGTCCTTATTATCCTCAAAATTATCGTCGTTTATATCGTCGTTATTTTGTCATAATCATCGTCGTTAATGTCGTCGTTATTATCGTCATTATCATCGTTGTTATCGTCCTTATTATCCTCATAATTATCGTCGTTAATATCGTCGTTATTTTGTCATAACCATCGTCGTTAATGTCTTCGTTATTATCGTCATTATCATCGTTGTTATCGTCCTTATTATCCTCATAATTATCGTCGTTAATATGGTCGTTATTTTGTCATAATCATCGTCGTTTATATCGTCATTATCATCGTTGTTATCGTCCTTATTATCCTCATAATTATCGTCGTTAAAATCGTCGTTATTTTGTCATAATCAACGTCGTTTATATCGTCATTATCATCGTTGTTATCGTCCTTATTATCCTCAAAATTATCGTCGTTAATATCGTCGTTATTTTGTCATAATCATCGTCGTTAATGTCGTCGTTATTATCGTCATTATCATCGTTGTTATCGTCCTTATTATCCTCATAATTATCGTCGTTAATATCGTCGTTATTTTGTCATAATCAACGTCGTTTATATCGTCATTATCATCGTTGTTATCGTCCTTATTATCCTCAAAATTATCGTCGTTAATATCGTCGTTATTTTGTCATAATCATCGTCGTTAATGTCGTCGTTATTATCGTCATTATCATCGTTGTTATCGTCCTTATTATCCTCATAATTATCGTCGTTAATATCGTCGTTATTTTGTCATAATCATCGTCGTTAATGTCGTCATTATCATCGTTGTTATCGTCCTTATTATCCTCGTAATTATCGTCGTTAATATCGTCGTTATTTTGTCATAATCATCGTCGTTAATGTCGTCGTTATTATCGTCATTATCATCGTTGTTATCGTCCTTATTATCCTCATAATTATCGTCGTTAATATCGTCGTTATTTTGTCATAACCATCGTCGTTAATGTCGTCGTTATTATCGTCATTATCATCGTTGTTATAGTCCTTATTATCCACATAATTATCGTCGTTAATATCGTCGTTATTTTGTCATAATCATCGTCGTTTATATCGTCATTATCATCGTTGTTATCGTCCTTATTATCCTCATAATTATCGTCGTTAATATCGTCGTTATTTTGTCATAATCATCGACGTTAATGTCGTCGTTATTATCGTCATTATCATCGTTGTTATCGTCCTTATTATCCTCAAAATTATCGTCGTTAATATCGTCGTTATTTTGTAATAATCATCGTCGTTAATGTCGTCGTTATTATCGTCATTATCATCGTTGTTATCGTCCTTATTATCCTCATAATTATCGTCGTTAATATCGTCGTTATTTTGTCATAATCATCGTCGTTAATGTCGTCATTATCATCGTTGTTATCGTCTTTATTATCCTCATAATTATCGTCGTTAATATCGTCGTTATTTTGTCATAATCATCGTCGTTAAAGTCGTCGTTATTATCGTCATTATCATCGTTGTTATAGTCCTTATTATCCACATAATTATCGTCGTTAATATCGTCGTTATTTTGTCATAATCATCGTCGTTTATATCGTCATTATCATCGTTGTTATCGTCCTTATTATCCTCATAATTATCGTCGTTAATATCGTCGTTATTTTGTCATAATCATCGTCGTTAATGTCGTCGTTATTATCGTCATTATCATCGTTGTTATCGTCCTTATTATCCTCATAATTATCGTCGTTAATATCGTCGTTATTTTGTCATAATCAACGTCGTTTATATCGTCATTATCATCGTTGTTATCGTCCTTATTATCCTCAAAATTATCGTCGTTAATATCGTCGTTATTTTGTCATAATCATCGTCGTTAATGTCGTCGTTATTATCGTCATTATCATCGTTGTTATCGTCCTTATTATCCTCATAATTATCGTCGTTAATATCGTCGTTATTTTGTCATAATCATCGTCGTTAATGTCGTCATTATCATCGTTGTTATCGTCCTTATTATCCTCGTAATTATCGTCGTTAATATCGTCGTTATTTTGTCATAATCATCGTCGTTAATGTCGTCGTTATTATCGTCATTATCATCGTTGTTATCGTCCTTATTATCCTCATAATTATCGTCGTTAATATCGTCGTTATTTTATCATAACCATCGTCGTTAATGTCTTCGTTATTATCGTCATTATCATCGTTGTTATCGTCCTTATTATCCTCATAATTATCGTCGTTAATATGGTCGTTATTTTGTCATAATCATCGTCGTTAATGTCGTCATTATCATCGTTGTTATCGTCCTTATTATCCTCATAATTATCGTCGTTAATATCGTCGTTATTTTGTCATAATCATCGTCGTTAATGTCATCGTTATTATCGTCATTATCATCGTTGTTATAGTCCTTATTCTCCACATAATTATCGTCGTTAATATCGTCGTTATTTTGTCATAATCATCGTCGTTAATGTCGTCGTTATTATCGTCATTATCATCGTTGTTTTCGTCCTTATTATCCTCAAAATTATCGTCGTTAATATCGTCGTTATTTTGTCATAATCATCGTCGTTAATGTCGTCATTATCATCGTTGTTATCGT
The DNA here is from genome assembly GCA_911387685.1 of Dolichovespula media. Taxonomy (NCBI): domain Eukaryota; kingdom Metazoa; phylum Arthropoda; class Insecta; order Hymenoptera; family Vespidae; genus Dolichovespula; species Dolichovespula media. The sequence goes on along the minus strand of CAJVQJ010000019.1, from coordinate 145,150 downwards.
CCTTATTATCCTCAAAATTATCGTCGTTAATATCGTCGTTATTTTGTAATAATCATCGTCGTTAATGTCGTCGTTATTATCGTCATTATCATCGTTGTTATCGTCCTTATTATCCTCATAATTATCGTCGTTAATATGGTCGTTATTTTGTCATAATCATCGTCGTTAATGTCGTCATTATCATCGTTGTTATCGTCCTTATTATCCTCATAATTATCGTCGTTAATATCGTCGTTATTTTGTCATAATCATCGTCGTTAAAGTCGTCGTTATTATCGTCATTATCATCGTTGTTATAGTCCTTATTATCCACATAATTATCGTCGTTAATATCGTCGTTATTTTGTCATAATCATCGTCGTTTATATCGTCATTATCATCGTTGTTATCGTCCTTATTATCCTTATAATTATCGTCGTTAATATCGTCGTTATTTTGTCATAATCATCGTCGTTAATGTCGTCGTTATTATCGTCATTATCATCGTTGTTATCGTCCTTATTATCCTCATAATTATCGTCGTTAATATCGTCGTTATTTTGTCATAATCAACGTCGTTTATATCGTCATTATCATCGTTGTTATCGTCCTTATTATCCTCAAAATTATCGTCGTTAATATCGTCGTTATTTTGTCATAATCATCGTCGTTAATGTCGTCGTTATTATCGTCATTATCATCGTTGTTATCGTCCTTATTATCCTCATAATTATCGTCGTTAATATCGTCGTTATTTTATCATAACCATCGTCGTTAATGTCTTCGTTATTATCGTCATTATCATCGTTGTTATCGTCCTTATTATCCTCATAATTATCGTCGTTAATATGGTCGTTATTTTGTCATAATCATCGTCGTTAATGTCGTCATTATCATCGTTGTTATCGTCCTTATTATCCTCATAATTATCGTCGTTAATATCGTCGTTATTTTGTCATAATCATCGTCGTTAATGTCATCGTTATTATCGTCATTATCATCGTTGTTATAGTCCTTATTATCCACATAATTATCGTCGTTAATATCGTCGTTATTTTGTCATAATCATCGTCGTTAATGTCGTCGTTATTATCGTCATTATCATCGTTGTTATCGTCCTTATTATCCTCAAAATTATCGTCGTTAATATCGTCGTTATTTTGTCATAATCATCGTCGTTAATGTCGTCGTTATTATCGTCATAATCATCGTTGTTATCGTCCTTATTATCCTCATAATTATCGTCGTTAATATCGTCGTTATTTTGTCATAATCATCGTCGTTTATATCGTCATTATCATCGTTGTTGTCGTCCTTATTATCCTCATAATTATCGTCGTTAATATCGTCGTTATTTTGTCATAATCATCGTCGTTAATGTCGTCGTTATTATCGTCATTATCATCGTTGTTATCGTCCTTATTATCCTCATAATTATCGTCGTTAATATCGTCATTATCATCGTTGTTATAGTCCTTATTATCCACATAATTATCGTCGTTAATATCGTCGTTATTTTGTCATAATCAACGTCGTTTATATCGTCATTATCATCGTTGTTATCGTCCTTATTATCCTCAAATTTATCGTCGTTAATATCGTCGTTATTTTGTCATAATCATCGTCGTTAATGTCGTCGTTATTATCGTCATTATTATCGTTGTTATCGTCCTTATTATCCTCATAATTATCGTCGCTAATATCGTCATTATTTTGTCATAATCATCGTCGTTAATGTCGTCGTTATTATCGTCATTATCATCGTTGTTATAGTCCTTATTATCCACATAATTATCGTCGTTAATATCGTCGTTATTTTGTCATAATCATCGTCGTTTATATCGTCATTATCATCGCTGTTATCGTCCTTATTATCCTCATAATTATCGTCGTTAATATCGTCGTTATTTTGTCATAATCATCGTCGTTAATGTCGTCGTTATTATCGTCATTATCATCGTTGTTATCGTCCTTATTATCCTCATAATTATCGTCGTTAATATCGTCGTTATTTTGTCATAACCATCGTCGTTAATGTCGTCGTTATTATCGTCATTATCTTCGTTGTTATAGTCCTTATTATCCTCATAATTATCGTAGTTAATATGGTCGTTATTTTGTCATAATCATGGTCGTTAATGTCGTCATTATCATCGTTGTTATCGTCCTTATTATCCTCATAATTATCGTCGTTAATATCGTCGTTATTTTGTCATAATCATCGTCGTTAATGTCATCGTTATTATCGTCATTATCATCGTTGTTATAGTCCTTATTATCCATATAATTATCGTCGTTAATATCGTCGTTATTTTGTCATAATCATCGTCGTTAATGTCGTCGTTATTATCGTCATTATCATCGTTGTTATCGTCCTTATTATCCTCAAAATTATCGTCGTTAATATCGTCGTTATTTTGTCATAATCATCGTCGTTAATGTCGTCATTATCATCGTTGTTATCGTCCTTATTATCCTCAAAATTATCGTCGTTAATATCGTCGTTATTTTGTAATAATCATCGTCGTTAATGTCGTCGTTATTATCGTCATTATCATCGTTGTTATCGTCCTTATTATCCTCATAATTATCGTCGTTAATATGGTCGTTATTTTGTCATAATCATCGTCGTTAATGTCGTCATTATCATCGTTGTTATCGTCCTTATTATCCTCATAATTATCGTCGTTAATATCGTCGTTATTTTGTCATAATCATCGTCGTTAAAGTCGTCGTTATTATCGTCATTATCATCGTTGTTATAGTCCTTATTATCCACATAATTATCGTCGTTAATATCGTCGTAATTTTGGCATAATCATCGTCGTTTATATCGTCATTATCATCGTTGTTATCGTCCTTATTATCCTCATAATTATCGTCGTTAATATCGTCGTTATTTTGTCATAATCATCGTCGTTAATGTCGTCGTTATTATCGTCATTATCATCGTTGTTATCGTCCTTATTATCCTCATAATTATCGTCGTTAATATCGTCGTTATTTTGTCATAATCAACGTCGTTTATATCGTCATTATCATCGTTGTTATCGTCCTTATTATCCTCAAAATTATCGTCGTTAATATCGTCGTTATTTTGTCATAATCATCGTCGTTAATGTCGTCGTTATTATCGTCATTATCATCGTTGTTACCGTCCTTATTATCCTCATAATTATCGTCGTTAATATCGTCGTTATTTTGTCATAATCAACGTCGTTTATATCGTCATTATCATCGTTGTTATCGTCCTTATTATCCTCAAAATTATCGTCGTTAATATCGTCGTTATTTTGTCATAATCATCGTCGTTAATGTCGTCGTTATTATCGTCATTATCATCGTTGTTATCGTCCTTATTATCCTCATAATTATCGTCGTTAATATCGTCGTTATTTTGTCATAATCATCGTCGTTAATGTCGTCATTATCATCGTTGTTATCGTCCTTATTATCCTCGTAATTATCGTCGTTAATATCGTCGTTATTTTGTCATAATCATCGTCGTTAATGTCGTCGTTATTATCGTCATTATCATCGTTGTTATCGTCCTTATTATCCTCATAATTATCGTCGTTAATATCGTCGTTATTTTATCATAACCATCGTCGTTAATGTCTTCGTTATTATCGTCATTATCATCGTTGTTATCGTCCTTATTATCCTCATAATTATCGTCGTTAATATGGTCGTTATTTTGTCATAATCATCGTCGTTAATGTCGTCATTATCATCGTTGTTATCGTCCTTATTATCCTCATAATTATCGTCGTTAATATCGTCGTTATTTTGTCATAATCATCGTCGTTAATGTCATCGTTATTATCGTCATTATCATCGTTGTTATAGTCCTTATTATCCACATAATTATCGTCGTTAATATCGTCGTTATTTTGTCATAATCATCGTCGTTAATGTCGTCGTTATTATCGTCATTATCATCGTTGTTATCGTCCTTATTATCCTCAAAATTATCGTCGTTAATATCGTCGTTATTTTGTCATAATCATCGTCGTTAATGTCGTCATTATCATCGTTGTTATCGTCCTTATTATCCTCAAAATTATCGTCGTTAATATCGTCGTTATTTTGTAATAATCATCGTTGTTAATGTCGTCGTTATTATCGTCATTATCATCGTTGTTATCGTCCTTATTATCCTCATAATTATCGTCGTTAATATGGTCGTTATTTTGTCATAATCATCGTCGTTAATGTCGTCATTATCATCGTTGTTATCGTCCTTATTATCCTCATAATTATCGTCGTTAATATCGTCGTTATTTTGTCATAATCATCGTCGTTAAAGTCGTCGTTATTATCGTCATTATCATCGTTGTTATAGTCCTTATTATCCACATAATTATCGTCGTTAATATCGTCGTTATTTTGTCATAATCATCGTCGTTTATATCGTCATTATCATCGTTGTTATCGTCCTTATTATCCTCATAATTATCGTCGTTAATATCGTCGTTATTTTGTCATAATCATCGTCGTTAATGTCGTCGTTATTATCGTCATTATCATCGTTGTTATCGTCCTTATTATCCTCATAATTATCGTCGTTAATATCGTCGTTATTTTGTCATAATCAACGTCGTTTATATCGTCATTATCATCGTTGTTATCGTCCTTATTATCCTCAAAATTATCGTCGTTAATATCGTCGTTATTTTGTCATAATCATCGTCGTTAATGTCGTCGTTATTATCGTCATTATCATCGTTGTTATCGTCCTTATTATCCTCATAATTATCGTCGTTAATATCGTCGTTATTTTGTCATAATCATCGTCGTTAATGTCGTCATTATCATCGTTGTTATCGTCCTTATTATCCTCGTAATTATCGTCGTTAATATCGTCGTTATTTTGTCATAATCATCGTCGTTAATGTCGTCGTTATTATCGTCATTATCATCGTTGTTATCGTCCTTATTATCCTCATAATTATCGTCGTTAATATCGTCGTTATTTTATCATAACCATCGTCGTTAATGTCTTCGTTATTATCGTCATTATCATCGTTGTTATCGTCCTTATTATCCTCATAATTATCGTCGTTAATATGGTCGTTATTTTGTCATAATCATCGTCGTTAATGTCGTCATTATCATCGTTGTTATCGTCCTTATTATCCTCATAATTATCGTCGTTAATATCGTCGTTATTTTGTCATAATCATCGTCGTTAATGTCATCGTTATTATCGTCATTATCATCGTTGTTATAGTCCTTATTATCCACATAATTATCGTCGTTAATATCGTCGTTATTTTGTCATAATCATCGTCGTTAATGTCGTCGTTATTATCGTCATTATCATCGTTGTTATCGTCCTTATTATCCTCAAAATTATCGTCGTTAATATCGTCGTTATTTTGTCATAATCATCGTCGTTAATGTCGTCGTTATTATCGTCATAATCATCGTTGTTATCGTCCTTATTATCCTCGTAATTATCGTCGTTAATATCGTCGTTATTTTGTCATAATCATCGTCGTTAATGTCGTCGTTATTATCGTCATTATCATCGTTGTTATCGTCCTTATTATCCTCATAATTATCGTCGTTAATATCGTCGTTATTTTATCATAACCATCGTCGTTAATGTCTTCGTTATTATCGTCATTATCATCGTTGTTATCGTCCTTATTATCCTCATAATTATCGTCGTTAATATGGTCGTTATTTTGTCATAATCATCGTCGTTAATGTCGTCATTATCATCGTTGTTATCGTCCTTATTATCCTCATAATTATCGTCGTTAATATCGTCGTTATTTTGTCATAATCATCGTCGTTAATGTCATCGTTATTATCGTCATTATCATCGTTGTTATAGTCCTTATTATCCACATAATTATCGTCGTTAATATCGTCGTTATTTTGTCATAATCATCGTCGTTAATGTCGTCGTTATTATCGTCATTATCATCGTTGTTATCGTCCTTATTATCCTCAAAATTATCGTCGTTAATATCGTCGTTATTTTGTCATAATCATCGTCGTTAATGTCGTCGTTATTATCGTCATAATCATCGTTGTTATCGTCCTTATTATCCTCATAATTATCGTCGTTAATATCGTCGTTATTTTGTCATAATCATCGTCGTTTATATCGTCATTATCATCGTTGTTGTCGTCCTTATTATCCTCATAATTATCCTCGTTAATATCGTCGTTATTTTGTCATAATCATCGTCGTTTATATCGTCATTATCATCGTTGTTGTCGTCCTTATTATCCTCATAATTATCGTCGTTAATATCGTCGTTATTTTGTCATAATCATCGTCGTTAATGTCGTCGTTATTATCGTCATTATCATCGTTGTTATCGTCCTTATTATCCTCATAATTATCGTCGTTAATATCGTCATTATCATCGTTGTTATAGTCCTTATTATCCACATAATTATCGTCGTTAATATCGTCGTTATTTTGTCATAATCAACGTCGTTTATATCGTCATTATCATCGTTGTTATCGTCCTTATTATCCTCAAATTTATCGTCGTTAATATCGTCGTTATTTTGTCATAATCATCGTCGTTAATGTCGTCGTTATTATCGTCATTATTATCGTTGTTATCGTCCTTATTATCCTCATAATTATCGTCGTTAATATCGTCATTATTTTGTCATAATCATCGTCGTTAATGTCGTCGTTATTATCGTCATTATCATCGTTGTTATAGTCCTTATTATCCACATAATTATCGTCGTTAATATCGTCGTTATTTTGTCATAATCATCGTCGTTTATATCGTCATTATCATCGCTGTTATCGTCCTTATTATCCTCATAATTATCGTCGTTAATATCGTCGTTATTTTGTCATAATCATCGTCGTTAATGTCGTCGTTATTATCGTCATTATCATCGTTGTTATCGTCCTTATTATCCTCATAATTATCGTCGTTAATATCGTCGTTATTTTGTCATAACCATCGTCGTTAATGTCGTCGTTATTATCGTCATTATCTTCGTTGTTATAGTCCTTATTATCCTCATAATTATCGTCGTTAATATGGTCGTTATTTTGTCATAATCATCGTCGTTAATGTCGTCATTATCATCGTTGTTATCGTCCTTATTATCCTCATAATTATCGTCGTTAATATCGTCGTTATTTTGTCATAATCATCGTCGTTAATGTCATCGTTATTATCGTCATTATCATCGTTGTTATAGTCCTTATTATCCATATAATTATCGTCGTTAATATCGTCGTTATTTTGTCATAATCATCGTCGTTAATGTCGTCGTTATTATCGTCATTATCATCGTTGTTATCGTCCTTATTATCCTCAAAATTATCGTCGTTAATATCGTCGTTATTTTGTCATAATCATCGTCGTTAATGTCGTCATTATCATCGTTGTTATCGTCCTTATTATCCTCAAAATTATCGTCGTTAATATCGTCGTTATTTTGTAATAATCATCGTCGTTAATGTCGTCGTTATTATCGTCATTATCATCGTTGTTATCGTCCTTATTATCCTCATAATTATCGTCGTTAATATGGTCGTTATTTTGTCATAATCATCGTCGTTAATGTCGTCATTATCATCGTTGTTATCGTCCTTATTATCCTCATAATTATCGTCGTTAATATCGTCGTTATTTTGTCATAATCATCGTCGTTAAAGTCGTCGTTATTATCGTCATTATCATCGTTGTTATAGTCCTTATTATCCACATAATTATCGTCGTTAATATCGTCGTTATTTTGTCATAATCATCGTCGTTTATATCGTCATTATCATCGTTGTTATCGTCCTTATTATCCTCATAATTATCGTCGTTAATATCGTCGTTATTTTGTCATAATCATCGTCGTTAATGTCGTCGTTATTATCGTCATTATCATCGTTGTTATCGTCCTTATTATCCTCATAATTATCGTCGTTAATATCGTCGTTATTTTGTCATAATCAACGTCGTTTATATCGTCATTATCATCGTTGTTATCGTCCTTATTATCCTCAAAATTATCGTCGTTAATATCGTCGTTATTTTGTCATAATCATCGTCGTTAATGTCGTCGTTATTATCGTCATTATCATCGTTGTTATCGTCCTTATTATCCTCATAATTATCGTCGTTAATATCGTCGTTATTTTGTCATAATCATCGTCGTTAATGTCGTCATTATCATCGTTGTTATCGTCCTTATTATCCTCGTAATTACCGTCGTTAATATCGTCGTTATTTTGTCATAATCATCGTCGTTAATGTCGTCGTTATTATCGTCATAATCATCGTTGTTATCGTCCTTATTATCCTCATAATTATCGTCGTTAATATCGTCATTATCATCGTTGTTATAGTCCTTATTATCCACATAATTATCGTCGTTAATATCGTCGTTATTTTGTCATAATCAACGTCGTTTATATCGTCATTATCATCGTTGTTATCGTCCTTATTATCCTCAAATTTATCGTCGTTAATATCGTCGTTATTTTGTCATAATCATCGTCGTTAATGTCGTCGTTATTATCGTCATTATTATCGTTGTTATCGTCCTTATTATCCTCATAATTATCGTCGTTAATATCGTCATTATTTTGTCATAATCATCGTCGTTAATGTCGTCGTTATTATCGTCATTATCATCGTTGTTATAGTCCTTATTATCCACATAATTATCGTCGTTAATATCGTCGTTATTTTGTCATAATCATCGTCGTTTATATCGTCATTATCATCGCTGTTATCGTCCTTATTATCCTCATAATTATCGTCGTTAATATCGTCGTTATTTTGTCATAATCATCGTCGTTAATGTCGTCGTTATTATCGTCATTATCATCGTTGTTATCGTCCTTATTATCCTCATAATTATCGTCGTTAATATCGTCGTTATTTTGTCATAACCATCGTCGTTAATGTCGTCGTTATTATCGTCATTATCTTCGTTGTTATAGTCCTTATTATCCTCATAATTATGGTCGTTAATATGGTCGTTATTTTGTCATAATCATCGTCGTTAATGTCGTCATTATCATCGTTGTTATCGTCCTTATTATCCTCATAATTATCGTCGTTAATATCGTCGTTATTTTGTCATAATCATCGTCGTTAATGTCATCGTTATTATCGTCATTATCATCGTTGTTATAGTCCTTATTATCCATATAATTATCGTCGTTAATATCGTCGTTATTTTGTCATAATCATCGTCGTTAATGTCGTCGTTATTATCGTCATTATCATCGTTGTTATCGTCCTTATTATCCTCAAAATTATCGTCGTTAATATCGTCGTTATTTTGTCATAATCATCGTCGTTAATGTCGTCATTATCATCGTTGTTATCGTCCTTATTATCCTCAAAATTATCGTCGTTAATATCGTCGTTATTTTGTAATAATCATCGTCGTTAATGTCGTCGTTATTATCGTCATTATCATCGTTGTTATCGTCCTTATTATCCTCATAATTATCGTCGTTAATATGGTCGTTATTTTGTCATAATCATCGTCGTTAATGTCGTCATTATCATCGTTGTTATCGTCCTTATTATCCTCATAATTATCGTCGTTAATATCGTCGTTATTTTGTCATAATCATCGTCGTTAAAGTCGTCGTTATTATCGTCATTATCATCGTTGTTATAGTCCTTATTATCCACATAATTATCGTCGTTAATATCGTCGTTATTTTGTCATAATCATCGTCGTTTATATCGTCATTATCATCGTTGTTATCGTCCTTATTATCCTCATAATTATCGTCGTTAATATCGTCGTTATTTTGTCATAATCATCGTCGTTAATGTCGTCGTTATTATCGTCATTATCATCGTTGTTATCGTCCTTATTATCCTCATAATTATCGTCGTTAATATCGTCGTTATTTTGTCATAATCAACGTCGTTTATATCGTCATTATCATCGTTGTTATCGTCCTTATTATCCTCAAAATTATCGTCGTTAATATCGTCGTTATTTTGTCATAATCATCGTCGTTAATGTCGTCGTTATTATCGTCATTATCATCGTTGTTATCGTCCTTATTATCCTCATAATTATCGTCGTTAATATCGTCGTTATTTTGTCATAATCATCGTCGTTAATGTCGTCATTATCATCGTTGTTATCGTCCTTATTATCCTCGTAATTATCGTCGTTAATATCGTCGTTATTTTGTCATAATCATCGTCGTTAATGTCGTCGTTATTATCGTCATTATCATCGTTGTTATCGTCCTTATTATCCTCATAATTATCGTCGTTAATATCGTCGTTATTTTATCATAACCATCGTCGTTAATGTCTTCGTTATTATCGTCATTATCATCGTTGTTATCGTCCTTATTATCCACATAATTATCGTCGTTAATATCGTCGTTATTTTGTCATAATCATCGTCGTTAATGTCGTCGTTATTATCGTCATTATCATCGTTGTTATCGTCCTTATTATCCTCAAAATTATCGTCGTTAATATCGTCGTTATTTTGTCATAATCATCGTCGTTAATGTCGTCGTTATTATCGTCATAATCATCGTTGTTATCGTCCTTATTATCCTCATAATTATCGTCGTTAATATCGTCGTTATTTTGTCATAATCATCGTCGTTTATATCGTCATTATCATCGTTGTTGTCGTCCTTATTATCCTCATAATTATCGTCGTTAATATCGTCGTTATTTTGTCATAATCATCGTCGTTTATATCGTCATTATCATCGTTGTTGTCGTCCTTATTATCCTCATAATTATCGTCGTTAATATCGTCGTTATTTTGTCATAATCATCGTCGTTAATGTCGTCGTTATTATCGTCATTATCATCGTTGTTATCGTCCTTATTATCCTCATAATTATCGTCGTTAATATCGTCATTATCATCGTTGTTATAGTCCTTATTATCCACATAATTATCGTCGTTAATATCGTCGTTATTTTGTCATAATCAACGTCGTTAATGTCTTCGTTATTATCGTCATTATCATCGTTGTTATCGTCCTTATTATCCTCATAATTATCGTCGTTAATATGGTCGTTATTTTGTCATAATCATCGTCGTTAATGTCGTCATTATCATCGTTGTTATCGTCCTTATTATCCTCATAATTATCGTCGTTAATATCGTCGTTATTTTGTCATAATCATCGTCGTTAATGTCATCGTTATTATCGTCATTATCATCGTTGTTATAGTCCTTATTATCCACATAATTATCGTCGTTAATATCGTCGTTATTTTGTCATAATCATCGTCGTTAATGTCGTCGTTATTATCGTCATTATCATCGTTGTTATCGTCCTTATTATCCTCAAAATTATCGTCGTTAATATCGTCGTTATTTTGTCATAATCATCGTCGTTAATGTCGTCGTTATTATCGTCATAATCATCGTTGTTATCGTCCTTATTATCCTCATAATTATCGTCGTTAATATCGTCGTTATTTTGTCATAATCATCGTCGTTTATATCGTCATTATCATCGTTGTTGTCGTCCTTATTATCCTCATAATTATCGTCGTTAATATCGTCGTTATTTTGTCATAATCATCGTCGTTTATATCGTCATTATCATCGTTGTTGTCGTCCTTATTATCCTCATAATTATCGTCGTTAATATCGTCGTTATTTTGTCATAATCATCGTCGTTAATGTCGTCGTTATTATCGTCATTATCATCGTTGTTATAGTCCTTATTATCCACATAATTATCGTCGTTAATATCGTCGTTATTTTGTCATAATCAACGTCGTTTATATCGTCATTATCATCGTTGTTATCGTCGTTATTATCCTCAAATTTATCGTCGTTAATATCGTCGTTATTTTGTCATAATCATCGTCGTTAATGTCGTCGTTATTATCGTCATTATCATCGTTGTTATCGTCCTTATTATCCTCATAATTATCGTCGTTAATATCGTCATTATTTTGTCATAATCATCGTCGTTAATGTCGTCGTTATTATCGTCATTATCATCGTTGTTATAGTCCTTATTATCCACATAATTATCGTCGTTAATATCGTCGTTATTTTGTCATAATCATCGTCGTTTATATCGTCATTATCATCGCTGTAATCGTCCTTATTATCCTCATAATTATCGTCGTTAATATCGTCGTTATTTTGTCATAATCATCGTCGTTAATGTCGTCGTTATTATCGTCATTATCATCGTTGTTATCGTCCTTATTATCCTCATAATTATCGTCGTTAATATCGTCGTTATTTTGTCATAACCATCGTCGTTAATGTCGTCGTTATTATCGTCATTATCTTCGTTGTTATAGTCCTTATTATCCACATAATTATCGTCGTTAATATCGTCGTTATTTTGTCATAATCATCGTCGTTTATATCGTCATTATCATCGTTGTTATCGTCCTTATTATCCTCATAATTATCGTCGTTAATATCGTCGTTATTTTGTCATAATCATCGTCGTTTATATCGTCATTATCATCGTTGTTATCGTCCTTATTATCCTCATAATTATCGTCATTAATATCGTCGTTATTTTGTCATAATCATCGACGTTAATGTCGTCGTTATTATCGTCATTATCATCGTTGTTATCGTCCTTATTATCCTCAAAATTATCGTCGTTAATATCGTCGTTATTTTGTCATAATCATCGTCGTTAATGTCGTCGTTATTATCGTCATTATCATCGTTGTTATCGTCCTTATTATCCTCATAATTATCGTCGTTAATATGGTCGTTATTTTGTCATAATCATCGTCGTTAATGTCGTCATTATCATCGTTGTTATCGTCCTTATTATCCTCATAATTATCGTCGTTAATATCGTCGTTATTTTGTCATAATCATCGTCGTTAATGTCGTCGTTATTATCGTCATTATCATCGTTGTTATAGTCCTTATTATCCACATAATTATCGTCGTTAATATCGTCGTTATTTTGTCATAATCAACGTCGTTTATATCGTCATTATCATCGTTGTTATCGTCCTTATTATCCTCAAAATTATCGTCGTTAATATCGTCGTTATTTTGTCATAATCATCGTCGTTAATGTCGTCGTTATTATCGTCATTATCATCGTTGTTATCGTCCTTATTATCCTCATAATTATCGTCGTTAATATCGTCGTTATTTTGTCATAATCATCGTCGTTAATGTCGTCATTATCATCGTTGTTATAGTCCTCATTATCCACATAATTATCGTCGTTAATATCGTCGTTATTTTGTCATAATCATCGTCGTTAATGTCGTCGTTATTATCGTCATTATCATCGTTGTTATCGTCCTTATTATCCTCAAAATTATCGTCGTTAATATCGTCGTTATTTTGTCATAATCATCGTCGTTAATGTCGTCGTTATTATCGTCATAATCATCGTTGTTATCGTCCTTATTATCCTCATAATTATCGTCGTTAATATCGTCGTTATTTTGTCATAATCATCGTCGTTTATATCGTCATTATCATCGTTGTTGTCGTCCTTATTATCCTCATAATTATCGTCGTTAATATCGTCGTTATTTTGTCATAATCATCGTCGTTTATATCGTCATTATCATCGTTGTTGTCGTCCTTATTATCCTCATAATTATCGTCGTTAATATCGTCGTTATTTTGTCATAATCATCGTCGTTAATGTCGTCGTTATTATCGTCATTATCATCGTTGTTATCGTCCTTATTATCCTCAAAATTATCGTCGTTAATATCGTCGTTATTTTGTCATAATCATCGTCGTTAATGTCGTCGTTATTATCGTCATTATCATCGTTGTTATCGTCCTTATTATCCTCATAATTATCGTCGTTAATATGGTCGTTATTTTGTCATAATCATCGTCGTTAATGTCGTCATTATCATCGTTGTTATCGTCCTTATTATCCTCATAATTATCGTCGTTAATATCGTCGTTATTTTGTCATAATCATCGTCGTTAATGTCGTCGTTATTATCGTCATTATCATCGTTGTTATAGTCCTTATTATCCACATAATTATCGTCGTTAATATCGTCGTTATTTTGTCATAATCAACGTCGTTTATATCGTCATTATCATCGTTGTTATCGTCCTTATTATCCTCAAAATTATCGTCGTTAATATCGTCGTTATTTTGTCATAATCATCGTCGTTAATGTCGTCGTTATTATCGTCATTATCATCGTTGTTATCGTCCTTATTATCCTCATAATTATCGTCGTTAATATCGTCGTTATTTTGTCATAATCATCGTCGTTAATGTCGTCATTATCATCGTTGTTATCGTCCTTATTATCCTCGTAATTATCGTCGTTAATATCGTCGTTATTTTGTCATAATCATCGTCGTTAATGTCGTCGTTATTATCGTCATTATCATCGTTGTTATCGTCCTTATTATCCTCATAATTATCGTCGTTAATATCGTCGTTATTTTGTCATAACCATCGTCGTTAATGTCGTCGTTATTATCGTCATTATCATCGTTGTTATCGTCCTTATTATCCTCATAATTATCGTCGTTAATATGGTCGTTATTTTGTCATAATCATCGTCGTTAATGTCGTCATTATCATCGTTGTTATCGTCCTTATTATCCTCATAATTATCGTCGTTAATATCGTCGTTATTTTGTCATAATCATCGTCGTTAATGTCGTCGTTATTATCGTCATTATCATCGTTGTTATAGTCCTTATTATCCACATAATTATCGTCGTTAATATCGTCGTTATTTTGTCATAATCATCGACGTTAATGTCGTCGTTATTGTCGTCATTATCATCGTTGTTATCGTCCTTATTATCCTCAAAATTATCGTCGTTAATATCGTCGTTATTTTGTCATAATCATCGTCGTTAATGTCGTCGTTATTATTGTCATTATCATCGTTGTTATCGTCCTTATTATCCTCATAATTATCGTCGTTAATATCATCGTTATTTTGTCATAATCATCGTCGTTAATGTCGTCATTATCATCGTTGTTATCGTCCTTATTATCCTCAAAATTATCGTCGTTAATATCGTCGTTATTTTGTCATAATCATCGTCGTTAATGTCGTCGTTATTATCGTCATTATCATCGTTGTTATAGTCCTTATTATCCACATAATTATCGTCGTTAATATCGTCGTTATTTTGTCATAATCATCGTCGTTTATATCGTCATTATCATCGTTGTTATCGTCCTTATTATCCTCATAATTATCGTCGTTAATATCGTCGTTATTTTGTCATAATCATCGTCGTTAATGTCGTCGTTATTATCGTCATAATCATCGTTGTTATCGTCCTTATTATCCTCATAATTATCGTCGTTAATATCGTCGTTATTTTGTCATAATCATCGTCGTTTATATCGTCATTATCATCGTTGTTGTCGTCCTTATTATCCTCATAATTATCGTCGTTAATATCGTCGTTATTTTGTCATAATCATCGTCGTTTATATCGTCATTATCATCGTTGTTGTCGTCCTTATTATCCTCATAATTATCGTCGTTAATATCGTCGTTATTTTGTCATAATCATCGTCGTTAATGTCGTCGTTATTATCGTCATTATCATCGTTGTTATCGTCCTTATTATCCTCATAATTATCGTCGTTAATATCGTCATTATCATCGTTGTTATAGTCCTTATTATCCACATAAATATCGTCGTTAATATCGTCGTTATTTTGTCATAATCAACGTCGTTTATATCGTCATTATCATCGTTGTTATCGTCCTTATTATCCTCAAATTTATCGTCGTTATTATCGTCGTTATTTTGTCATAATCATCGTCGTTAATGTCGTCGTTATTATCGTCATTATCATCGTTGTTATAGTCCTTATTATCCACATAATTATCGTCGTTAATATCGTCGTTATTTTGTCATAATCATCGTCGTTTATATCGTCATTATCATCGTTGTTATCGTCCTTATTATCCTCAAAATTATCGTCGTTAATATCGTCGTTATTTTGTCATAATCATCGTCGTTAATGTCGTCGTTATTATCGTCATTATCATCGTTGTTATCGTCCTTATTATCCTCAAAATTATCGTCGTTAATATCGTCGTTATTTTGTCATAATCATCGTCGTTAATGTCGTCGTTATTATCGTCATTATCATCGTTGTTATAGTCCTTATTATCCACATAATTATCGTCGTTAATATCGTCGTTATTTTGTCATAATCATCGTCGTTTATATCGTCATTATCATCGTTGTTATCGTCCTTATTATCCTCATAATTATCGTCGTTAATATCGTCGTTATTTTGTCATAATCATCGTCGTTAATGTCGTCGTTATTATCTTCATTATCATCGTTGTTATCGTCCTTATTATCCACATAATTATCGTCGTTAATATCGTCGTTATTTTGTCATAATCATCGTCGTTTATATCGTCATTATCATCGTTGTTATCGTCCTTATTATCCTCATAATTATCGTCGTTAATATCGTCGTTATTTTGTCATAATCATCGTCGTTTATATCGTCATTATCATCGTTGTTATCGTCCTTATTATCCTCATAATTATCGTCGTTAATATCGTCGTTATTTTGTCATAATCATCGTCGTTTATATCGTCATTATCATCGTTGTTATCGTCCTTATTATCCTCATAATTATCGTCGTTAATATCGTCGTTATTTTGTCATAATCATCGTCGTTTATATCGTCATTATCATCGTTGTTATCGTCCTTATTATCCTCATAATTATCGTCGTTAATATCGTCGTTATTTTGTCATAATCATCGTCGTTTATATCGTCATTATCATCGTTGTTATCGTCCTTATTATCCTCATAATTATCGTCGTTAATATCGTCGTTATTTTGTCATAATCATCGTCGTTTATATCGTCATTATCATCGTTGTTATCGTCCTTATTATCCTCATAATTATCGTCGTTAATATCGTCGTTATTTTGTCATAATCATCGTCGTTAATGTCGTCGTTATTATCGTCATTATCATCGTTGTTATCGTCCTTATTATCCTCATAATTATCGTCGTTAATATCGTCGTTATTTTGTCATAATCATCGTCGTTTATATCGTCATTATCATCGTTGTTGTCGTCCTTATTATCCTCATAATTATCGTCGTTAATATCGTCGTTATTTTGTCATAATCATCGTCGTTAATGTCGTCGTTATTATCGTCATTATCATCGTTGTTGTCGTCCTTATTATCCTCATAATTATCGTCGTTAATATCGTCGTTATTTTGTCATAATCATCGTCGTTAATGTCGTCGTTATTATTGTCATTATCATCGTTGTTATCGTCCTTATTATCCTCATAATTATCGTCGTTAATATGGTCGTTATTTTGTCATAATCATCGTCGTTAATGTCGTCATTATCATCGTTGTTATCGTCCTTATTATCCTCATAATTATCGTCGTTAATATCGTCGTTATTTTGTCATAATCATCGTCGTTAATGTCGTCGTTATTATCGTCATTATCATCGTTGTTATCGTCCTTATTATCCTCATAATTGTCGTCGTTAATATCGTCGTTATTTTGTCATAATCATCGTCGTTAATGTCGTCATTATCATCGTTGTTATCGTCCTTATTATCCTCAAAATTATCGTCGTTAATATCGTCGTTATTTTGTCATAATCATCGTCGTTAATGTCGTCGTTATTATCGTCATTATCATCGTTGTTATAGTCCTTATTATCCACATAATTATCGTCGTTAATATCGTCGTTATTTTGTCATAATCATCGTCGTTTATATCGTCATTATCATCGTTGTTATCGTCCTTATTATCCTCAAAATTATCGTCGTTAATATCGTAGTTATTTTGTCATAATCATCGTCGTTAATGTCGTCGTTATTATCGTCATTATCATCGTTGTTATCGTCCTTATTATCCTCAAAATTATCGTCGTTAATATCGTCGTTATTTTGTCATAATCATCGTCGTTAATGTCGTCGTTATTATCGTCATTATCATCGTTGTTATAGTCCTTATTATCCACATAATTATCGTCGTTAATATCGTCGTTATTTTGTCATAATCATCGTCGTTTATATCGTCATTATCATCGTTGTTATCGTCCTTATTATCCTCATAATTATCGTCGTTAATATCGTCGTTATTTTGTCATAATCATCGTCGTTAATGTCGTCGTTATTATCGTCATTATCATCGTTGTTATCGTCCTTATTATCCTCATAATTATCGTCGTTAATATCGTCGTTATTTTGTCATAATCAACGTCGTTTATATCGTCATTATCATCGTTGTTATCGTCCTTATTATCCTCAAAATTATCGTCGTTAATATCGTCGTTATTTTGTCATAATCATCGTCGTTAATGTCGTCGTTATTATCGTCATTATCATCGTTGTTATCGTCTTTATTATCCTCATAATTATCGTCGTTAATATCGTCGTTATTTTGTCATAATCATCGTCGTTAATGTCGTCATTATCATCTTTGTTATCGTCCTTATTATCCTCGTAATTATCGTCGTTAATATCGTCGTTATTTTGTCATAATCATCGTCGTTAATGTCGTCGTTATTATCGTCATTATCATCGTTGTTATCGTCCTTATTATCCTCATAATTATCGTCGTTAATATCGTCGTTATTTTGTCGTAACCATCGTCGTTAATGTCGTCGTTATTATCGTCATTATCATCGTTGTTATAGTCCTTATTATCCACATAATTATCGTCGTTAATATCGTCGTTATTTTGTCATAATCATCGTCGTTTATATCGTCATTATCATCGTTGTTATCGTCCTTATTATCCTCATAATTATCGTCGTTAATATCGTCGTTATTTTGTCATAATCATCGTCGTTTATATCGTCATTATCATCGTTGTTATCGTCCTTATTATCCTCATAATTATCGTCGTTAATATCGTCGTTATTTTGTCATAATCATCGACGTTAATGTCGTCGTTATTATCGTCATTATCATCGTTGTTATCGTCCTTATTATCCTCAAAATTATCGTCGTTAATATCGTCGTTATTTTGTCATAATCATCGTCGTTAATGTCGTCGTTATTATCGTCATTATCATCGTTGTTATCGTCCTTATTATCCTCATAATTATCGTCGTTAATATGGTCGTTATTTTGTCATAATCATCGTCGTTAATGTCGTCATTATCATCGTTGTTATCGTCCTTATTATCCTCATAATTATCGTCGTTAATATCGTCGTTATTTTGTCATAATCATCGTCGTTAATGTCGTCGTTATTATCGTCATTATCATCGTTGTTATCGTCCTTATTATCCTCATAATTGTCGTCGTTAATATCGTCGTTATTTTGTCATAATCATCGTCGTTAATGTCGTCATTATCATCGTTGTTATCGTCCTTATTCTCCTCAAAATTATCGTCGTTAATATCGTCGTTATTTTGTCATAATCATCGTCGTTAATGTCGTCGTTATTATCGTCATTATCATCGTTGTTATCGTCCTTATTATCCTCATAATTATCGTCGTTAATATCGTCGTTATTTTGTCATAATCATCGTCGTTAATGTCGTCAATTATCGTCATTATCATCGTTGTTATAGTCCTTATTATCCACATAATTATCGTCGTTAATATCGTCGTTATTTTGTCATAATCATCGTCGTTTATATCGTCATTATCATCGTTGTTATCGTCCTTATTATCCTCATAATTATCGTCGTTAATATCGTCATTATCATCGTTGTTATAGTCCTTATTATCCACATAATTATCGTCGTTAATATCGTCGTTATTTTGTCATAATCATCGTCGTTAATGTCGTCGTTATTATCGTCATTATCATCGTTGTTATCGTCCTTATTATCCTCATAATTATCGTCGTTAATATCGTCGATATTTTGTCATAATCATCGTCGTTAATGTCGTCGTTATCATCGTTGTTATCGTCCTTATTATCCTCATAATTATCGTCGTTAATATCGCCGTTATTTTGTCATAATCTTCGTCGTTAATGTCGTCGTTATTATCGTCATTATCATCGTTGTATAGTCCTTATTATCCACATAATTATCGTCGTTAATATCGTCGTTATTTTGTCATAATCATCGTCGTTTATATCGACATTATCATCGTTGTTATCGTCCTTATTATCCTCAAAATTATCGTCCTTAATATCGTCGTTATTTTGTTATAATCATCGTCGTTAATGTCGTCGTTATTATCGTCATTATCATCGTTGTTATCGTCCTTATTATCCTCATAATTATCGTCGTTAATATCGTCGTTATTTTGTCATAATCATCGTCGTTAATGTCGTCATTATCATCGTTGTTATCGTCCTTATTATCCTCATAATTATCGTCGTTAATATCGTCGTTATTTTGTCATAATCATCATCGTTAATGTCGTCAATTATCGTCATTATCATCGTTGTTATAGTCCTTATTATCCACATAATTATCGTCGTTAATATCGTCGTTATTTTGTCATAATCATCGTCGTTTATATCGTCATTATCATCGTTGTTATCGTCCTTATTATCCTCATAATTATCGTCGTTAATATCGTCATTATCATCGTTGTTATAGTCCTTATTATCCACATAATTATCGTCGTTAATATCGTCGTTATTTTGTCATAATCATCGTCGTTAATGTCGTCGTTATTATCGTCATTATCATCGTTGTTATCGTCCTTATTATCCTCATAATTATCGTCGTTAATATCGTCGTTATTTTGTCATAATCATCGTCGTTTATATCGTCATTATCATCGTTGTTATCGTCCTTATTATCCTCAAAATTATCGTCGTTAATATCGTCGTTATTTTGTCATAATCATCGTCGTTAATGTCGTCGTTATTATCGTCATTATCATCGTTGTTATAGTCCTTATTATCCACATAATTATCGTCGTTAATATCGTCGTTATTTTGTCATAATCATCGTCGTTTATATCGTCATTATCATCGTTGTTATCGTCCTTATTATCCTCATAATTATCGTCGTTAATATCGTCGTTATTTTGTCATAATCATCGTCGTTAATGTCGTCATTATCATCGTTGTTATCGTCCTTATTATCCTCATAATTATCGTCGTTAATATCGTCGTTATTTTGTCATAATCATCATCGTTAATGTCGTCAATTATCGTCATTATCATCGTTGTTATAGTCCTTATTATCCACATAATTATCGTCGTTAATATCGTCGTTATTTTGTCATAATCATCGTCGTTTATATCGTCATTATCATCGTTGTTATCGTCCTTATTATCCTCATAATTATCGTCGTTAATATCGTCATTATCATCGTTGTTATAGTCCTTATTATCCACATAATTATCGTCGTTAATATCGTCGTTATTTTGTCATAATCATCGTCGTTAATGTCGTCGTTATTATCGTCATTATCATCGTTGTTATCGTCCTTATTATCCTCATAATTATCGTCGTTAATATCGTCGTTATTTTGTCATAATCATCGTCGTTTATATCGTCATTATCATCGTTGTTATCGTCCTTATTATCCTCAAAATTATCGTCGTTAATATCGTCGTTATTTTGTCATAATCATCGTCGTTAATGTCGTCGTTATTATCGTCATTATCATCGTTGTTATAGTCCTTATTATCCACATAATTATCGTCGTTAATATCGTCGTTATTTTGTCATAATCATCGTCGTTTATATCGTCATTATCATCGTTGTTATCGTCTTTATTATCCTCAAAATTATCGTCCTTAATATCGTCGTTATTTTGTTATAATCATCGTCGTTAATGTCGTCGTTATTATCGTCATTATCATCGTTGTTATCGTCCTTATTATCCTCATAATTATCGTCGTTAATATCGTCGTTATTTTGTCATAATCATCGTCGTTAATGTCGTCATTATCATCGTTGTTATCGTCCTTATTATCCTCATAATTATCGTCGTTAATATCGTCGTTATTTTGTCATAATCATCGTCGTTAATGTCGTCAATTATCGTCATTATCATCGTTGTTATAGTCCTTATTATCCACATAATTATCGTCGTTAATATCGTCGTTATTTTGTCATAATCATCGTCGTTTATATCGTCATTATCATCGTTGTTATCGTCCTTATTATCCTCATAATTATCGTCGTTAATATCGTCATTATCATCGTTGTTATAGTCCTTATTATCCACATAATTATCGTCGTTAATATCGTCGTTATTTTGTCATAATCATCGTCGTTAATGTCGTCGTTATTATCGTCATTATCATCGTTGTTATCGTCCTTATTATCCTCATAATTATCGTCGTTAATATCGTCGTTATTTTGTCATAATCATCGTTGTTAATGTCGTCGTTATCATCGTTGTTATCGTCCTTATTATCCTCATAATTATCGTCGTTAATATCGCCGTTATTTTGTCATAATCATCGTCGTTAATGTCGTCGTTATTATCGTCATTATCATCGTTGTTATAGTCCTTATTATCCACATAATTATCGTCGTTAATATCGTCGTTATTTTGTCATAATCATCGTCGTTTATATCGTCATTATCATCGTTGTTATCGTCCTTATTATCCTCAAAATTATCGTCGTTAATATCGTCGTTATTTTGTTATAATCATCGTCGTTAATGTCGTCGTTATTATCGTCATTATCATCGTTGTTATCGTCCTTATTATCCTCATAATTATCGTCGAAAATATCGTCGTTATTTTGTCATAATCATCGTCGTTAATGTCGTCATTATCATCGTTGTTATCGTCCTTATTATCCTCATAATTATCGTCGTTAATATCGTCGTTATTTTGTCATAATCATCGTCGTTAATGTCGTCGTTATTATCGTCATTATCATCGTTGTTATAGTCCTTATTATCCACATAATTATCTTCGTTAATATCGTCGTTATTTTGTCATAATCATCGTCGTTAATGTCGTCGTTATTATCGTCATTATCTTCGTTGTTATCGTCATAATTATCATCGTTAATACCGTCGTTATTATTGTCATTATCTTCTTGTTATGTCGTTATTATCGTCGTTAATATCGTCGTTATTATCGTCGTTATTATCGTCGTTAATATCGTCATTATCATCGTTGTTATCGTCCTTATTGTCCTCATAATTATCGTCGTTAATATCGTCGTTATTTTGTCATAATCATCGTCGTTAATGTCGTCGTTATTATCGTCATTATCATCGTTGTTATCGTCCTTATTATCCTCAAAATTATCGTCGTTAATTTCGTCGTTATTTTGTCATAATCATCGTCGTTAATGTCGTCATTATCATCGTTGTTATAGTCCTTATTATCCACATAATTATCGTCGTTAATATCGTCGTTATTATCGTCGTTATTATCGTCGTTAATATCGTCATTATCATCGTTGTTATCGTCCTTATTGTCCTCATAATTATCGTCGTTAATATCGTCGTTATTTTGTCATAATCATCGTCGTTAATGTCGTCGTTATTATCGTCATTATCATCGTTGTTATCGTCCTTATTATCCTCATAATTATCGTCGTTAATATCGTCGTTATTTTGTCATAACCATCGTCGTTAATGTCGTCGTTATTATCGTCATTGAACATCGTTGTTATCGTCCTTATTATCCTCATAATTATCGTCGTTAATATCGTCGTTATTTTGTCATAATCATCGTCGTTAATGTCGTCATTATCATCGTTGTTATCGTCCTTATTATCCTCATAATTATCGTCGTTAATATCGTCGTTATTTTGTCATAATCATCGTCGTTAATGTCGTCAATTATCGTCATT
This sequence comes from Dolichovespula media, assembly GCA_911387685.1. Taxonomy (NCBI): domain Eukaryota; kingdom Metazoa; phylum Arthropoda; class Insecta; order Hymenoptera; family Vespidae; genus Dolichovespula; species Dolichovespula media. The sequence goes on along the minus strand of CAJVQJ010000019.1, from coordinate 121,507 downwards.
ATCATCGTTGTTATAGTCCTTATTATCCACATAATTATCGTCGTTAATATCGTCGTTATTTTGTCATAATCATCGTCGTTTATATCGTCATTATCATCGTTGTTATCGTCCTTATTATCCTCATAATTATCGTCGTTAATATCGTCATTATCATCGTTGTTATAGTCCTTATTATCCACATAATTATCGTCGTTAATATCGTCGTTATTTTGTCATAATCATCGTCGTTAATGTCGTCGTTATTATCGTCATTATCATCGTTGTTATCGTCCTTATTATCCTCATAATTATCGTCGTTAATATCGTCGTTATTTTGTCATAATCATCGTCGTTAATGTCGTCGTTATCATCGTTGTTATCGTCCTTATTATCCTCATAATTATCGTCGTTAATATCGCCGTTATTTTGTCATAATCTTCGTCGTTAATGTCGTCGTTATTATCGTCATTATCATCGTTGTTATAGTCCTTATTATCCACATAATTATCGTCGTTAATATCGTTGTTATTTTGTCATAATCATCGTCGTTTATATCGTCATTATCATCGTTGTTATCGTCTTTATTATCCTCAAAATTATCGTCCTTAATATCGTCGTTATTTTGTTATAATCATCGTCGTTAATGTCGTCGTTATTATCGTCATTATCATCGTTGTTATCGTCCTTATTATCCTCATAATTATCGTCGTTAATATCGTCGTTATTTTGTCATAATCATCGTCGTTAATGTCGTCATTATCATCGTTGTTATCGTCCTTATTATCCTCATAATTATCGTCGTTAATATCGTCGTTATTTTGTCATAATCATCGTCGTTAATGTCGTCAATTATCGTCATTATCATCGTTGTTATAGTCCTTATTATCCACATAATTATCGTCGTTAATATCGTCGTTATTTTGTCATAATCATCGTCGTTTATATCGTCATTATCATCGTTGTTATCGTCCTTATTATCCTCATAATTATCGTCGTTAATATCGTCATTATCATCGTTGTTATAGTCCTTATTATCCACATAATTATCGTCGTTAATATCGTCGTTATTTTGTCATAATCATCGTCGTTAATGTCGTCGTTATTATCGTCATTATCATCGTTGTTATCGTCCTTATTATCCTCATAATTATCGTCGTTAATATCGTCGTTATTTTGTCATAATCATCGTTGTTAATGTCGTCGTTATCATCGTTGTTATCGTCCTTATTATCCTCATAATTATCGTCGTTAATATCGCCGTTATTTTGTCATAATCATCGTCGTTAATGTCGTCGTTATTATCGTCATTATCATCGTTGTTATAGTCCTTATTATCCACATAATTATCGTCGTTAATATCGTCGTTATTTTGTCATAATCATCGTCGTTTATATCGTCATTATCATCGTTGTTATCGTCCTTATTATCCTCAAAATTATCGTCGTTAATATCGTCGTTATTTTGTTATAATCATCGTCGTTAATGTCGTCGTTATTATCGTCATTATCATCGTTGTTATCGTCCTTATTATCCTCATAATTATCGTCGAAAATATCGTCGTTATTTTGTCATAATCATCGTCGTTAATGTCGTCATTATCATCGTTGTTATCGTCCTTATTATCCTCATAATTATCGTCGTTAATATCGTCGTTATTTTGTCATAATCATCGTCGTTAATGTCGTCGTTATTATCGTCATTATCATCGTTGTTATAGTCCTTATTATCCACATAATTATCTTCGTTAATATCGTCGTTATTTTGTCATAATCATCGTCGTTAATGTCGTCGTTATTATCGTCATTATCTTCGTTGTTATCGTCATAATTATCATCGTTAATACCGTCGTTATTATTGTCATTATCTTCTTGTTATGTCGTTATTATCGTCGTTAATATCGTCGTTATTATCGTCGTTATTATCGTCGTTAATATCGTCATTATCATCGTTGTTATCGTCCTTATTGTCCTCATAATTATCGTCGTTAATATCGTCGTTATTTTGTCATAATCATCGTCGTTAATGTCGTCGTTATTATCGTCATTATCATTGTTGTTATCGTCCTTATTATCCTCAAAATTATCGTCGTTAATTTCGTCGTTATTTTGTCATAATCATCGTCGTTAATGTCGTCATTATCATCGTTGTTTTAGTCCTTATTATCCACATAATTATCGTCGTTAATATCGTCGTTATTATCGTCGTTATTATCGTCGTTAATATCGTCATTATCATCGTTGTTATCGTCCTTATTGTCCTCATAATTATCGTCGTTAATATCGTCGTTATTTTGTCATAATCATCGTCGTTAATGTCGTCGTTATTATCGTCATTATCATCGTTGTTATCGTCCTTATTATCCTCATAATTATCGTCGTTAATATCGTCGTTATTTTGTAATAACCATCGTCGTTAATGTCGTCGTTATTATCGTCATTGAACATCGTTGTTATCGTCCTTATTATCCTCATAATTATCGTCGTTAATATCGTCGTTATTTTGTCATAATCATCGTCGTTTATATCGTCATTATCATCGTTGTTATCGTCCTTATTATCCTCATAATTATCGTCGTTAATATCGTCGTTATTTTGTCATAATCATCGACGTTAATGTCGTCGTTATTATCGTCATTATCATCGTTGTTATCGTCCTTATTATCCTCAAAATTATCGTCGTTAATATCGTCGTTATTTTGTCATAATCATCGTCGTTAATGTCGTCGTTATTATCGTCATTATCATCGTTGTTATCGTCCTTATTATCCTCATAATTATCGTCGTTAATATGGTCGTTATCTTGTCATAATCATCGTCGTTAATGTCGTCATTATCATCGTTGTTATCGTCCTTATTATCCTCATAATTATCGTCGTTAATATCGTCGTTATTTTGTCATAATCATCGTCGTTAATGTCGTCGTTATTATCGTCATTATCATCGTTGTTATCGTCCTTATTATCCTCATAATTGTCGTCGTTAATATCGTCGTTATTTTGTCATAATCATCGTCGTTATTATCGTCATTATCATCGTTGTTATCGTCCTTATTATCCACATAATTATCGTCGTTAATATCGTCGTTATTTTGTCATAATCATCGTCGTTTATATCGTCATTATCATCGTTGTTATCGTCCTTATTATCCTCAAAATTATCGTCGTTAATATCGTCGTTATTTTGTCATAATCATCGTCGTTAATGTCGTCGTTATTATCGTCATTATCATCGTTGTTATCGTCCTTATTATCCTCAAAATTATCGTCGTTAATATCGTCGTTATTTTGTCATAATCATCGTCGTTAATGTCATCGTTATTATCGTCATTATCATCGTTGTTATAGTCCTTATTATCCACATAATTATCGTCGTTAATATCGTCGTTATTTTGTCATAATCATCGTCGTATATATCGTCATTATCATCGTTGTTATCGTCCTTATTATCCTCATAATTATCGTCGTTAATATCGTCGTTATTTTGTCATAATCATCGTCGTTAATGTCGTCGTTATTATCGACATAATCATCGTTGTTATCGTCCTTATTATCCTCATAATTATCGTCGTTAATTTCGTCGTTATTTTGTCATAATCATCGTCGTTTATATCGTCATTATCATCGTTGTTGTCGTCCTTATTATCCTCATAATTATCGTCGTTAATATCGTCGTTATTTTGTCATAATCATCGTCGTTAATGTCGTCGTTATTATCGTCATTATCATCGTTGTTATCGTCCATATTATCCTCATAATTATCGTCGTTAATATCGTCATTATCATCGTTGTTATAGTCCTTATTATCCACATAATTATCGTCGTTAATATCGTCGTTATTTTGTCATAATCAACGTCGTTTATATCGTCATTATCATCGTTGTTATCGTCCTTATTATCCTCAAATTTATCGTCGTTAATATCGTCGTTATTTTGTCATAATCATCGTCGTTAATGTCGTCGTTATTATCGTCATTATCATCGTTGTTTTCGTCCTTATTATCCTCATAATTATCGTCGTTAATATCGTCGTTATTTTGTCATAACCATCGTCGTTAATGTCGTCGTTATTATCGTCATTGAACATCGTTGTTATCGTCCTTATTATCCTCATAATTATCGTCGTTAATATCGTCGTTATTTTGTCATAATCATCGTCGTTTATATCGTCATTATCATCGTTGTTATCGTCCTTATTATCCTCATAATTATCGTCGTTAATATCGTCGTTATTTTGTCATAATCATCGACGTTAATGTCGTCGTTATTATCGTCATTATCATCGTTGTTATCGTCCTTATTATCCTCAAAATTATCGTCGTTAATATCGTCGTTATTTTGTCATAATCATCGTCGTTAATGTCGTCGTTATTATCGTCATTATCATCGTTGTTATCGTCCTTATTATCCTCATAATTATCGTCGTTAATATGGTCGTTATCTTGTCATAATCATCGTCGTTAATGTCGTCATTATCATCGTTGTTATCGTCCTTATTATCCTCATAATTATCGTCGTTAATATCGTCGTTATTTTGTCATAATCATCGTCGTTAATGTCGTCGTTATTATCGTCATTATCATCGTTGTTATCGTCCTTATTATCCTCATAATTGTCGTCGTTAATATCGTCGTTATTTTGTCATAATCATCGTCGTTATTATCGTCATTATCATCGTTGTTATCGTCCTTATTATCCACATAATTATCGTCGTTAATATCGTCGTTATTTTGTCATAATCATCGTCGTTTATATCGTCATTATCATCGTTGTTATCGTCCTTATTATCCTCAAAATTATCGTCGTTAATATCGTCGTTATTTTGTCATAATCATCGTCGTTAATGTCGTCGTTATTATCGTCATTATCATCGTTGTTATCGTCCTTATTATCCTCAAAATTATCGTCGTTAATATCGTCGTTATTTTGTCATAATCATCGTCGTTAATGTCGTCGTTATTATCGTCATTATCATCGTTGTTATAGTCCTTATTATCCACATAATTATCGTCGTTAATATCGTCGTTATTTTGTCATAATCATCGTCGTATATATCGTCATTATCATCGTTGTTATCGTCCTTATTATCCTCATAATTATCGTCGTTAATATCGTCGTTATTTTGTCATAATCATCGTCGTTAATGTCGTCGTTATTATCGACATAATCATCGTTGTTATCGTCCTTATTATCCTCATAATTATCGTCGTTAATTTCGTCGTTATTTTGTCATAATCATCGTCGTTTATATCGTCATTATCATCGTTGTTGTCGTCCTTATTATCCTCATAATTATCGTCGTTAATATCGTCGTTATTTTGTCATAATCATCGTCGTTAATGTCGTCGTTATTATCGTCATTATCATCGTTGTTATCGTCCATATTATCCTCATAATTATCGTCGTTAATATCGTCATTATCATCGTTGTTATAGTCCTTATTATCCACATAATTATCGTCGTTAATATCGTCGTTATTTTGTCATAATCAACGTCGTTTATATCGTCATTATCATCGTTGTTATCGTCCTTATTATCCTCAAATTTATCGTCGTTAATATCGTCGTTATTTTGTCATAATCATCGTCGTTAATGTCGTCGTTATTATCGTCATTATCATCGTTGTTTTCGTCCTTATTATCCTCATAATTATCGTCGTTAATATCGTCGTTATTTTGTCATAATCATCGTCGTTAATGTCGTCGTTATTATCGTCATTATCATCGTTGTTATCGTCCTTATTATCCTCATAATTATCGTCGTTAATATCGTCGTTATTTTGTCATAATCATCGTCGTTAATGTCGTCATTATCATCGTTGTTATCGTCCTTATTATCCTCATAATTATCGTCGTTAATATCGTCGTTATTTTGTCATAATTATCGTCGTTAATGTCGTCAATTATCGTCATTATCATCGTTGTTATAGTCCTTATTATCCACATAATTATCGTCGTTAATATCGTCGTTATTTTGTCATAATCATCGTCGTTTATATCGTCATTATCATCGTTGTTATCGTCCTTATTATCCTCATAATTATCGTCGTTAATATCGTCATTATCATCGTTGTTATAGTCCTTATTATCCACATAATTATCGTCGTTAATATCGTCGTTATTTTGTCATAATCATCGTCGTTAATGTCGTCGTTATTATCGTCATTATCATCGTTGTTATCGTCCTTATTATCCTCATAATTATCGTCTTTAATATCGTCGTTATTTTGTCATAATCATCGTCGTTAATGTCGTCGTTATCATCGTTGTTATCGTCCTTATTATCCTCATAATTATCGTCGTTAATATCGCCGTTATTTTGTCATAATCATCGTCGTTAATGTCGTCGTTATTATCGTCATTATCATCGTTGTTATAGTCCTTATTATCCACATAATTATCGTCGTTAATATCGTCGTTATTTTGTCATAATCATCGTCGTTTATATCGTCATTATCATCGTTGTTATCGTCCTTATTATCCTCAAAATTATCGTCGTCAATATCGTCGTTATTTTGTTATAATCATCGTCGTTAATGTCGTCGTTATTATCGTCATTATCATCGTTGTTATCGTCCTTATTATCCTCATAATTATCGTCGTTAATATCGTCGTTATTTTGTCATAATCATCGTCGTTAATGTCGTCATTATCATCGTTGTTATCGTCCTTATTATCCTCATAATTATCGTCGTTAATATCGTCGTTATTTTGTCATAATCATCGTCGTTAATGTCGTCAATTATCGTCATTATCATCGTTGTTATAGTCCTTATTATCCACATAATTATCGTCGTTAATATCGTCGTTATTTTGTCATAATCATCGTCGTTTATATCGTCATTATCATCGTTGTTATCGTCCTTATTATCCTCATAATTATCGTCGTTAATATCGTCGTTATTTTGTCATAATCATCGACGTTAATGTCGTCGTTATTATCGTCATTATCATCGTTGTTATCGTCCTTATTATCCTCATAATTATCGTCGTTAATATCGTCGTTATTTTGTCATAATCATCGTCGTTAATGTCGTCGTTTATATCGTCATTATCATCGTTGTTATCGTCCTTATTATCCTCAAAATTATCGTCGTTATTATCGTCGTTATTTTGTCATAATCATCGTCGTTAATGTCGTCGTTATTATCGTCATTATCATCGTTGTTATAGTCCTTATTATCCACATAATTATCGTCGTTAATATCGTCGTTATTTTGTCATAATCATCGTCGTTAATGTCGTCGTTATTATCGTCATTATCTTCGTTGTTATCGTCATAATTATCATCGTTAATACCGTCGTTATTATTGTCATTATCTTCTTGTTATGTCGTTATTATCGTCGTTAATATCGTCGTTATTATCGTCGTTATTATCGTCGTTAATATCGTCATTATCATCGTTGTTATCGTCCTTATTGTCCTCATAATTATCGTCGTTAATATCGTCGTTATTTTGTCATAATCATCGTCGTTAATGTCGTCGTTATTATCGTCATTATCATCGTTGTTATCGTCCTTATTATCCTCAAAATTATCGTCGTTAATATCGTCGTTATTTTGTCATAATCATCGTCGTTAATGTCGTCATTATCATCGTTGTTATAGTCCTTATTATCCACATAATTATCGTCGTTAATATCGTCGTTATTTTGTCATAATCATCGTCGTTTATATCGTCATTATCATCGTTGTTATCGTCCTTATCTTCCTCATAATTATCGTCGTTAATATCGTCGTTATTTTGTCATAATCATCGTCGTTAATGTCGTCAATTATCGTCATTATCATCGTTGTTATAGTCCTTATTATCCACATAAATATCGTCGTTAATATCGTCGTTATTTTGTCATAATCATCGTCGTTTATATCGTCATTATCATCGTTGTTATCGTCCTTATTATCCTCATAATTATCGTCGTTAATATCGTCGTTATTTTGTCATAATCATCGACGTTAATGTCGTCGTTATTATCGTCATTATCATCGTTGTTATCGTCCTTATTATCCTCAAAATTATCGTCGTTAATATCGTCGTTATTTTGTCATAATCATCGTCGTTAATGTCGTCGTTATTATCGTCATTATCATCGTTGTTATCGTCCTTATTATCCTCATAATTATCGTCGTTAATATGGTCGTTATTTTGTCATAATCATCGTCGTTAATGTCGTCATTATCATCGTTGTTATCGTCCTTATTATCCTCATAATTATCGTCGTTAATAACGTCGTTATTTTGTCATAATCATCGTCGTTAATGTCGTCGTTATTATCGTCATTATCATCGTTGTTATAGTCCTTATTATCCACATAATTATCGTCGTTAATATCGTCGTTATTTTGTCATAATCATCGTCGTTAATGTCGTCGTTATTATCGTCATTATCTTCGTTGTTATCGTCATAATTATCATCGTTAATACCGTCGTTATTATTGTCATTATCTTCTTGTTATGTCGTTATTATCGTCGTTAATATCGTCGTTATTATCGTCGTTATTATCGTCGTTAATATCGTCATTATCATCGTTGTTATCGTCCTTATTATCCTCATAATTATCGTCGTTAATATCGTCGTTATTTTGTCATAATCATCGTCGTTAATGTCGTCGTTATTATCGTCCTTATTATCCTCAAAATTATCGTCGTTAATTTCGTCGTTATTTTGTCATAATCATCGTCGTTAATGTCGTCATTATCATCGTTGTTATAGTCCTTATTATCCACATAATTATCGTCGTTAATATCGTCGTTATTATCGTCGTTATTATCGTCGTTAATATCGTCATTATCATCGTTGTTATCGTCCTTATTGTCCTCATAATTATCGTCGTTAATATCGTCGTTATTTTGTCATAATCATCGTCGTTAATGTCGTCGTTATTATCGTCATTATCATCGTTGTTATCGTCCTTATTATCCTCATAATTATCGTCGTTAATATCGTCGTTATTTTGTCATAACCATCGTCGTTAATGTCGTCGTTATTATCGTCATTATCATCGTTGTTATCGTCCTTATTATCCTCATAATTATCGTCGTTAATATCGTCGTTATTTTGTCATAATCATCGTCGTTTATATCGTCATTATCATCGTTGTTATCGTCCTTATTATCCTCATAATTATCGTCGTTAATATCGTCGTTATTTTGTCATAATCATCGACGTTAATGTCGTCGTTATTATCGTCATTATCATCGTTGTTATCGTCCTTATTATCCTCAAAATTATCGTCGTTAATATCGTCGTTATTTTGTCATAATCATCGTCGTTAATGTCGTCGTTATTATCGTCATTATCATCGTTGTTATCGTCCTTATTATCCTCATAATTATCGTCGTTAATATGGTCGTTATCTTGTCATAATCATCGTCGTTAATGTCGTCATTATCATCGTTGTTATCGTCCTTATTATCCTCATAATTATCGTCGTTAATATCGTCGCTATTTTGTCATAATCATCGTCGTTAATGTCGTCGTTATTATCGTCATTATCATCGTTGTTATAGTCCTTATTATCCTCATAATTATCGTCGTTAATATCGTCGTTATTTTGTCATAATCATCGTCGTTTATATCGTCATTATCATCGTTGTTGTCGTCCTTATTATCCTCATAATTATCGTCGTTAATATCGTCGTTATTTTGTCATAATCATCGTCGTTAATGTCGTCGTTATTATCGTCATTATCATCGTTGTTATCGTCCTTATTATCCTCATAATTATCGTCGTTAATATCGTCATTATCATCGTTGTTATAGTCCTTATTATCCACATAATTATCGTCGTTAATATCGTCGTTATTTTGTCATAATCAACGTCGTTTATATCGTCATTATCATCGTTGTTATCGTCCTTATTATCCTCAAATTTATCGTCGTTAATATCGTCGTTATTTTGTCATAATCATCGTCGTTAATGTCGTCGTTATTATCGTCATTATCATCGTTGTTTTCGTCCTTATTATCCTCATAATTATCGTCGTTAATATCGTCGTTATTTTGTCATAATCATCGTCGTTAATGTCGTCGTTATTATCGTCATTATCATCGTTGTTATCGTCCTTATTATCCTCATAATTATCGTCGTTAATATCGTCGTTATTTTGTCATAATCATCGTCGTTAATGTCGTCATTATCATCGTTGTTATCGTCCTTATTATCCTCATAATTATCGTCGTTAATATCGTCGTTATTTTGTCATAATTATCGTCGTTAATGTCGTCAATTATCGTCATTATCATCGTTGTTATAGTCCTTATTATCCACATAATTATCGTCGTTAATATCGTCGTTATTTTGTCATAATCATCGTCGTTTATATCGTCATTATCATCGTTGTTATCGTCCTTATTATCCTCATAATTATCGTCGTTAATATCGTCATTATCATCGTTGTTATCGTCCTTATTATCCTCATAATTATCGTCGTTAATATCGTCGTTATTTTGTCATAATCATCGTCGTTAATGTCGTCGTTATTATCGTCATTATCATCGTTGTTATCGTCCTTATTATCCTCATAATTATCGTCTTTAATATCGTCGTTATTTTGTCATAATCATCGTCGTTAATGTCGTCGTTATCATCGTTGTTATCGTCCTTATTATCCTCATAATTATCGTCGTTAATATCGTCGTTATTTTGTCATAATCATCGTCGTTAATGTCGTCGTTATTATCGTCATTATCATCGTTGTTATAGTCCTTATTATCCACATAATTATTGTCGTTAATATCGTCGTTATTTTGTCATAATCATCGTCGTTTATATCGTCATTATCATCGTTGTTATAGTCCTTATTATCCTCAAAATTATCGTCGTTAATATCGTCGTTATTTTGTTATAATCATCGTCGTTAATGTCGTCGTTATTATCGTCATTATCATCGTTGTTATCGTCCTTATTATCCTCATAATTATCGTCGTTAATATCGTCGTTATTTTGTCATAATCATCGTCGTTAATGTCGTCATTATCATCGTTGTTATCGTCCTTATTATCCTCATAATTATCGTCGTTAATATCGTCGTTATTTTGTCATAATCATCGTCGTTAATGTCGTCAATTATCGTCATTATCATCGTTGTTATAGTCCTTATTATCCACATAATTATCGTCGTTAATATCGTCGTTATTTTGTCATAATCATCGTCGTTTATATCGTCATTATCATCGTTGTTATCGTCCTTATTATCCTCATAATTATCGTCGTTAATATCGTCGTTATTTTGTCATAATCATCGTCGTTAATGTCGTCGTTATTATCGTCATTATCATCGTTGTTATCGTCCTTATTATCCTCAAAATTATCGTCGTTAATATCGTCGTTATTTTGTCATAATCATCGTCGTTAATGTCGTCGTTTATATCGTCATTATCATCGTTGTTATCGTCCTTATTATCCTCAAAATTATCGTCGTTATTATCGTCGTTATTTTGTCATAATCATCGTCGTTAATGTCGTCGTTATTATCGTCATTATCATCGTTGTTATAGTCCTTATTATCCACATAATTATCGTCGTTAATATCGTCGTTATTTTGTCATAATCATCGTCGTTAATGTCGTCGTTATTATCGTCATTATCTTCGTTGTTATCGTCATAATTATCATCGTTAATACCGTCGTTATTATTGTCATTATCTTCTTGTTATGTCGTTATTATCGTCGTTAATATCGTCGTTATTATCGTCGTTATTATCGTCGTTAATATCGTCATTATCATCGTTGTTATCGTCCTTATTGTCCTCATAATTATCGTCGTTAATATCGTCGTTATTTTGTCATAATCATCGTCGTTAATGTCGTCGTTATTATCGTCATTATCATCGTTGTTATCGTCCTTATTATCCTCAAAATTATCGTCGTTAATATCGTCGTTATTTTGTCATAATCATCGTCGTTAATGTCGTCATTATCATCGTTGTTATAGACCTTATTATCCACATAATTATCGTCGTTAATATCGTCGTTATTTTGTCATAATCATCGTCGTTTATATCGTCATTATCATCGTTGTTATCGTCCTTATTATCCTCATAATTATCGTCGTTAATATCGTCGTTATTTTGTCATAATCATCGTCGTTAATGTCGTCGTTATTATCGTCATTATCATCGTTGTTATAGTCCTTATTATCCACATAATTATCGTCGTTAATATCGTCGTTATTTTGTCATAATCATCGTCGTTTATATCGTCATTATCATCGTTGTTATCGTCCTTATTATCCTCAAAATTATCGTCGTTAATATCGTCGTTATTTTGTCATAATCATCGTCGTTAATGTCGTCGTTATTATCGTCATTATCATCGTTGTTATCGTCCTTATTATCCTCATAATTATCGTCGTTAATATCGTCATTATTTTGTCATAATCATCGTCGTTAATGTCGTCGTTATTATCGTCATTATCATCGTTGTTATAGTCCTTATTATCCACATAATTATCGTCGTTAATATCGTCGTTATTTTGTCATAATCATCGTCGTTTATATCGTCATTATCATCGCTGTTATCGTCCTTATTATCCTCATAATTATCGTCGTTAATATCGTCGTTATTTTGTCATAATCATCGTCGTTAATGTCGTCATTATCATCGTTGTTATCGTCCTTATTATCCTCATAATTATCGTCGTTAATATCGTCGTTATTTTGTCATAATCATCGTCGTTAATGTCGTCGTTATTATCGTCATTATCATCGTTGTTATAGTCCTTATTATCCACATAATTATCGTCGTTAATATCGTCGTTATTTTGTCATAATCATCGTCGTTTATATCGTCATTATCATCGTTGTTATCGTCCTTATTATCCTCAAAATTATCGTCGTTAATATCGTCGTTATTTTGTCATAATCATCGTCGTTAATGTCGTCGTTATTATTGTCATTATCTTCGTTGTTATCGTCATAATTATCATCGTTAATACCGTCGTTATTATTGTCATTATCTTCTTTTTATCGTCGTTATTATCGTCGTTAATATCGTCGTTATTATCGTCGTTATTATCATCGTTAATATCGTCGTTAATATCGTCATTATCATCGTTGTTATCGTCCTTATTATCCTCATAATTATCGTCGTTAATATCGTCGTTATTTTGTCATAATCATCGTCGTTAATGTCGTCGTTATTATCGTCATTATCATCGTTGTTATCGTCCTTATTATCCTCATAATTATCGTCGTTAATATCGTCGTTATTTTGTCATAATCATCGTCGTTTATATCGTCATTATCATCGTTGTTGTCGTCCTTATTATCCTCATAATTATCGTCGTTAATATCGTCGTTATTTTGTCATAATCATCGTCGTTAATGTCGTCGTTATTATCGTCATTATCATCGTTGTTATCGTCCTTATTATCCTCATAATTATCGTCGTTAATATCGTCGTTATTTTGTCATAATCATCGTCGTTAATGTCGTCGTTATTATCGTCATTATCATCGTTGTTATCGTCCTTATTATCCTCATAATTATCGTCGTTAATATCGTCATTATCATCGTTGTTATAGTCCTTATTATCCACATAATTATCGTCGTTAATATCGTCGTTATTTTGTCATAATCATCGTCGTTAATGTCGTCGTTATTATCGTCATTATCATCGTTGTTATCGTCCTTATTATCCTCATAATTATCGTCGTTAATATCGTCGTTATTTTGTCATAATCATCGTCGTTAATGTCGTCGTTATCATCGTTGTTATCGTCCTTATTATCCTCATAATTATCGTCGTTAATATCGCCGTTATTTTGTCATAATCATCGTCGTTAATGTCGTCGTTATTATCGTCATTATCATCGTTGTTATAGTCCTTATTATCCACATAATTATCGTCGTTAATATCGTCGTTATTTTGTCATAATCATCGTCGTTTATATCGTCATTATCATCGTTGTTATCGTCCTTATTATCCTCAAAATTATCGTCGTTAATATCGTCGTTATTTTGTTATAATCATCGTCGTTAATGTCGTCGTTATTATCGTCATTATCATCGTTGTTATCGTCCTTATTATCCTCATAATTATCGTCGTTAATATCGTCGTTATTTTGTCATAATCATCGTCGTTAATGTCGTCATTATCATCGTTGTTATCTTCCTTATTATCCTCATAATTATCGTCGTTAATATCGTCGTTATTTTGTCATAACCATCGTCGTTAATGTCGTCGTTATTATCGTCATTATCATCGTTGTTATCGTCCTTATTATCCTCCTAATTATCGTCGTTAATATCGTCGTTATTTTGTCATAATCATCGTCGTTTATATCGTCATTATCATCGTTGTTATCGTCCTTATTATCCTCATAATTATCGTCGTTAATATCGTCGTTATTTTGTCATAATCATCGACGTTAATGTCGTCGTTATTATCGTCATTATCATCGTTGTTATCGTCCTTATTATCCTCAAAATTATCGTCGTTAATATCGTCGTTATTTTGTCATAATCATCGTCGTTAATGTCGTCGTTATTATCGTCATTATCATCGTTGTTATCGTCCTTATTATCCTCATAATTATCGTCGTTAATATGGTCGTTATTTTGTCATAATCATCGTCGTTAATGTCGTCATTATCATCGTTGTTATCGTCCTTATTATCCTCATAATTATCGTCGTTAATAACGTCGTTATTTTGTCATAATCATCGTCGTTAATGTCGTCGTTATTATCGTCATTATCATCGTTGTTATAGTCCTTATTATCCACATAATTATCGTCGTTAATATCGTCGTTATTTTGTCATAATCATCGTCGTTAATGTCGTCGTTATTATCGTCATTATCTTCGTTGTTATCGTCATAATTATCATCGTTAATACCGTCGTTATTATTGTCATTATCTTCTTGTTATGTCGTTATTATCGTCGTTAATATCGTCGTTATTATCGTCGTTATTATCGTCGTTAATATCGTCATTATCATCGTTGTTATCGTCCTTATTGTCCTCATAATTATCGTCGTTAATATCGTCGTTATTTTGTCATAATCATCGTCGTTAATGTCGTCGTTATTATCGTCATTATCATCGTTGTTATCGTCCTTATTATCCTCAAAATTATCGTCGTTAATATCGTCGTTATTTTGTCATAATCATCGTCGTTAATGTCGTCATTATCATCGTTGTTATAGTCCTTATTATCCACATAATTATCGTCGTTAATATCGTCGTTATTTTGTCATAATCATCGTCGTTTATATCGTCATTATCATCGTTGTTATCGTCCTTATCATCCTCATAATTATCGTCGTTAATATCGTCGTTATTTTGTCATAATCATCGTCGTTAATGTCGTCATTATTATCGTCATTATCATCGTTGTTATCGTCCTTATTATCCTCATAATTATCGTCGTTATTATCGTCGTTATTTTGTCATAATCATCGTCGTTTATATTGTCATTATCATCGTTGTTGTCGTCCTTATTATCCTCATAATTATCGTCGTTAATATCGTCGTTATTTTGTCATAATCATCGTCGTTAATGTCGTCGTTATTATCGTCATTATCATCGTTGTTATCGTCCTTATTATCCTCATAATTATCGTCGTTAATATCGTCGTTATTTTGTCATAATCATCGTCGTTAATGTCGTCGATATTATCGTCATTATCATCGTTGTTATAGTCCTTATTATACACATAATTATCGTCGTTAATATCGTCGTTATTTTGTCATAATCATCGTCGTTTATATCGTCATTATCATCGTTGTTATCGTCCTTATTATCCTCAAAATTATCGTCGTTAATATCGTCGTTATTTTGTCATAATCATCGTCGTTAATGTCGTCGTTATTATCGTCATTATCATCGTTGTTATCGTCCTTATTATCCTCATAATTATCGTCGTTAATATCGTCGTTATTTTGTCATAATCATCGTCGTTAATGTCGTCGTTATTATCGTCATTATCATCGTTGTTATAGTCCTTATTATCCACATAATTATCGTCGTTAATATCGTCGTTATTTTGTCATAATCATCGTCGTTTATATCGTCATTATCATCGCTGTTATCGTCCTTATTATCCTCATAATTATCGTCGTTAATATCGTCGTTATTTTGTCATAATCATCGACGTTAATGTCGTCGTTATTATCGTCATTATCATCGTTGTTATCGTCCTTATTATCCTCAAAATTATCGTCGTTAATATCGTCGTTATTTTGTCATAATCATCGTCGTTAATGTCGTCGTTATTATCGTCATTATCATCGTTGTTATCGTCCTTATTATCCTCATAATTATCGTCGTTAATATCGTCGTTATTTTGTCATAATCATCGTCGTTAATGTCGTCATTATCATCGTTGTTATCGTCCTTATTATCCTCATAATTATCGTCGTTAATATCGTCGTTATTTTGTCATAATCATCGTTGTTAATGTCGTCGTTATTATCGTCATTATCGTCGTTGTTATAGTCCTTATTATCCACATAATTATCGTCGTTAATATCGTCGTTATTTTGTCATAATCATCGTCGTTTATATCGTCATTATCATCGTTGTTATCGTCCTTATTATCCTCATAATTATCGTCGTTAATATCGTCGTTATTTTGTCATAATCATCGTCGTTAATGTCGTCGTTATTATCGTCATTATCATCGTTGTTATCGTCCTTATTATCCTCATAATTATCGTCGTTAATATCGTCATTATCATCGTTGTTATAGTCCTTATTATCCACATAATTATCGTCGTTAATATCGTCGTTATTTTGTCATAATCATCGTCGTTTATATCGTCATTATCATCGTTGTTATCGTCCTTATTATCCTCAAAATTATCGTCGTTAATATCGTCGTTATTTTGTCATAATCATCGTCGTTAATGTCGTCGTTATTATCGTCATTATCATCGTTGTTATCGTCCTTATTATCCTCAAAATTATCGTCGTTAATATCGTCGTTATTTTGTCATAATCATCGTCGTTAATGTCGTCGTTATTATCGTCATTATCATCGTTGTTATCGTCCTTATTATCCTCATAATTATCGTCGTTAATATCGTCGTTATTTTGTCATAATCATCGTCGTTAATGTCGTCATTATCATCGTTGTTATCGTCCTTATTATCCTCATAATTATCGTCGTTAATATCGACGTTATTTTGTCATAATCATCGTCGTTAATGTCGTCGTTATTATCGTCATTATCATCGTTGTTATCGTCCTTATTATCCTCATAATTATCGTCGTTAATATGGTCGTTATTTTGTCATAATCATCGTCGTTAATGTCGTCATTATCATCGTTGTTATCGTCCTTATTATCCTCATAATTATCGTCGTTAATAACGTCGTTATTTTGTCATAATCATCGTCGTTAATGTCGTCGTTATTATCGTCATTATCATCGTTGTTATAGTCCTTATTATCCACATAATTATCGTCGTTAATATCGTCGTTATTTTGTCATAATCATCGTCGTTAATGTCGTCGTTATTATCGTCATTATCTTCGTTGTTATCGTCATAATTATCATCGTTAATACCGTCGTTATTATTGTCATTATCTTCTTGTTATGTCGTTATTATCGTCGTTAATATCGTCGTTATTATCGTCGTTATTATCGTCGTTAATATCGTCATTATCATCGTTGTTATCGTCCTTATTGTCCTCATAATTATCGTCGTTAATATCGTCGTTATTTTGTCATAATCATTGTCGTTAATGTCGTCGTTATTATCGTCATTATCATCGTTGTTATCGTCCTTATTATCCTCAAAATTATCGTCGTTAATATCGTCGTTATTTTGTCATAATCATCGTCGTTAATGTCGTCATTATCATCGTTGTTATAGTCCTTATTATCCACATAATTATCGTCGTTAATATCGTCGTTATTTTGTCATAATCATCGTCGTTTATATCGTCATTATCATCGTTGTTATCGTCCTTATCATCCTCATAATTATCGTCGTTAATATCGTCGTTATTTTGTCATAATCATCGTCGTTAATGTCGTCATTATTATCGTCATTATCATCGTTGTTATCGTCCTTATTATCCTCATAATTATCGTCGTTATTATCGTCGTTATTTTGTCATAATCATCGTCGTTTATATTGTCATTATCATCGTTGTTGTCGTCCTTATTATCCTCATAATTATCGTCGTTAATATCGTCGTTATTTTGTCATAATCATCGTCGTTAATGTCGTCGTTATTATCGTCATTATCATCGTTGTTATCGTCCTTATTATCCTCATAATTATCGTCGTTAATATCGTCGTTATTTTGTCATAATCATCGTCGTTAATGTCGTCGATATTATCGTCATTATCATCGTTGTTATAGTCCTTATTATACACATAATTATCGTCGTTAATATCGTCGTTATTTTGTCATAATCATCGTCGTTTATATCGTCATTATCATCGTTGTTATCGTCCTTATTATCCTCAAAATTATCGTCGTTAATATCGTCGTTATTTTGTCATAATCATCGTCGTTAATGTCGTCGTTATTATCGTCATTATCATCGTTGTTATCGTCCTTATTATCCTCATAATTATCGTCGTTAATATCGTCGTTATTTTGTCATAATCATCGTCGTTAATGTCGTCGTTATTATCGTAATTATCATCGTTGTTATAGTCCTTATTATCCACATAATTATCGTCGTTAATATCGTCGTTATTTTGTCATAATCATCGTCGTTTATATCGTCATTATCATCGTTGTTATCGTCCTTATTATCCTCAAAATTATCGTCGTTAATATCGTCGTTATTTTGTCATAATCATCGTCGTTAATGTCGTCGTTATTATTGTCATTATCTTCGTTGTTATCGTCATAATTATCATCGTTAATACCGTCGTTATTATTGTCATTATCTTCTTTTTATCGTCGTTATTATCGTCGTTAATATCGTCGTTATTATCGTCGTTATTATCGTCGTTAATATCGTCGTTAATATCGTCATTATCATCGTTGTTATCGTCCTTATTATCCTCATAATTATCGTCGTTAATATCGTCGTTATTTTGTCATAATCATCGTCGTTAATGTCGTCGTTATTATCGTCATTATCATCGTTGTTATCGTCCTTATTATCCTCATAATTATCGTCGTTAATATCGTCGTTATTTTGTCATAATCATCGTCGTTTATATCGTCATTATCATCGTTGTTGTCGTCCTTATTATCCTCATAATTATCGTCGTTAATATCGTCGTTATTTTGTCATAATCATCGTCGTTAATGTCGTCGTTATTATCGTCATTATCATCGTTGTTGTCGTCCTTATTATCCTCATAATTATCGTCGTTAATATCGTCGTTATTTTGTCATAATCATCGTCGTTAATGTCGTCGTTATTATCGTCATTATCATCGTTGTTATCGTCCTTATTATCCTCATAATTATCGTCGTTAATATCGTCATTATCATCGTTGTTATCGTCCTTATTATCCTCATAATTATCGTCGTTAATATCGTCGTTATTTTGTCATAATCATCGACGTTAATGTCGTCGTTATTATCGTCATTATCATCGTTGTTATCGTCCTTATTATCCTCAAAATTATCGTCGTTAATATCGTCGTTATTTTGTCATAATCATCGTCGTTAATGTCGTCGTTATTATCGTCATTATCATCGTTGTTATCGTCCTTATTATCCTCATAATTATCGTCGTTAATATGGTCGTTATTTTGTCATAATCATCGTCGTTAATGTCGTCATTATCATCGTTGTTATCGTCCTTATTATCCTCATAATTATCGTCGTTAATAACGTCGTTATTTTGTCATAATCATCGTCGTTAATGTCGTCGTTATTATCGTCATTATCATCGTTGTTATAGTCCTTATTATCCACATAATTATCGTCGTTAATATCGTCGTTATTTTGTCATAATCATCGTCGTTAATGTCATCGTTATTATCGTCATTATCTTCGTTGTTATCGTCATAATTATCATCGTTAATACCGTCGTTATTATTGTCATTATCTTCTTGTTATGTCGTTATTATCGTCGTTAATATCGTCGTTATTATCGTCGTTATTATCGTCGTTAATATCGTCATTATCATCGTTGTTATCGTCCTTATTGTCCTCATAATTATCGTCGTTAATATCGTCGTTATTTTGTCATAATCATCGTCGTTAATGTCGTCGTTATTATCGTCATTATCATCGTTGTTATCGTCCTTATTATCCTCAAAATTATCGTCGTTAATATCGTCGTTATTTTGTCATAATCATCGTCGTTAATGTCGTCGTTATTATCGTCATTATCTTCGTTGTTATCGTCATAATTATCATCGTTAATACCGTCGTTATTATTGTCATTATCTTCTTGTTATGTCGTTATTATCGTCGTTAATATCGTCGTTATTATCGTCGTTATTATCGTCGTTAATATCGTCATTATCATCGTTGTTATCGTCCTTATTGTCCTCATAATTATCGTCGATAATATCGTCGTTATTTTGTCATAATCATCGTCGTTAATGTCGTCGTTATTATCGTCATTATCATCGTTGTTATCGTCCTTATTATCCTCATAATTATCGTCGTTAATATGGTCGTTATTTTGTCATAATCATCGTCGTTAATGTCGTCATTATCATCGTTATTATCGTCCTTATTATCCTCATAATTATCGTCGTTAATAACGTCGTTATTTTGTCATAATCATCGTCGTTAATGTCGTCGTTATTATCGTCATTATCATCGTTGTTATAGTCCTTATTATCCACATAATTATCGTCGTTAATATCGTCGTTATTTTGTCATAATCATCGTCGTTAATGTCGTCGTTATTATCGTCATTATCTTCGTTGTTATCGTCATAATTATCATCGTTAATACCGTCGTTATTATTGTCATTATCTTCTTGTTATGTCGTTATTATCGTCGTTAATATCGTCGTTATTATCGTCGTTATTATCGTCGTTAATATCGTCATTATCATCGTTGTTATCGTCCTTATTGTCCTCATAATTATCGTCGTTAATATCGTCGTTATTTTGTCATAATCATCGTCGTTAATGTCGTCGTTATTATCGTCATTATCATCGTTGTTATCGTCCTTATTATCCTCAAAATTATCGACGTTAATATCGTCGTTATTTTGTCATAATCATCGTCGTTAATGTCGTCATTATCATCGTTGTTATAGTCCTTATTATCCACATAATTATCGTCGTTAATATCGTCGTTATTTTGTCATAATCATCGTCGTTTATATCGTCATTATCATCGTTGTTATCGTCCTTATCATCCTCATAATTATCGTCGTTAATATCGTCGTTATTTTGTCATAATCATCGTCGTTAATGTCGTCATTATTATCGTCATTATCATCGTTGTTATCGTCCTTATTATCCTCATAATTATCGTCGTTATTATCGTCGTTATTTTGTCATAATCATCGTCGTTTATATTGTCATTATCATCGTTGTTGTCGTCCTTATTATCCTCATAATTATCGTCGTTAATATCGTCGTTATTTTGTCATAATCATCGTCGTTAATGTCGTCGTTATTATCGTCATTATCATCGTTGTTATCGTCCTTATTATCCTCATAATTATCGTCGTTAATATCGTCGTTATTTTGTCATAATCATCGTCGTTAATGTCGTCGATATTATCGTCATTATCATCGTTGTTATAGTCCTTATTATACACATAATTATCGTCGTTAATATCGTCGTTATTTTGTCATAATCATCGTCGTTTATATCGTCATTATCATCGTTGTTATCGTCCTTATTATCCTCAAAATTATCGTCGTTAATATCGTCGTTATTTTGTCATAATCATCGTCGTTAATGTCGTCGTTATTATCGTCATTATCATCGTTGTTATCGTCCTTATTATCCTCATAATTATCGTCGTTAATATCGTCGTTATTTTGTCATAATCATCGTCGTTAATGTCGTCGTTATTATCGTCATTATCATCGTTGTTATAGTCCTTATTATCCACATAATTATCGTCGTTAATATCGTCGTTATTTTGTCATAATCATCGTCGTTTATATCGTCATTATCATCGCTGTTATCGTCCTTATTATCCTCATAATTATCGTCGTTAATATCGTCGTTATTTTGTCATAATCATCGACGTTAATGTCGTCGTTATTATCGTCATTATCATCGTTGTTATCGTCCTTATTATCCTCAAAATTATCGTCGTTAATATCGTCGTTATTTTGTCATAATCATCGTCGTTAATGTCGTCGTTATTATCGTCATTATCATCGTTGTTATCGTCCTTATTATCCTCATAATTATCGTCGTTAATATCGTCGTTATTTTGTCATAATCATCGTCGTTAATGTCGTCATTATCATCGTTGTTATCGTCCTTATTATCCTCATAATTATCGTCGTTAATATCGTCGTTATTTTGTCATAATCATCGTTGTTAATGTCGTCGTTATTATCGTCATTATCGTCGTTGTTATAGTCCTTATTATCCACATAATTATCGTCGTTAATATCGTCGTTATTTTGTCATAATCATCGTCGTTTATATCGTCATTATCATCGTTGTTATCGTCCTTATTATCCTCATAATTATCGTCGTTAATATCGTCGTTATTTTGTCATAATCATCGTCG
The DNA here is from genome assembly GCA_911387685.1 of Dolichovespula media. Classification (NCBI taxonomy): domain Eukaryota; kingdom Metazoa; phylum Arthropoda; class Insecta; order Hymenoptera; family Vespidae; genus Dolichovespula; species Dolichovespula media. Next base: position 98,938 of record CAJVQJ010000019.1, on the reverse strand, counting down.
TTAATGTCGTCGTTATTATCGTCATTATCATCGTTGTTATCGTCCTTATTATCCTCATAATTATCGTCGTTAATATCGTCATTATCATCGTTGTTATAGTCCTTATTATCCACATAAATATCGTCGTTAATATCGTCGTTATTTTGTCATAATCATCGTCGTTTATATCGTCATTATCATCGTTGTTATCGTCCTTATTATCCTCAAAATTATCGTCGTTAATATCGTCGTTATTTTGTCATAATCATCGTCGTTAATGTCGTCGTTATTATCGTCATTATCATCGTTGTTATCGTCCTTATTATCCTCATAATTATCGTCGTTAATATCGTCGTTATTTTGTCATAATCATCGTCGTTAATGTCGTCGTTATCATCGTTGTTATCGTCCTTATTATCCTCATAATTATCGTCGTTAATTTCGCCGTTATTTTGTCATAATCATCGTCGTTTATATCGTCATTATCATCGTTGTTGTCGTCCTTATTATCCTCATAATTATCGTCGTTAATATCGTCGTTATTTTGTCATAATCATCGTCGTTAATGTCGTCGTTATTATCGTCATTATCATCGTTGTTATCGTCCTTATTATCCTCATAATTATCGTCGTTAATATCGACGTTATTTTGTCATAATCATCGTCGTTAATGTCGTCGTTATTATCGTCATTATCATCGTTGTTATCGTCCTTATTATCCTCATAATTATCGTCGTTAATATCGTCGTTATTTTGTCATAATCATCGTCGTTAATGTCGTCGATATTATCGTCATTATCATCGTTGTTATAGTCCTTATTATCCACATAATTATCGTCGTTAATATCGTCGTTATTTTGTCATAATCATCGTCGTTTATATCGTCATTATCATCGTTGTTATCGTCCTTATTATCCTCAAAATTATCGTCGTTAATATCGTCGTTATTTTGTCATAATCATCGTCGTTAATGTCGTCGTTATTATCGTCATTATCATCGTTGTTATCGTCCTTATTATCCTCATAATTATCGTCGTTAATATCGTCGTTATTTTGTCATAATCATCGTCGTTAATGTCGTCGTTATTATCGTCATTATCATCGTTGTTTTAGTCCTTATTATCCACATAATTATCGTCGTTAATATCGTCGTTATTTTGTCATAATCATCGTCGTTTATATCGTCATTATCATCGCTGTTATCGTCCTTATTATCCTCATAATTATCGTCTTTAATATCGTCGTTATTTTGTCATAATCATCGACGTTAATGCCGTCGTTATTATCGTCATTATCATCGTTGTTATCGTCCTTATTATCCTCAAAATTATCGTCGTTAATATCGTCGTTATTTTGTCATAATCATCGTCGTTAATGTCGTCGTTATTATCGTCATTATCATCGTTGTTATCGTCCTTATTATCCTCATAATTATCGTCGTTTATTTGTCATAATCATCGTCGTTTATATCGTCATTATCATCGTTGTTATCGTCCTTATTATCCTCATAATTATCGTCGTTAATATCGTCGTTATTTTGTCATAATCATCGTCGTTAATGTCGTCGTTATTATCGTCATTATCATCGTTGTTATCGTCCTTATTATCCTCATAATTATCGTCGTTAATATCGTCGTTATTTTGTCATAATCATCGTCGTTTATATCGTCATTATCATCGTTGTTGTCGTCCTTATTATCCTCATAATTATCGTCGTTATTATCGTCGTTATTTTGTCATAATCATCGTCGTTTATATCGTCATTATCATCGTTGTTGTCGTCCTTATTATCCTCATAATTATCGTCGTTAATATCGTCGTTATTTTGTCATAATGATCGTCGTTAATGTCGTCGTTATTATCGTCATTATCATCGTTGTTATCGTCCTTATTATCCTCATAATTATCGTCGTTAATATCGTCGTTATTTTGTCATAATCATCGTCGTTAATGTCGTCGATATTATCGTCATTATCATCGTTGTTATAGTCCTTATTATACACATAATTATCGTCGTTAATATCGTCGTTATTTTGTCATAATCATCGTCGTTTATATCGTCATTATCATCGTTGTTATCGTCCTTATTATCCTCAAAATTATCGTCGTTAATATCGTCGTTATTTTGTCATAATCATCGTCGTTAATGTCGTCGTTATTATCGTCATTATCATCGTTGTTATCGTCCTTATTATCCTCATAATTATCGTCGTTAATATCGTCGTTATTTTGTCATAATCATCGTCGTTAATGTCGTCGTTATTATCGTCATTATCATCGTTGTTATAGTCCTTATTATCCACATAATTATCGTCGTTAATATCGTCGTTATTTTGTCATAATCATCGTCGTTTATATCGTCATTATCATCGCTGTTATCGTCCTTATTATCCTCATAATTATCGTCGTTAATATCGTCGTTATTTTGTCATAATCATCGACGTTAATGTCGTCGTTATTATCGTCATTATCATCGTTGTTATCGTCCTTATTATCCTCAAAATTATCGTCGTTAATATCGTCGTTATTTTGTCATAATCATCGTCGTTAATGTCGTCGTTATTATCGTCATTATCATCGTTGTTATCGTCCTTATTATCCTCATAATTATCGTCGTTAATATCGTCGTTATTTTGTCATAATCATCGTCGTTAATGTCGTCATTATCATCGTTGTTATCGTCCTTATTATCCTCATAATTATCGTCGTTAATATCGTCGTTATTTTGTCATAATCATCGTCGTTAATGTCGTCGTTATTATCGTCATTATCGTCGTTGTTATAGTCCTTATTATCCACATAATTATCGTCGTTAATATCGTCGTTATTTTGTCATAATCATCGTCGTTTATATCGTCATTATCATCGTTGTTATCGTCCTTATTATCCTCAAAATTATCGTCGTTAATATCGTCGTTATTTTGTCATAATCATCGTCGTTAATGTCGTCGTTATTATTGTCATTATCTTCGTTGTTATCGTCATAATTATCAAGGTTAATACCGTCGTTATTATTGTCATTATCTTCTTTTTATCGTCGTTATTATCGTCGTTAATATCGTCGTTATTATCGTCGTTATTATCGTCGTTAATATCGTCGTTAATATCGTCATTATCATCGTTGTTATCGTCCTTATTATCCTCATAATTATCGTCGTTAATATCGTCGTTATTTTGTCATAATCATCGTCGTTAATGTCGTCGTTATTATCGTCATTATCATCGTTGTTATCGTCCTTATTATCCTCAAAATTATCGTCGTTAATATCGTCGTTATTTTGTCATAATCATCGTCGTTAATGTCGTCGTTATTATCGTCATTATCATCGTTGTTATAGTCCTTATTATCCACATAATTATCGTCGTTAATATCGTCGTTATTTTGTCATAATCATCGTCGTTTATATCGTCATTATCATCGTTGTTATCGTCCTTATTATCCTCATAATTATCGTCGTTAATATCGTCGTTATTTTGTCATAATCATCGTCGTTAATGTCGTCGTTATTATCGTCATTATCATCGTTGTTGTCGTCCTTATTATCCTCATAATTATCGTCGTTAATATCGTCGTTATTTTGTCATAATCATCGTCGTTAATGTCGTCGTTATTATCGTCATTATCATCGTTGTTATCGTCCTTATTATCCTCATAATTATCGTCGTTAATATCGTCGTTATTTTGTCATAATCATCGTCGTTTATATCGTCATTATCATCGTTGTTATCGTCCTTATTATCCTCATAATTATCGTCGTTAATATCGTCGTTATTTTGTCATAATCATCGTCGTTAATGTCGTCGTTATTATCGTCATTATCATCGTTGTTATCGTCCTTATTATCCTCATAATTATCGTCGTTAATATCGTCATTATCATCGTTGTTAAAGTCCTTATTATCCACATAATTATCGTCGTTAATATCGTCGTTATTTTGTCATAATCATCGTCGTTTATATCGTCATTATCATCGTTGTTATCGTCCTTATTTTCCTCAAAATTATCGTCGTTAATATCGTCGTTATTTTGTCATAATCATCGTCGTTAATGTCGTCGTTATTATCGTCATTATCATCGTTGTTATCGTCCTTATTATCCTCATAATTATCGTCGTTAATATCGTCGTTATTTTGTCATAATCATCGTCGTTAATGTCGTCGTTATCATCGTTGTTATCGTCCTTATTATCCTCATAATTATCGTCGTTAATATCGCCGTTATTTTGTCATAATCATCGTCGTTTACATCGTCATTATCATCGTTGTTGTCGTCCTTATTATCCTCATAATTATCGTCGTTAATATCGTCGTTATTTTGTCATAATCATCGTCGTTAATGTCGTCGTTATTATCGTCATTATCATCGTTGTTATCGTCCTTATTATCCTCATAATTATCGTCGTTAATATCGTCGTTATTTTGTCATAATCATCGTCGTTAATGTCGTCGTTATTATCGTCATTATCATCGTTGTTATCGTCCATATTATCCTCATAATTATCGTCGTTAATATCGTCGTTATTTTGTCATAATCATCGTCGTTTATATCGTCATTATCATCGTTGTTATCGTCCTTATTATCCTCATAATTATCGTCGTTAATATCGTCGTTATTTTGTCATAATCATCGTCGTTAATGTCGTCGTTATTATCGTCATTATCATCGTTGTTGTCGTCCTTATTATCCTCATAATTATCGTCGTTAATATCGTCGTTATTTTGTCATAATCATCGTCGTTAATGTCGTCGTTATTATCGTCATTATCATCGTTGTTATCGTCCTTATTATCCACATAATTATCGTCGTTAATATCGTCGTTATTTTGTCATAATCATCGTCGTTTATATCGTCATTATCATCGTTGTTATCGTCCTTATTATCCTCATAATTATCGTCGTTAATATCGTCGTTATTTTGTCATAATCATCGTCGTTAATGTCGTCATTATCATCGTTGTTATCGTCCTTATTATCCTCATAATTATCGTCGTTAATATCGTCGTTATTTTGTCATAATCATCGTCGTTAATGTCGTCGTTATTATCGTCATTATCATCGTTGTAATAGTCCTTATTATCCACATAATTATCGTCGTTAATATCGTCGTTATTTTGTCATAATCATCGTCGTTTATATCGTCATTATCATCGTTGTTATCGTCCTTATTATCCACATAATTATCGTCGTTAATATCGTCGTTATTTTGTCATAATCATCGTCGTTTATATCGTCATTATCATCGTTGTTATCGTCCTTATTATCCTCATAATTATCGTCGTTAATATCGTCGTTATTTTGTCATAATCATCGTCGTTAATGTCGTCGTTATTATCGTCATTATCATCGTTGTTGTCGTCCTTATTATCCTCATAATTATCGTCGTTAATATCGTCGTTATTTTGTCATAATCATCGTCGTTTATATCGTCATTATCATCGTTGTTATCGTCCTTATTATCCTCATAATTATCGTCGTTAATATCGTCGTTATTTTGTCATAATCATCGTCGTTAATGTCGTCGTTATTATCGTCATTATCATCGTTGTTGTCGTCCTTATTTTCCTCATAATTATCGTCGTTAATATCGTCGTTATTTTGTCATAATCATCGTCGTTAATGTCGTCGTTATTATTGTCATTATCTTCGTTGTTATCGTCATAATTATCATCGTTAATACCGTCGTTATTATTGTCATTATCTTCTTTTTATCGTCGTTATTATCGTCGTTAATATCGTCGTTAATATCGTCGTTATTATCGTCGTTAATATCGTCGTTAATATCGTCATTATCATCGTTGTTATCGTCCTTATTATCCTCATAATTATCGTCGTTAATATCGTCGTTATTTTGTCATAATCATCGTTGTTAATGTCGTCGTTATTATCGTCATTATCATCGTTGTTATCGTCCTTATTATCCTCAAAATTATCGTCGTTAATATCGTCGTTATTTTGTCATAATCATCGTCGTTAATGTCGTCGTTATTATCGTCATTATCATCGTTGTTATAGTCCTTATTATCCACATAATTATCGTCGTTAATATCGTCGTTATTTTGTCATAATCATCGTCGTTTATATGGTCATTATCATCGTTGTTATCGTCCTTATTATCCTCATAATTATCGTCGTTAATATCGTCGTTATTTTGTCATAATCATCGTCGTTAATGTCGTCGTTATTATCGTCATTATCATCGTTGTTGTCGTCCTTATTATCCTCATAATTATCGTCGTTAATTTCGTCGTTATTTTGTCATAATCATCGTCGTTAATGTCGTCGTTATTATCGTCATTATCATCGTTGTTATCGTCCTTATTATCCTCATAATTATCGTCGTTAATATCGTCGTTATTTTGTCATAATCATCGTCGTTTATATCGTCATTATCATCGTTGTTATCGTCCTTATTATCCTCATAATTATCGTCGTTAATATCGTCGTTATTTTGTCATAATCATCGTTGTTAATGTCGTCGTTATTATCGTCATTATCATCGTTGTTATCGTCCTTATTATCCTCAAAATTATCGTCGTTAATATCGTCGTTATTTTGTCATAATCATCGTCGTTAATATCGTCGTTATTATCGTCATTATCATCGTTGTTATAGTCCTTATTATCCACATAATTATCGTCGTTAATATCGTCGTTATTTTGTCATAATCATCGTCGTTTATATCGTCATTATCATCGTTGTTATCGTCCTTATTATCCTCATAATTATCGTCGTTAATATCGTCGTTATTTTGTCATAATCATCGTCGTTAATGTCGTCGTTATTATCGTCATTATCATCGTTGTTGTCGTCCTTATTATCCTCATAATTATCGTCGTTAATTTCGTCGTTATTTTGTCATAATCATCGTCGTTAATGTCGTCGTTATTATCGTCATTATCATCGTTGTTATCGTCCTTATTATCCTCATAATTATCGTCGTTAATATCGTCGTTATTTTGTCATAATCATCGTCGTTTATATCGTCATTATCATCGTTGTTATCGTCCTTATTATCCTCATAATTATCGTCGTTAATATCGTCGTTATTTTGTCATAATCATCGTCGTTAATGTCGTCGTTATTATCGTCATTATCATCGTTGTTATAGTCCTTATTATCCACATAATTATCGTCGTTAATATCGTCGTTATTTTGTCATAATCATCGTCGTTAATGTCGTCGTTATTATCGTCATTATCATCGTTGTTATCGTCCTTATTATCCACATAATTATCGTCGTTAATATCGTCGTTATTTTGTCATAATCATCGTCGTTTATATCGTCATTATCATCGTTGTTATCGTCCTTATTATCCTCATAATTATCGTCGTTAATATCGTCGTTATTTTGTCATAATCATCGTCGTTAATGTCGTCATTATCATCGTTGTTATCGTCCTTATTATCCTCATAATTATCGTCGTTAATATCGTCGTTATTTTGTCATAATCATCGTCGTTAATGTCGTCGTTATTATCGTCATTATCATCGTTGTAATAGTCCTTATTATCCACATAATTATCGTCGTTAATATCGTCGTTATTTTGTCATAATCATCGTCGTTTATATCGTCATTATCATCGTTGTTATCGTCCTTATTATCCACATAATTATCGTCGTTAATATCGTCGTTATTTTGTCATAATCATCGTCGTTTATATCGTCATTATCATCGTTGTTATCGTCCTTATTATCCTCATAATTATCGTCGTTAACATCGTCGTTATTTTGTCATAATCATCGTCGTTAATGTCGTCGTTATTATCGTCATTATCATCGTTGTTGTCGTCCTTATTTTCCTCATAATTATCGTCGTTAATATCGTCGTTATTTTGTCATAATCATCGTCGTTAATGTCGTCGTTATTATTGTCATTATCTTCGTTGTTATCGTCATAATTATCATCGTTAATACCGTCGTTATTATTGTCATTATCTTCTTTTTATCGTCGTTATTATCGTCGTTAATATCGTCGTTAATATCGTCGTTATTATCGTCGTTAATATCGTCGTTAATATCGTCATTATCATCGTTGTTATCGTCCTTATTATCCTCATAATTATCGTCGTTAATATCGTCGTTATTTTGTCATAATCATCGTTGTTAATGTCGTCGTTATTATCGTCATTATCATCGTTGTTATCGTCCTTATTATCCTCAAAATTATCGTCGTTAATATCGTCGTTATTTTGTCATAATCATCGTCGTTAATGTCGTCGTTATTATCGTCATTATCATCGTTGTTATAGTCCTTATTATCCACATAATTATCGTCGTTAATATCGTCGTTATTTTGTCATAATCATCGTCGTTTATATGGTCATTATCATCGTTGTTATCGTCCTTATTATCCTCATAATTATCGTCGTTAATATCGTCGTTATTTTGTCATAATCATCGTCGTTAATGTCGTCGTTATTATCGTCATTATCATCGTTGTTGTCGTCCTTATTATCCTCATAATTATCGTCGTTAATTTCGTCGTTATTTTGTCATAATCATCGTCGTTAATGTCGTCGTTATTATCGTCATTATCATCGTTGTTATCGTCCTTATTATCCTCATAATTATCGTCGTTAATATCGTCGTTATTTTGTCATAATCATCGTCGTTTATATCGTCATTATCATCGTTGTTATCGTCCTTATTATCCTCATAATTATCGTCGTTAATATCGTCGTTATTTTGTCATAATCATCGTTGTTAATGTCGTCGTTATTATCGTCATTATCATCGTTGTTATCGTCCTTATTATCCTCAAAATTATCGTCGTTAATATCGTCGTTATTTTGTCATAATCATCGTCGTTAATATCGTCGTTATTATCGTCATTATCATCGTTGTTATAGTCCTTATTATCCACATAATTATCGTCGTTAATATCGTCGTTATTTTGTCATAATCATCGTCGTTTATATCGTCATTATCATCGTTGTTATCGTCCTTATTATCCTCATAATTATCGTCGTTAATATCGTCGTTATTTTGTCATAATCATCGTCGTTAATGTCGTCGTTATTATCGTCATTATCATCGTTGTTGTCGTCCTTATTATCCTCATAATTATCGTCGTTAATTTCGTCGTTATTTTGTCATAATCATCGTCGTTAATGTCGTCGTTATTATCGTCATTATCATCGTTGTTATCGTCCTTATTATCCTCATAATTATCGTCGTTAATATCGTCGTTATTTTGTCATAATCATCGTCGTTTATATCGTCATTATCATCGTTGTTATCGTCCTTATTATCCTCATAATTATCGTCGTTAATATCGTCGTTATTTTGTCATAATCATCGTCGTTAATGTCGTCGTTATTATCGTCATTATCATCGTTGTTATAGTCCTTATTATCCACATAATTATCGTCGTTAATATCGTCGTTATTTTGTCATAATCATCGTCGTTTATATCGTCATTATCATCGTTGTTATCGTCCTTATTATCCTCATAATTATCGTCGTTAATATCGTCGTTATTTTGTCATAATCATCGTCGTTAATGTCGTCGTTATTATCGTCATTATCATCGTTGTTGTCGTCCTTATTATCCTCATAATTATCGTCGTTAATTTCGTCGTTATTTTGTCATAATCATCGTCGTTAATGTCGTCGTTATTATCGTCATTATCATCGTTGTTATCGTCCTTATTATCCTCATAATTATCGTCGTTAATATCGTCGTTATTTTGTCATAATCATCGTCGTTTATATCGTCATTATCATCGTTGTTATCGTCCTTATTATCCTCATAATTATCGTCGTTAATATCGTCGTTATTTTGTCATAATCATCGACGTTAATGTCGTCGTTATTATCGTCATTATCATCGTTGTTATCGTCCTTATTATCCTCAAAATTATCGTCGTTAATATCGTCGTTATTTTGTCATAATCATCGTCGTTAATGTCGTCGTTATTATCGTCATTATCTTCGTTGTTATCGTCATAATTATCATCGTTAATACCGTCGTTATTATTGTCATTATCTTCTTGTTATGTCGTTATTATCGTCGTTAATATCGTCGTTATTATCGTCGTTATTATCGTCGTTAATATCGTCATTATCATCGTTGTTATCGTCCTTATTGTCCTCATAATTATCGTCGTTAATATCGTCATTATTTTGTCATAATCATCGTCGTTAATGTCGTCGTTATTATCGTCATTATCATCGTTGTTATCGTCCTTATTATCCTCAAAATTATCGTCGTTAATATCGTCGTTATTTTGTCATAATCATCGTCGTTAATGTCGTCATTATCATCGTTGTTATAGTCCTTATTATCCACATAATTATCGTCGTTAATATCGTCGTTATTTTGTCATAATCATCGTCGTTTATATTGTCATTATCATCGTTGTTATCGTCCTTATCATCCTCATAATTATCGTCGTTAATATCGTCGTTATTTTGTCATAATCATCGTCGTTAATGTCGTCATTATTATCGTCATTATCATCGTTGTTATAGTCCTTATTATCCACATAATTATCGTCGTTAATATCGTCGTTATTTTGTCATAATCATCGTCGTTTATATCGTCATTATCATCGTTGTTATCGTCCTTATTATCCTCAAAATTATCGTTGTTAATATCGTCGTTATTTTGTCATAATCATCGTCGTTAATGTCGTCGTTATCATCGTTGTTATCGTCCTTATTATCCTCATAATTATCGTCGTTAATATCGCCGTTATTTTGTCATAATCATCGTCGTATATATCGTCATTATCATCGTTGTTGTCGTCCTTATTATCCTCATAATTATCGTCGTTAATATCGTCGTTATTTTGTCATAATCATCGTCGTTAATGTCGTCGTTATTATCGTCATTATCATCGTTGTTATCGTCCTTATTATCCTCATAATTATCGTCGTTAATATCGTCGTTATTTTGTCATAATCATCGTCGTTAATGTCGTCGTTATTATCGTCATTATCATCGTTGTTATCGTCCTTATTATCCTCATAATTATCGTCGTTAATATCATCGTTATTTTGTCATAATCATCGTCGTTAATGTCGTCGATATTATCGTCATTATCATCGTTGTTATAGTCCTTATCATCCACATAATTATCGTCGTTAATATCGTCGTTATTTTGTCATAATCATCGTCGTTTATATCGTCATTATCATCGTTGTTATCGTCCTTATTATACTCAAAATTATCGTCGTTAATATCGTCGTTATTTTGTCATAATCATCGTCGTTATTGTCGTCGTTATTATCGTCATTATCATCGTTGTTATCGTCCTTATTATCCTCATAATTATCGTCGTTAATATCGTCGTTATTTTGTCATAATCATCGTCGTTAATGTCGTCGTTATTATCGTCATTATCATCGTTGTTGTAGTCCTTATTATCCACATAATTATCGTCGTTAATATCGTCGTTATTTTGTCATAATTATCGTCGTTTATATCGTCATTATCATCGCTGTTATCGTCCTTATTATCCTCATAATTATCGTCGTTAATATCGTCGTTATTTTGTCATAATCATCGACGTTAATGTCGTCGTTATTATCGTAATTATCATCGTTGTTATCGTCCTTATTATCCTCAAAATTATCGTCGTTAATATCGTCGTTATTTTGTCATAATCATCGTCGTTAATGTCGTCGTTATTATCGTCATTATCATCGTTGTTATCGTCCTTATTATCCTCATAATTATCGTCGTTAATATCGTCGTTATTTTGTCATAATCATCGTCGTTAATGTCGTCATTATCATCGTTGTTATCGTCCTTATTATCCTCATAATTATCGTCGTTAATATCGTCGTTATTTTGTCATAATCATCGTCGTTAATGTCGTCGTTATTATCGTCATTATCGTCGTTGTTATAGTCCTTATTATCCACATAATTATCGTCGTTAATATCGTCGTTATTTTGTCATAATCATCGTCGTTTATATCGTCATTATCATCGTTGTTATCGTCCTTATTATCCTCAAAATTATCGTCGTTAATAGCGTCGTTATTTTGACATAATCATCGTCGTTAATGTCGTCGTTATTATTGTCATGATCTTCGTTGTTATCGTCATAATTATCATCGTTAATACCGTCGTTATTATTGTCATTATCTTCTTTTTATCGTCGTTATTATCGTCGTTAATATCGTCGTTATTATCGTCGTTATTATCGTCGTTAATATCGTCGTTAATATCGTCATTATCATCGTTGTTATCGTCCTTATTATCCTCATAATTATCGTCGTTAATATCGTCGTTATTTTGTCATAATCATCGTCGTTAATGTCGTCGTTATTAACGTCATTATCATCGTTGTTATCGTCCTTATTATCCTCAAAATTATCGTCGTTAATATCGTCGTTATTTTGTCATAATCATCGTCGTTAATGTCGTCGTTATTATCGTCATTATCATCGTTGTTATAGTCCTTATTATCCACATAATTATCATCGTTAATATCGTCGTTATTTTGTCATAATCATCGTCGTTTATATCGTCATTATCATCGTTGTTATCGTCCTTATTATCCTCATAATTATCGTCGTTAATATCGTCGTTATTTTGTCATAATCATCGTCGTTAATGTCATCGTTAATATCGTCATTATCATCGTTGTTATCGTCCTTATTATCCTCATAATTATCGTCGGTAATATCGTCGTTATTTTGTCATAATCATCGTCGTTAATGTCGTCATTATCATCGTTGTTATCGTCCTTATTATCCTCATAATTATCGTCGTTAATATCGTCGTTATTTTTTCATAATCATCGTCGTTAATGTCGTCAATTATCGTCATTATCATCGTTGTTATAGTCCTTATTATCCACATAATTATCGTCGTTAATATCGTCGTTATTTTGTCATAATCATCGTCGTTAATGTCGTCGTTATTATCGTCATTATCGTCGTTGTTATCCTCAAAATTATTGTCGTTAATATCGTCGTTATTTTGTCATAATCATCGTCGTTAATGTCGTCGTTATTATTGTCATTATCTTCGTTGTTATCGTCATAATTATCATCGTTAATACCGTCGTTATTATTGTCATTATCTTCTTGTTATGTCGTTATTATCGTCGTTAATATCGTCGTTATTATCGTCGTTAATATCGTCATTATCATCGTTGTTATCGTCCTTATTGTCCTCATAATTATCGTCGTTAATATCGTCATTATTTTGTCATAATCATCGTCGTTAATGTCGTCGTTATTATCGTCATTATCATCGTTGTTATCGTCCTTATTATCCTCATAATTATCGTCGTTAATATCGTCGTTATTTTGTCATAATCATCGTCGTTTATATCGTCATTATCATCGTTGTTATCGTCCTTATTATCCTCATAATTATCGTCGTTAATATCGTCGTTATTTTGTCATAATCATCGTCGTTAATGTCGTCGTTATTATCGTCATTATCATCGTTGTTATCGTCGTTATTATCCTCATAATTATCGTCGTTAATATCGTCGTTATTTTGTCATAATCATCGTCGTTAATGTCGTCGATATTATCGTCATTATCATCGTTGTTATAGTCCTTATTATCCACATAATTATCGTCGTTAATATCGTCGTTATTTTGTCATAATCATCGTCGTTTATATCGTCATTATCATCGTTGTTATCGTCCTTATTATCCTCATAATTATCGTCGTTAATATCGTCGTTATTTTGTCATAATCATCGTCGTTAATGTCGTCGTTATCATCGTTGTTATCGTCCTTATTATCCTCATAATTATCGTCGTTAATATCGCCGTTATTTTGTCATAATCATCGTCGTTTATATCGTCATTATCATCGTTGTTGTCGTCCTTATTATCCTCATAATTATCGTCGTTAATATCGTCGTTATTTTGTCATAATCATCGTCGTTTATATCGTCATTATCATCGTTGTTATCGTCCTTATTATCCTCATAATTATCGTCGTTAATATCGTCGTTATTTTGTCATAATCATCGTCGTTAATGTCGTCGTTATCATCGTTGTTATCGTCCTTATTATCCTCATAATTATCGTCGTTAATATCGTCGTTATTTTTTCATAATCATCGTCGTTAATGTCGTCAATTATCGTCATTATCATCGTTGTTATAGTCCTTATTATCCACATAATTATCGTCGTTAATATCGTCGTTATTTTGTCATAATCATCGTCGTTTATATCGTCATTATCTTCGTTGTTATCGTCCTTATTATCCTCATAATTATCGTCGTTAATATCGTCGTTATTTTGTCATAATCATCGACGTTAATGTCGTCGTTATTATCGTCATTATCATCGTTGTTATCGTCCTTATTATCCTCAAAATTATCGTCGTTAATATCGTCGTTATTTTGTCATAATCATCGTCGTTAATGTCGTCGTTATTATCGTCATTATCTTCGTTGTTATCGTCATAATTATCATCGTTAATACCGTCGTTATTATTGTCATTATCTTCTTGTTATGTCCTTATTATCGTCGTTAATATCGTCGTTATTATCGTCGTTATTATCGTCGTTAATATCGTCATTATCATCGTTGTTATCGTCCTTATTGTCCTCATAATTATCGTCGTTAATATCGTCATTATTTTGTCATAATCATCGTCGTTAATGTCGTCGTTATTATCGTCATTATCATCGTTGTTATCGACCTTATTATCCTCAAAATTATCGTCGTTAATATCGTCGTTATTTTGTCATAATCATCGTCGTTAATGTCGTCGTTATTATCGTCATTATCGTCGTTGTTATCCTCAAAATTATTGTCGTTAATATCGTCGTTATTTTGTCATAATCATCGTCGTTAATGTCGTCGTTATTATTGTCATTATCTTCGTTGTTATCGTCATAATTATCATCGTTAATACCGTCGTTATTATTGTCATTATCTTCTTGTTATGTCGTTATTATCGTCGTTAATATCGTCGTTATTATCGTCGTTATTATCGTCGTTAATATCGTCATTATCATCGTTGTTATCGTCCTTATTGTCCTCATAATTATCGTCGTTAATATCGTCATTATTTTGTCATAATCATCGTCGTTAATGTCGTCGTTATTATCGTCATTATCATCGTTGTTATCGTCCTTATTATCCTCAAAATTATCGTCGTTAATATCGTCGTTATTTTGTCATAATCATCGTCGTTAATGTCGTCATTATCATCGTTGTTATAGTCCTTATTATCCACATAATTATCGTCGTTAATATCGTCGTTATTTTGTCTAATCATCGTCGTTTATATCGTCATTATCATCGTTGTTATCGTCGTTATTATCCTCATAATTATCGTCGTTAATATCGTCGTTATTTTGTCATAATCATCGTCGTTAATGTCGTCGATATTATCGTCATTATCATCGTTGTTATAGTCCTTATTATCCACATAATTATCGTCGTTAATATCGTCGTTATTTTGTCATAATCATCGTCGTTTATATCGTCATTATCATCGTTGTTATCGTCCTTATTATCCTCATAATTATCGTCGTTAATATCGTCGTTATTTTGTCATAATCATCGTCGTTAATGTCGTCGTTATCATCGTTGTTATCGTCCTTATTATCCTCATAATTATCGTCGTTAATATCGCCGTTATTTTGTCATAATCATCGTCGTTTATATCGTCATTATCATCGTTGTTGTCGTCCTTATTATCCTCATAATTATCGTCGTTAATATCGTCGTTATTTTGTCATAATCATCGTCGTTTATATCGTCATTATCATCGTTGTTATCGTCCTTATTATCCTCATAATTATCGTCGTTAATATCGTCGTTATTTTGTCATAATCATCGTCGTTAATGTCGTCGTTATCATCGTTGTTATCGTCCTTATTATCCTCATAATTATCGTCGTTAATATCGTCGTTATTTTTTCATAATCATCGTCGTTAATGTCGTCAATTATCGTCATTATCATCGTTGTTATAGTCCTTATTATCCACATAATTATCGTCGTTAATATCGTCGTTATTTTGTCATAATCATCGTCGTTTATATCGTCATTATCTTCGTTGTTATCGTCCTTATTATCCTCATAATTATCGTCGTTAATATCGTCGTTATTTTGTCATAATCATCGACGTTAATGTCGTCGTTATTATCGTCATTATCATCGTTGTTATCGTCCTTATTATCCTCAAAATTATCGTCGTTAATATCGTCGTTATTTTGTCATAATCATCGTCGTTAATGTCGTCGTTATTATCGTCATTATCTTCGTTGTTATCGTCATAATTATCATCGTTAATACCGTCGTTATTATTGTCATTATCTTCTTGTTATGTCCTTATTATCGTCGTTAATATCGTCGTTATTATCGTCGTTATTATCGTCGTTAATATCGTCATTCTCATCGTTGTTATCGTCCTTATTGTCCTCATAATTATCGTCGTTAATATCGTCATTATTTTGTCATAATCATCGTCGTTAATGTCGTCGTTATTATCGTCATTATCATCGTTGTTATCGACCTTATTATCCTCAAAATTATCGTCGTTAATATCGTCGTTATTTTGTCATAATCATCGTCGTTAATGTCGTCGTTATTATCGTCATTATCGTCGTTGTTATCCTCAAAATTATTGTCGTTAATATCGTCGTTATTTTGTCATAATCATCGTCGTTAATGTCGTCGTTATTATTGTCATTATCTTCGTTGTTATCGTCATAATTATCATCGTTAATACCGTCGTTATTATTGTCATTATCTTCTTGTTATGTCGTTATTATCGTCGTTAATATCGTCGTTATTATCGTCGTTATTATCGTCGTTAATATCGTCATTATCATCGTTGTTATCGTCCTTATTATCCTCATAATTATCGTCGTTAATATCGTCGTTATTTTGTCATAATCATCGTCGTTAATGTCGTCGTTATTATCGTCATTATCATCGTTGTTATCGTCCTTATTATCCTCATAATTATCGTCGTTAATATCATCGTTATTTTGTCATAATCATCGTCGTTAATGTCGTCGATATTATCGTCATTATCATCGTTGTTATAGTCCTTATCATCCACATAATTATCGTCGTTAATATCGTCGTTATTTTGTCATAATCATCGTCGTTTATATCGTCATTATCATCGTTGTTATCGTCCTTATTATACTCAAAATTATCGTCGTTAATATCGTCGTTATTTTGTCATAATCATCGTCGTTAATGTCGTCGTTATTATCGTCATTATCATCGTTGTTATCGTCCTTATTATCCTCATAATTATCGTCGTTAATATCGTCGTTATTTTGTCATAATCATCGTCGTTAATGTCGTCGTTATTATCGTCATTATCATCGTTGTTATAGTCCTTATTATCCACATAATTATCGTCGTTAATATCGCCGTTATTTTGTCATAATCATCGTCGTTTATATCGTCATTATCATCGCTGATATCGTCCTTATTATCCTCATTATTATCGTCGTTAATATCGTCGTTATTTTGTCATAATCATCGACGTTAATGTCGTCGTTATTATCGTCATTATCATCGTTGTTATCGTCCTTATTATCCTCAAAATTATCGTCGTTAATATCGTCGTTATTTTGTCATAATCATCGTCGTTAATGTCGTCGTTATTATCGTCATTATCATCGTTGTTATCGTCCTTATTATCCTCAAAATTATCGTCGTTAATATCGTCGTTATTTTGTCATAATCATCGTCGTTAATGTCGTCATTATCATCGTTGTTATAGTCCTTATTATCCACATAATTATCGTCGTTAATATCGTCGTTATTTTGTCTAATCATCGTCGTTTATATCGTCATTATCATCGTTGTTATCGTCCTTATCATCCTCAAAATTATCGTCGTTAATATCGTCGTTATTTTGTCATAATCATCGTCGTTAATGTCGTCGTTATTATCGTCATTATCATCGTTGTTATCGTCCTTATTATCCTCATAATTATCGTCGTTAATATCGTCGTTATTTTGTCATAATCATCGTCGTTTATATCGTCATTATCATCGTTGTTATCGTCCTTATTATCCTCATAATTATCGTCGTTAATATCGTCGTTATTTTGTCATAATCATCGTCGTTAATGTCGTCGTTATTATCGTCATTATCATCGTTGTTATCGTCGTTATTATCCTCATAATTATCGTCGTTAATATCGTCGTTATTTTGTCATAATCATCGTCGTTAATGTCGTCGATATTATCGTCATTATCATCGTTGTTATAGTCCTTATTATCCACATAATTATCGTCGTTAATATCGTCGTTATTTTGTCATAATCATCGTCGTTTATATCGTCATTATCATCGTTGTTATCGTCCTTATTATCCTCATAATTATCGTCGTTAATATCGTCGTTATTTTGTCATAATCATCGTCGTTAATGTCGTCGTTATCATCGTTGTTATCGTCCTTATTATCCTCATAATTATCGTCGTTAATATCGCCGTTATTTTGTCATAATCATCGTCGTTTATATCGTCATTATCATCGTTGTTGTCGTCCTTATTATCCTCATAATTATCGTCGTTAATATCGTCGTTATTTTGTCATAATCATCGTCGTTTATATCGTCATTATCATCGTTGTTATCGTCCTTATTATCCTCATAATTATCGTCGTTAATATCGTCGTTATTTTGTCATAATCATCGTCGTTAATGTCGTCGTTATCATCGTTGTTATCGTCCTTATTATCCTCATAATTATCGTCGTTAATATCGTCGTTATTTTTTCATAATCATCGTCGTTAATGTCGTCAATTATCGTCATTATCATCGTTGTTATAGTCCTCATTATCCACATAATTATCGTCGTTAATATCGTCGTTATTTTGTCATAATCATCGTCGTTTATATCGTCATTATCTTCGTTGTTATCGTCCTTATTATCCTCATAATTATCGTCGTTAATATCGTCGTTATTTTGTCATAATCATCGACGTTAATGTCGTCGTTATTATCGTCATTATCATCGTTGTTATCGTCCTTATTATCCTCAAAATTATCGTCGTTAATATCGTCGTTATTTTGTCATAATCATCGTCGTTAATGTCGTCGTTATTATCGTCATTATCTTCGTTGTTATCGTCATAATTATCATCGTTAATACCGTCGTTATTATTGTCATTATCTTCTTGTTATGTCGTTATTATCGTCGTTAATATCGTCGTTATTATCGTCGTTATTATCGTCGTTAATATCGTCATTATCATCGTTGTTATCGTCCTTATTGTCCTCATAATTATCGTCGTTAATATCGTCATTATTTTGTCATAATCATCGTCGTTAATGTCGTCGTTATTATCGTCATTATCATCGTTGTTATCGTCCTTATTATCCTCAAAATTATCGTCGTTAATATCGTCGTTATTTTGTCATAATCATCGTCGTTAATGTCGTCATTATCATCGTTGTTATAGTCCTTATTATCCACATAATTATCGTCGTTAATATCGTCGTTATTTTGTCATAATCATCGACGTTAATGTCGTCGTTATTATCGTCATTATCATCGTTGTTATCGTCCTTATTATCCTCAAAATTATCGTCGTTAATATCGTCGTTATTTTGTCATAATCATCGTCGTTAATGTCGTCGTTATTATCGTCATTATCATCGTTGTTATCGTCCTTATTATCCTCATAATTATCGTCGTTAATATGGTCGTTATTTTGTCATAATCATCGTCGTTAATGTCGTCATTATCATCGTTGTTATCGTCCTTATTATCCTCATAATTATCGTCGTTAATATCGTCGTTATTTTGTCATAATCATCGTCGTTAATGTCGTCGTTATTATCGTCATAATCATCGTTGTTATCGTCCTTATTATCCTCATAATTATCGTCGTTAATATCGTCGTTATTTTGTCATAATCATCGTCGTTAATGTCGTCGTTATTATCGTCATTATCATCGTTGTTATCGTCCTTATTATCCTCAAAATTATCGTCGTTAATATCGTCGTTATTTTGTCATAATCATCGTCGTTAATGTCGTCGTTATTATCGTCATTATCATCGTTGTTATAGTCCTTATTATCCACATAATTATCATCGTTAATATCGTCGTTATTTTGTCATAATCATCGTCGTTTATATCGTCATTATCATCGTTGTTATCGTCCTTATTATCCTCATAATTATCGTCGTTAATATCGTCGTTATTTTGTCATAATCATCGTCGTTTATATCGTCATTATCATCGTTGTTATCGTCCTTATTATCCTCAAAATTATCGTCGTTAATATCGTCGTTATTTTGTCATAATCATCGTCGTTAATGTCGTCGTTATTATCGTCATTATCATCGTTGTTATCGTCCTTATTATCCTCATAATTATCGTCGTTAATATCGTCGTTATTTTGTCATAATCATCGTCGTTAATGTCGTCATTATCATCGTTGTTATCGTCCTTATTATCCTCATAATTATCGTCGTTAATATCGTCGTTATTTTTTCATAATCATCGTCGTTAATGTCGTCAATTATCGTCATTATCATCGTTGTTATAGTCCTTATTATCCACATAATTATCGTCGTTAATATCGTCGTTATTTTGTCATAATCATCGTCGTTTATATCGTCATTATCATCGTTGTTATCGTCCTTATTATCCTCATAATTATCGTCGTTAATATCGTCGTTATTTTGTCATAATCATCGACGTTAATGTCGTCGTTATTATCGTCATTATCATCGTTGTTATCGTCCTTATTATCCTCAAAATTATCGTCGTTAATATCGTCGTTATTTTGTCATAATCATCGTCGTTAATGTCGTCGTTATTATCGTCATTATCTTCGTTGTTATCGTCATAATTATCATCGTTAATACCGTCGTTATTATTGTCATTATCTTCTTGTTATGTCGTTATTATCGTCGTTAATATCGTCGTTATTATCGTCGTTATTATCGTCGTTAATATCGTCATTATCATCGTTGTTATCGTCCTTATTGTCCTCATAATTATCGTCGTTAATATCGTCATTATTTTGTCATAATCATCGTCGTTAATGTCGTCGTTATTATCGTCATTATCATCGTTGTTATCGTCCTTATTATCCTCAAAATTATCGTCGTTAATATCGTCGTTATTTTGTCATAATCATCGTCGTTAATGTCGTCATTATCATCGTTGTTATAGTCCTTATTATCCACATAATTATCGTCGTTAATATCGTCGTTATTTTGTCATAATCATCGTCGTTTATATCGTCATTATCATCGTTGTTATCGTCCTTATCATCCTCATAATTATCGTCGTTAATATCGTCGTTATTTTGTCATAATCATCGTCGTTAATGTCGTCATTGTTATCGTCATTATCATCGTTGTTATCGTCCTTATTATCCTCATAATTATCGTCGTTAATATCGTCGTTATTTTGTCATAATCATCGTCGTTTATATCGTCATTATCATCGTTGTTGTCGTCCTTATTATCCTCATAATTATCGTCGTTAATATCGTCGTTATTTTGTCATAATCATCGTCGTTAATGTCGTCGTTATTATCGTCATTATCATCGTTGTTATCGTCCTTATTATCCTCATAATTATCGTCGTTAATATCGTCGTTATTTTGTCATAATCATCGTCGTTAATGTCGTCGATATTATCGTCATTATCATCGTTGTTATAGTCCTTATTATCCACATAATTATCGTCGTTAATATCGTCGTTATTTTGTCATAATCATCGTCGTTTATATCGTCATTATCATCGTTGTTATCGTCCTTATTATCCTCAAAATTATCGTCGTTAATATCGTCGTTATTTTGTCATAATCATCGTCGTTAATGTCGTCGTTATTATCGTCATTATCATCGTTGTTATCGTCCTTATTATCCTCATAATTATCGTCGTTAATATCGTCGTTATTTTGTCATAATCATCGTCGTTAATGTCGTCATTATCATCGTTGTTATCGTCCTTATTATCCTCATAATTATCGTCGTTAATATCGTCGTTATTTTTTCATAATCATCGTCGTTAATGTCGTCAATTATCGTCATTATCATCGTTGTTATAGTCCTTATTATCCACATAATTATCGTCGTTAATATCGTCGTTATTTTGTCATAATCATCGTCGTTTATATCGTCATTATCATCGTTGTTATCGTCCTTATTATCCTCATAATTATCGTCGTTAATATCGTCGTTATTTTGTCATAATCATCGACGTTAATGTCGTCGTTATTATCGTCATTATCATCGTTGTTATCGTCCTTATTATCCTCAAAATTATCGTCGTTAATATCGTCGTTATTTTGTCATAATCATCGTCGTTAATGTCGTCGTTATTATCGTCATTATCATCGTTGTTATCGTCCTTATTATCCTCATAATTATCGTCGTTAATATCGTCGTTATTTTGTCATAATCATCGTCGTTAATGTCGTCGTTATTATCGTCATTATCATCGTTGTTATAGTCCTTATTATCCACATAATTATCATCGTTAATATCGTCGTTATTTTGTCATAATCATCGTCGTTTATATCGTCATTATCATCGTTGTTATCGTCCTTATTATCCTCATAATTATCGTCGTTAATATCGTCGTTATTTTGTCATAATCATCGTCGTTTATATCGTCATTATCATCGTTGTTATCGTCCTTATTATCCTCAAAATTATCGTCGTTAATATCGTCGTTATTTTGTCATAATCATCGTCGTTAATGTCGTCGTTATTATCGTCATTATCATCGTTGTTATCGTCCTTATTATCCTCATAATTATCGTCGTTAATATCGTCGTTATTTTGTCATAATCATCGTCGTTAATGTCGTCATTATCATCGTTGTTATCGTCCTTATTATCCTCATAATTATCGTCGTTAATATCGTCGTTATTTTTTCATAATCATCGTCGTTAATGTCGTCAATTATCGTCATTATCATCGTTGTTATAGTCCTTATTATCCACATAATTATCGTCGTTAATATCGTCGTTATTTTGTCATAATCATCGTCGTTAATGTCGTCGTTATTATCGTCATTATCTTCGTGGTTATCGTCATAATTATCATCGTTAATACCGTCGTTATTTTTGTAATTATCTTCTTGTTATGTCGTTATTATCGTCGTTAATATCGTCGTTATTATCGTCGTTATTATCGTCGTTAATATCGTCATTATCATCGTTGTTATCGTCCTTATTGTCCTCATAATTATCGTCGTTAATATCGTCATTATTTTGTCATAATCATCGTCGTTAATGTCGTCGTTATTATCGTCATTATCATCGTTGTTATCGTCCTTATTATCCTCAAAATTATCGTCGTTAATATCGTCGTTATTTTGTCATAATCATCGTCGTTAATGTCGTCATTATCATCGTTGTTATAGTCCTTATTATCCACATAATTATCGTCGTTAATATCGTCGTTATTTTGTCATAATCATCGTCGTTTATATCGTCATTATCATCGTTGTTATCGTCCTTATCATCCTCATAATTATCGTCGTTAATATCGTCGTTATTTTGTCATAATCATCGTCGTTAATGTCGTCATTATTATCGTCATTATCATCGTTGTTATCGTCCTTATTATCCTCATAATTATCGTCGTTAATATCGTCGTTATTTTGTCATAATCATCGTCGTTTATATCGTCATTATCATCGTTGTTGTCGTCCTTATTATCCTCATAATTATCGTCGTTAATATCGTCGTTATTTTGTCATAATCATCGTCGTTAATGTCGTCGTTATTATCGTCATTATCATCGTTGTTATCGTCCTTATTATCCTCATAATTATCGTCGTTAATATCGTCGTTATTTTGTCATAATCATCGTCGTTAATGTCGCCGATATTATCGTCATTATCATCGTTGTTATAGTCCTTATTATCCACATAATTATCGTCGTTAATATCGTCGTTATTTTGTCATAATCATCGTCGTTTATATCGTCATTATCATCGTTGTTATCGTCCTTATTATCCTCAAAATTATCGTCGTTAATATCGTCGTTATTTTGTCATTATCATCGTCGTTAATGTCGTCGTTATTATCGTCATTATCATCGTTGTTATCGTCCTTATTATCCTCATAATTATCGTCGTTAATATCGTCGTTATTTTGTCATAATCATCGTCGTTAATGTCGTCGTTATTATCGTCATTATCATCGTTGTTATAGTCCTTATTATCCACATACTTATCGTCGTTAATATCGTCGTTATTTTGTCATAATCATCGTCGTTTATATCGTCATTATCATCGCTGTTATCGTCCTTATTATCCTCATAATTATCGTCGTTAATATCGTCGTTATTTTGTCATAATCATCGACGTTAATTTCGTCGTTATTATCGTCATTATCATCGTTGTTATCGTCCTTATTATCCTCAAAATTATCGTCGTTAATATCGTCGTTATTTTGTCATAATCATCGTCGTTAATGTCGTCGTTATTATCGTCATTATCATCGTTGTTATCGTCCTTATTATCATCATAATTATCGTCGTTAATATCGTCGTTATTTTGTCATAATCATCGTCGTTAATGTCGTCATTATCATCGTTGTTATCGTCCTTATTATCCTCATAATTATCGTCGTTAATATCGTCGTTATTTTGTCATAATCATCGTCGTTTATATCGTCATTATCATCGTTGTTATCGTCCTTATCATCCTCATAATTATCGTCGTTAATATCATCGTTATTTTGTCATAATCATCGTCGTTAATGTCGTCATTATTATCGTCATTATCATCGTTGTTATCGTCCTTATTATCCTCATAATTATCGTCGTTAATATCGTCGTTATTTTGTCATAATCATCGTCGTTTATATCGTCATTATCATCGTTGTTGTCGTCCTTATTATCCTCATAATTATCGTCGTTAATATCGTCGTTATTTTGTCATAATCATCGTCGTTAATGTCGTCGTTATTATCGTCATTATCATCGTTGTTATCGTCCTTATTATCCTCATAATTATCGTCGTTAATATCGTCGTTATTTTGTCATAATCATCGTCGTTAATGTCGTCGATATTATCGTCATTATCATCGTTGTTATAGTCCTTATTATCCACATAATTATCGTCGTTAATATCGTCGTTATTTTGTCATAATCATCGTCGTTTATATCGTCATTATCATCGTTGTTATCGTCCTTATTATCCTCAAAATTATCGTCGTTAATATCGTCGTTATTTTGTCATAATCATCGTCGTTAATGTCGTCGTTATTATCGTCATTATCATCGTTGTTATAGTCCTTATTATCCACATACTTATCGTCGTTAATATCGTCGTTATTTTGTCATAATCATCGTCGTTTATATCGTCATTATCATCGCTGTTATCGTCCTTATTATCCTCATAATTATCGTCGTTAATATCGTCGTTATTTTGTCATAATCATCGACGTTAATGTCGTCGTTATTATCGTCATTATCATCGTTGTTATCGTCCTTATTATCCTCAAAATTATCGTCGTTAATATTGTCGTTATTTTGTCATAATCATCGTCGTTAATGTCGTCGTTATTATCGTCATTATCATCGTTGTTATCGTCCTTATTATCATCATAATTATCGTCGTTAATATCGTCGTTATTTTGTCATAATCATCGTCGTTAATGTCGTCATTATCATCGTTGTTATCGTCCTTATTATCCTCATAATTATCGTCGTTAATATCGTCGTTATTTTGTCATAATCATCGTCGTTAATGTCGTCGTTATTATCGTCATTATCGTCGTTGTTATCCTCAAAATTATTGTCGTTAATATCGTCGTTATTTTGTCATAATCATCGTCGTTAATGTCGTCGTTATTATTGTCATTATCTTCGTTGTTATCGTCATAATTATCATCGTTAATACCGTCGTTATTATTGTCATTATCTTCTTTTTATCGTCGTTATTATCGTCGTTAATATCGTCGTTATTATCGTCGTTATTATCGTCGTTAATATCGTCGTTAATATCGTCATTATCATCGTTGTTATCGTCCTTATTATCCTCATAATTATCGTCGTTAATATCGTCGTTATTTTGTCATAATCATCGTCGTTAATGTCGTCGTTATTATCGTCATTATCATCGTTGTTATCGTCCTTATTATCCTCAAAATTATCGTCGTTAATATCGTCGTTATTTTGTCATAATCATCGTCGTTAATGTCGTCGTTATTATCGTCATTATCATCGTTGTTATAGTCCTTATTATCCACATAATTATCGTCGTTAATATCGTCGTTATTTTGTCATAATCATCGTCGTTTATATCGTCATTATCATCGTTGTTATCGTCCTTATTATCCTCATAATTATCGTCGTTAATATCGTCGTTATTTTGTCATAATCATCGTCGTTAATGTCGTCGTTATTATCGTCATTATCATCGTTGTTATCGTCCTTATTATCCTCATAATTATCGTCGTTAATATCGTCGTTATTTTGTCATAATCATCGTCGTTTATATCGTCATTATCATCGTTGTTGTCGTCCTTATTATCCTCATAATTATCGTCGTTAATATCGTCGTTATTTTGTCATAATCATCGTTGTTAATGTCGTCGTTATTATCGTCATTATCATCGTTGTTGTCGTCCTTATTATCCTCATAATTATCGTCGTTAATATTGTCGTTATTTTGTCATAATCATCGTCGTTAATGTCGTCGTTATCATCGTTGTTATCGTCCTTATTATCCTCATAATTATCGTCGTTAATATCGCCGTTATTTTGTCATAATCATCGTCGTTAATGTCGTCGTTATTATCGTCATTATCATCGTTGTTATCGTCCTTATTATCCTCAAAATTATCGTCGTTAATATCGTCGTTATTTTGTCATAATCATCGTCGTTAATGTCGTCGTTATTATTGTCATTATCTTCGTTGTTATCGTCATAATTATCATCGTTAATACCGTCGTTATTATTGTCATTATCTTCTTTTTATCGTCGTTATTATCGTCGTTAATATCGTCGTTATTATCGTCGTTATTATCGTCGTTAATATCGTCGTTAATATCGTCATTATCATCGTTGTTATCGTCCTTATTATCCTCATAATCATCGTCGTTAATGTCGTCGTTATTATCGTCATTATCATCGTTGTTATCGTCCTTATTATCCTCAAAATTATCGTCGTTAATATCGTCGTTATTTTGTCATAATCATCGTCGTTAATGTCGTCGTTATTATCGTCATTATCATCGTTGTTATAGTCCTTATTATCCACATAATTATCATCGTTAATATCGTCGTTATTTTGTCATAATCATCGTCGTTTATATCGTCATTATCATCGTTGTTATCGTCCTTATTATCCTCATAATTATCGTCGTTAATATCGTCGTTATTTTGTCATAATCATCGTCGTTAATGTCGTCGTTATCATCGTTGTTATCGTCCTTATTATCCTCATAATTATCGTCGTTAATATCGTCGTTATTTTGTCATAATCATCGTCGTTAATGTCGTCGTTATTATCGTCATTATCATCGTTGTTATAGTCCTTATTATCCACATAATTATCGTCGTTAATATCGTCGTTATTTTGTCATAATCATCGTCGTTTATATCGTCATTATCATCGCTGTTATCGTCCTTATTATCCTCATAATTATCGTCGTTAATATCGTCGTTATTTTGTCATAATCATCGACGTTAATATCGTCGTTAATATCGTCATTATCATCGTTGTTATCGTCCTTATTATCCTCATAATTATCGTCGTTAATATCGTCGTTATTTTGTCATAATCATCGACGTTAATGTCGTCGTTATTATCGTCATTATCATCGTTGTTATCGTCCTTATTATCCTCAAAATTAGCGTCGTTAATATCGTCGTTATTTTGTCATAATCATCGTCGTTAATGTCGTCGTTATTATCGTCATTATCATCGTTGTTATAGTCCTTATTATCCACATAATTATCGTCGTTAATATCGTCGTTATTTTGTCATAATCATCGTCGTTTATATCGTCATTATCATCGTTGTTATCGTCCTTATTATCCTCATAATTATCGTCGTTAATATCGTCGTTATTTTGTCATAATCATCGTCGTTAATGTCGTCCTTATTATCGTCATTATCATCGTTGTTATCGTCCTTATTATCCTCATAATTATCGTCGTTAATATCGTCGTTATTTTGTCATAATCATCGTCGTTTATATCGTCATTATCATCGTTGTTGTCGTCCTTATTATCCTCATAATTATCGTCGTAAATATCGTCGTTATTTTGTCATAATCATCGTCGTTAATGTCGTCGTTATTATCGTCATTATCATCGTTGTTGTCGTCCTTATTATCCTCATAATTATCGTCGTTAATATCGTCGTTATTTTGTCATAATCATCGTCGTTAATGTCGTCGTTATCATCGTTGTTATCGTCCTTATTATCCTCATAATTATCGTCGTAAATATCGCCGTTATTTTGTCATAATCATCGTCGTTAATGTCGTCGTTATTATCGTCATTATCATCGTTGTTATCGTCCTTATTATCCTCATAATTATCGTCGTTAATATCGTCGTTATTTTGTCATAACCATCGTCGTTAATGTCGTCGATATTATCGTCATTATCATCGTTGTTATAGTCCTTATTATCCCCATAATTATCGTCGTTAATATCGTCGTTATTTTGTCATAATCATCGTCGTTTATATCGTCATTATCATCGTTGTTATCGTCCTTATTATCCTCATAATTATCGTCGTTAATATCGTCGTTATTTTGTCATAATCATCGTCGTTTATATCGTCATTATCATCGTTGTTGTCGTCCTTATTATCCTCATAATTATCGTCGTTAATATCGTCGTTATTTTGTCATAATCATCGTCGTTAATGTCGTCGTTATTATCGTCATTATCATCGTTGTTATCGTCCTTATTATCCTCATAATTATCGTCGTTAATATCGTCATTATCATCGTTGTTATAGTCCTTATTATCCACATAATTATCGTCGTTAATATCGTCGTTATTTTGTCATAATCATCGTCTTTTATATCTTCATTATCATCGTTGTTATCGTCCTTATTATCCTCAAAATTATCGTCGTTAATATCGTCGTTATTTTGTCATAATCATCGTCGTTAATGTCGTCGTTATTATCGTCATTATCATCGTTGTTATCGTCCTTATTATCCTCATAATTATCGTCGTTAATATCGTCGTTATTTTGTCATAATCATCGTCGTTAATGTCGTCGTTATTATCGTCATAATCATCGTTGTTATAGTCCTTATTATCCACATAATTATCGTCGTTAATATCGTCGTTATTTTGTCATTATCATCGTCGTTTATATCGTCATTATCATCGCTGTTATCGTCCTTATTTTCCTCATAATTATCGTCGTTAATATCGTCGTTATTTTGTCATAATCATCGACGTTAATGTCGTCGTTATTATCGTCATTATCATCGTTGTTATCGTCCTTATTATCCTCATAATTATCGTCGTTAATATCGTCGTTATTTTGTCATAATCATCGTCGTTAATGTCGTCGTTATTATCGTCATTATCATCGTTGTTATAGTCCTTATTATCCACATAATTATCGTCGTTAATATCGTCGTTATTTTGTCATAATCATCGTCGTTTATATCGTCATTATCATCGTTGTTATCGTCCTTATTATCCTCATAATTATCGTCGTTAATATCGTCGTTATTTTGTCATAATCATCGACGTTAATGTCGTCGTTATTATCGTCATTATCATCGTTGTTATCGTCCTTATTATCCTCAAAATTATCGTCGTTAATATCGTCGTTATTTTGTCATAATCATCGTCGTTAATGTCGTCGTTATTATCGTCATTATCATCGTTGTTATCGTCCTTATTATCCTCATAATTATCGTCGTTAATATCGTCGTTATTTTGTCATAATCATCGTCGTTTATATCGTCATTATCATCGTTGTTGTCGTCCTTATTATCCTCATAATTATCGTCGTTAATATCGTCGTTATTTTGTCATAATCATCGTCGTTAATGTCGTCGTTATTATCGTCATTATCATCGTTGTTATCGTCCTTATTATCCTCATAATTATCGTCGTTAATATCGTCGTTATTTTGTCATAATCATCGTCGTTAATGTCGTCGATATTATCGTCATTATCATCGTTGTTATAGTCCTTATTATCCACATAATTATCGTCGTTAATATCGTCGTTATTTTGTCATAATCATCGTCGTTTATATCGTCATTATCATCGTTGTTATCGTCCTTATTATCCTCAAAATTATCGTCGTTAATATCGTCGTTATTTTGTCATAATCATCGTCGTTAATGTCGTCGTTATTATCGTCATTATCATCGTTGTTATCGTCCTTATTATCCTCATAATTATCGTCGTTAATATCGTCGTTATTTTGTCATAATCATCGTCGTTAATGTCGTCGTTATTATCGTCATTATCATCGTTGTTATAGTCCTTATTATCCACATAATTATCGTCGTTAATATCGTCGTTATTTTGTCATAATCATCGTCGTTTATATCGTCATTATCATCGCTGTTATCGTCCTTATTATCCTCAAAATTATCGTCGTTAATATCGTCGTTATTTTGTCATAATCATCGTCGTTAATGTCGTCATTATCATCGTTGTTATAGTCCTTATTATCCACATAATTATCGTCGTTAATATCGTCGTTATTTTGTCATAATCATCGTCGTTTATATCGTCATTATCATCGTTGTTATCGTCCTTATCATCCTCATAATTATCGTCGTTAATATCGTCGTTATTTTGTCATAATCATCGTCGTTAATGTCGTCGTTATTATCGTCATTATCATCGTTGTTATCGTCCTTATTATCCTCATAATTATCGTCGTTAATATCGTCGTTATTTTGTCATAATCATCGTCGTTAATGTCGTCGTTATTATTGTCATTATCTTCGTTGTTATCGTCATAATTATCATCGTTAATACCGTCGTTATTATTGTCCTTATCTTCTTTTTATCGTCGTATTATCGTCGTTAATATCGTCGTTATTATCGTCGTTATTATCGTCGTTAATATCGTCGTTAATATCGTCATTATCATCGTTGTTATCGTCCTTATTAACCTCATAATTATCGTCGTTAATATCGTCGTTATTTTGTCTAATCATCGTCGTTAATGTCGTCGTTATTATCGTCATTATCATCGTTGTTATCGTCCTTTTTATCCTCAAAATTATCGTCGTTAATATCATCGTTATTTTGTCATAATCATCGTCGTTAATGTCGTCGTTATTATCGTCATTATCATCGTTGTTATAGTCCTTATTATCCACATAATTATCGTCGTTAATATCGTCGTTATTTTGTCATAATCATCGTCGTTTATATCGTCATTATCATCGTTGTTATCGTCCTTATTATCCTCAAAATTTTCGTCGTTAATATCGTCGATATTTTGTCATAATCATCGTCGTTAATGTCGTCGTTATTATTGTCATTATCTTCGTTGTTATCGTCATAATTATCATCGTTAATACCGTCGTTATTATTGTCCTTATCTTCTTTTTATCGTCGTATTATCGTCGTTAATATCGTCGTTATTATCGTCGTTATTATCGTCGTTAATATCGTCGTTAATATCGTCATTATCATCGTTGTTATCGTCCTTATTATCCTCATAATTATCGTCGTTAATATCGTCGTTATTTTGTCATAATCATCGTCGTTAATGTCGTCGTTATTATCGTCATTATCATCGTTGTTGTCGTCCTTATTATCCTCATAATTATCGTCGTTAATATCGTCGTTATTTTGTCATAATCATCGTCGTTAATGTCGTCGTTATTTTCGTCATTATCATCGTTGTTATCGTCCTTATTATCCTCAAAATTATCGTCGTTAATATCGTCGTTATTTTGTCATAATCATCGTCGTTAATGTCGTCATTATCATCGTTGTTATAGTCCTTATTATCCACATAATTATCGTCGTTAATATCGTCGTTATTTTGTCATAATCATCGTCGTTTATATCGTCATAATCATCGTTGTTATCGTCCTTATCATCCTCATAATTATCGTCGATAATATCGTCGTTATTTTGTCATAATCATCGTCGTTAATGTCGTCATTATTATCGTCATTATCATCGTTGTTATCGTCCTTATTATCCTCATAATTATCGTCGTTATTATCGTCGTTATTTTGTCATAATCATCGTCGTTTATATCGTCATTATCATCGTTGTTGTCGTCCTTATTATCCTCATAATTATCGTCGTTAATATCGTCGTTATTTTGTCATAATCATCGTCGTTAAAGTCGTCGTTATTATCGTCATTATCATCGTTGTTATCGTCCTTATTATCCTCATAATTATCGTCGTTAATATCGTCGTTATTTTGTCATAATCATCGTCGTTAATGTCGTCGATATTATCGTCATTATCATCGTTGTTATAGTCCTTATTATCCACATAATTATCGTCGTTAATATCGTCGTTATTTTGTCATAATCATCGTCGTTTATATCGTCATTATCATCGTTGTTATCGTCCTTATTATCCTCAAAATTATCGTCGTTAATATCGTCGTTATTTTGTCATAATCATCGTCGTTAATGTCGTCGTTATTATTGTCATTATCTTCGTTGTTATCGTCATAATTATCATCGTTAATACCGTCGTTATTATTGTCCTTATCTTCTTTTTATCGTCGTATTATCGTCGTTAATATCGTCGTTATTATCGTCGTTATTATCGTCGTTAATATCGTCGTTAATATCGTCATTATCATCGTTGTTATCGTCCTTATTATCCTCATAATTATCGTCGTTAATATCGTCGTTATTTTGTCATAATCATCGTCGTTAATGTCGTCGTTATTATCGTAATTATCATCGTTGTTATCGTCCTTATTATCCTCAAAATTATCGTCGTTAATATCGTCGTTATTTTGTCATAATCATCGTCGTTAATGTCGTCGTTATTATCGTCATTATCATCGTTGTTATAGTCCTTATTATCCACATAATTATCGTCGTTAATATCGTCGTTATTTTGTCATAATCATCGTCGTTTATATCGTCATTATCATCGTTGTTATCGTCCTTATTATCCTCATAATTATCGTCGTTAATATCGTCGTTATTTTGTCATAATCATCGTCGTTAATGTCGTCGTTATTATCGTCATTATCATCGTTGTTATCGTCCTTATTATCCTCAAAATTATCGTCGTTAATATCGTCGTTATTTTGTCATAATCATCGTCGTTAATGTCGTCATTATCATCGTTGTTATAGTCCTTATTATCCACATAATTATCGTCGTTAATATCGTCGTTATTTTGTCATAATCATCGTCGTTTATATCGTCATTATCATCGTTGTTATGGTCCTTATCATCCTCATAATTATCGTCGTTAATATCGTCGTTATTTTGTCATAATCATCGTCGTTAATGTCGTCATTATTATCGTCATTATCATCGTTGTTATCGTACTTATTATCCTCATAATTATCGTCGTTAATATCGTCGTTATTTTGTCATAATCATCGTCGTTTATATCGTCATTATCATCGTTGTTGTCGTCCTTATTATCCTCATAATTATCGTCGTTAATATCGTCGTTATTTTGTCATAATCATCGTCGTTAATGTCGTCGTTATTATCGTCATTATCATCGTTGTTATCGTCCTTATTATCCTCATAATTATCGTCGTTAATATCGTCGTTATTTTGTCATAATCATCGTCGTTAATGTCGTCGATATTATCGTCATTATCATCGTTGTTATAGTCCTTATTATCCACATAATTATCGTCGTTAATATCGTCGTTATTTTGTCATAATCATCGTCGTTTATATCGTCATTATCATCGTTGTTATCGTCCTTATTATCCTCAAAATTATCGTCGTTAATATCGTCGTTATTTTGTCATAATCATCGTCGTTAATGTCGTCGTTATTATCGTCATTATCATCGTTGTTATCGTCCTTATTATCCTCATAATTATCGTCGTTATTTTGTCATAATCATCGTCGTTAATGTCGTCGTTATTATTGTCATTATCTTCGTTGTTATCGTCATAATTATCATCGTTAATACCGTCGTTATTATTGTCCTTATCTTCTTTTTATCGTCGTATTATCGTCGTTAATATCGTCGTTATTATCGTCGTTATTATCGTCGTTAATATCGTCGTTAATATCGTCATTATCATCGTTGTTATCGTCCTTATTATCCTCATAATTATCGTCGTTAATATCGTCGTTATTTTGTCATAATCATCGTCGTTAATGTCGTCGTTATTATCGTCATTATCATCGTTGTTATCGTCCTTATTATCCTCAAAATTATCGTCGTTAATATCGTCGTTATTTTGTCATAATCATCGTCGTTAATGTCGTCGTTATTATCGTCATTATCATCGTTGTTATAGTCCTTATTATCCACATAATTATCGTCGTTAATATCGTCGTTATTTTGTCATAATCATCGTCGTTTATATCGTCATTATCATCGTTGTTATCGTCCTTATTATCCTCATAATTATCGTCGTTAATATCGTCGTTATTTTGTCATAATCATCGTCGTTAATGTCGTCGTTATTATCGTCATTATCATCGTTGTTATCGTCCTTATTATCCTCATAATTATCGTCGTTAATATCGTCGTTATTTTGTCATAATCATCGTCGTTAATGTCGTCGTTATTATCGTCATTATCATCGTTGTTATAGTCCTTATTATCCACATAATTATCGTCGTTAATATCGTCGTTATTTTGTCATAATCATCGTCGTTTATATCGTCATTATCATCGCTGTTATCGTCCTTATTATCCTCATAATTATCGTCGTTAATATCGTCGTTATTTTGTCATAATCATCGTCGTTTATATCGTCATTATCATCGTTGTTATCGTCCTTATCATCCTCATAATTATCGTCGTTATTATCGTCGTTATTTTGTCATAATCATCGTCGTTAATGTCGTCATTATTATCGTCATTATCATCGTTGTTATCGTCCTTATTATCCTCATAATTATCGTCGTTAATATCGTCGTTATTTTGTCATAATCATCGTCGTTAATGTCGTCGATATTATCGTCATTATCATCGTTGTTATCGTCCTTATTATCCTCATAATTATCGTCGTTAATATCGTCGTTATTTTGTCATAATCATCGTCGTTAATGTCGTCGTTATTATCGTCATTATCATCGTTGTTATCGTCCTTATTATCCTCATAATTATCGTCGTTAATATCGTCGTTATTTTGTCATAATCATCGTCGTTAATGTCGTCGATATTATCGTCATTATCATCGTTGTTATAGTCCTTATTATCCACATAATTATCGTCGTTAATATCGTCGTTATTTTGTCATTATCATCGTCGTTTATATCGTCATTATCATCGTTGTTATCGTCCTTATCATCCTCATAATTATCGTCGTTAATATCGTCGTTATTTTGTCATAATCATCGTCGTTAATGTCGTCATTATTATCGTCATTATCATCGTTGTTATCGTCCTTATTATCCTCATAATTATCGTCGTTAATATCGTCGTTATTTTGTCATAATCATCGTCGTTTATATCGTCATTATCATCGTTGTTGTCGTCCTTATTATCCTCATAATTATCGTCGTTAATATCGTCGTTATTTTGTCATAATCATCGTCGTTAAAGTCGTCGTTATTATCGTCATTATCATCGTTGTTATCGTCCTTATTATCCTCATAATTATCGTCGTTAATATCGTCGTTATTTTGTCATAATCATCGTCGTTAATGTCGTCGATATTATCGTCATTATCATCGTTGTTATAGTCCTTATTATCCACATAATTATCGTCGTTAATATCGTCGTTATTTTGTCATAATCATCGTCGTTAATGTCGTCGTTATTATCGTCATTATCATCGTTGTTATAGTCCTTATTATCCACATAATTATCGTCGTTAATATCGTCGTTATTTTGTCATAATCATCGTCGTTTATATCGTCATTATCATCGTTGTTATAGTCCTTATTATCCTCATAATTATCGTCGTTAATATCGTCGTTATTTTGTCATAATCATCGTCGTTAATGTCGTCGTTATTATCGTCATTATCATCGTTGTTATCGTCCTTATTATCCTCAAAATTATCGTCGTTAATATCGTCGTTATTTTGTCATAATCATCGTCGTTAATGTCGTCATTATCATCGTTGTCATAGTCCTTATTATCCACATAATTATCGTCGTTAATATCGTCGTTATTTTGTCATAATCATCGTCGTTTATATCGTCATTATCACCGTTGTTATCGTCCTTATCATCCTCATAATTATCGTCGTTAATATCGTCGTTATTTTGTCATAATCATCGTCGTTAATGTCGTCATTATTATCGTCATTATCATCGTTGTTATCGTCCTTATTATCCTCATAATTATCGTCGTTAATATCGTCGTTATTTTGTCATAATCATCGTCGTTTATATCGTCATTATCATCGTTGTTGTCGTCCTTATTATCCTCATAATTATCGTCGTTAATATCGTCGTTATTTTGTCATAATCATCGTCGTTAATGTCGTCGTTATTATCGTCATTATCATCGTTGTTATCGTCCTTATTATCCTCATAATTATCGTCGTTAATATCGTCGTTATTTTTTCATAATCATCGTCGTTAATGTCGTCGATATTATCGTCATTATCATCGTTGTTATAGTCCTTATTATCCACATAATTATCGTCGTTAATATCGTCGTTATTTTGTCATAATCATCGTCGTTTATATCGTCATTATCATCGTTGTTATCGTCCTTATTATCCTCAAAATTATCGTCGTTAATATCGTCGTTATTTTGTCATAATCATCGTCGTTAATGTCGTCGTTATTATTGTCATTATCTTCGTTGTTATCGTCATAATTATCATCGTTAATACCGTCGTTATTATTGTCCTTATCTTCTTTTTATCGTCGTATTATCGTCGTTAATATCGTCGTTATTATCGTCGTTATTATCGTCGTTAATATCGTCGTTAATATCGTCATTATCATCGTTGTTATCGTCCTTATTATCCTCATAATTATCGTCGTTAATATCGTCGTTATTTTGTCATAATCATCGTCGTTAATGTCGTCGTTATTATCGTCATTATCATCGTTGTTATCGTCCTTATTATCCTCAAAATTATCGTCGTTAATATCGTCGTTATTTTGTCATAATCATCGTCGTTAATGTCGTCGTTATTATCGTCATTATCATCGTTGTTATAGTCCTTATTATCCACATAATTATCGTCGTTAATATCGTCGTTATTTTGTCATAATCATCGTCGTTTATATCGTCATTATCTTCGTTGTTATCGTCCTTATTATCCTCATAATTATCGTCGTTAATATCGTCGTTATTTTGTCATAATCATCGTCGTTAATGTCGTCGTTATTATCGTCATTATCATCGTTGTTATCGTCCTTATTATCCTCATAATTATCGTCGTTAATATCGTCGTTATTTTGTCATAATCAACGTCGTTTATATCGTCATTATCATCGTTGTTATCGTCCTTATTATCCTCAAAATTATCGTCGTTAATATCGTCGTTATTTTGTCATAATCATCGTCGTTAATGTCGTCGTTATTATCGTCATTATCATCGTTGTTATCGTCCTTATTATCCTCATAATTATCGTCGTTAATATCGTCGTTATTTTGTCATAATCATCGTCGTTAATGTCGTCGTTATTATCGTCATTATCATCGTTGTTATAGTCCTTATTATCCACATAATTATCGTCGTTAATATCGTCGTTATTTTGTCATAATCATCGTCGTTTATATCGTCATTATCATCGCTGTTATCGTCCTTATTATCCTCATAATTATCGTCGTTAATATCGTCGTTATTTTGTCATAATCATCGTCGTTTATATCGTCATTATCATCGTTGTTATCGTCCTTATCATCCTCATAATTATCGTCGTTAATATCGTCGTTATTTTGTCATAATCATCGTCGTTAATGTCGTCATTATTATCGTCATTATCATCGTTGTTATCGTCCTTATTATCCTCATAATTATCGTCGTTAATATCGTCGTTATTTTGTCATAATCATCGTCGTTTATATCGTCATTATCATCGTTGTTGTCGTCCTTATTATCCTCATAATTATCGTCGTTAATATCGTCGTTATTTTGTCATAATCATGGTCGTTAATGTCGTCGTTATTATCGTCATTATCATCGTTGTTATCGTCCTTATTATCCTCATAATTATCGTCGTTAATATCGTCGTTATTTTGTCATAATCATCGTCGTTAATGTCGTCGATATTATCGTCATTATCATCGTTGTTATAGTCCTTATTATCCACATAATTATCGTCGTTAATATCGTCGTTATTTTGTCATAATCATCGTCGTTTATATCGTCATTATCATCGTTGTTATCGTCCTTATTATCCTCAAAATTATCGTCGTTAATATCGTCGTTATTTTGTCATAATCATCGTCGTTAATGTCGTCGTTATTATTGTCATTATCTTCGTTGTTATCGTCCTTATTATCCTCATAATTATCGTCGTTAATATCGTCGTTATTTTGTCATAATCATCGTCGTTTATATCGTCATTATCATCGTTGTTATCGTCCTTATTATCCTCATAATTATCGTCGTTAATATCGTCGTTATTTTGTCATAATCATCGTCGTTAATGTCGTCGTTATTATCGTCATTATCATCGTTGTTATCGTCCTTATTATCCTCATAATTATCGTCGTTAATATCGTCGTTATTTTGTCATAATCATCGTCGTTTATATAGCCATTATCATCGTTGTTGTCGTCCTTATTATCCTCATAATTATCGTCGTTAATATCGTCGTTATTTTGTCATAATCATCGTCGTTAATGTCGTCGTTATTATCGTCATTATCATCGTTGTTGTCGTCCTTATTATCCTTAAAATTATCGTCGTTAATATCGTCGTTATTTTGTCATAATCTTCGTCGTTAATGTCGTCGTTTTTATCGTCATTATCATCGTTGTTATAGTCCTTATTATCCACATAATTATCGTCGTTAATATCGTCGTTATTTTGTCATAATCATCGTCGTTTTTATCGTCATTATCATCGTTGTTATCGTCCTTATCATCCTCATAATTATCGTCGTTAATATCGTCGTTATTTTGTCATAATCATCGTCGTTAATGTCGTCATTATTATCGTCATTATCATCGTTGTTATCGTCCTTATTATCCTCATAATTATCGTCGTTAATATCGTCGTTATTTTGTCATAATCATCGTCGTTTATATCGTCATTATCATCGTTGTTGTCGTCCTTATTATCCTCATAATTATCGTCGTTAATATCGTCGTTATTTTGTCATAATCATCGTCGTTAATGTCGTCGTTATTATCGTCATTATCATCGTTGTTGTCGTCCTTATTATCCTCATAATTATCGTCGTTAATATCGTCGTTATTTTGTCATAATCATCGTCGTTAATGTCGTCGTTATTATCGTCATTATCATCGTTGTTATCGTCCTTATTATCCTCATAATTATCGTCGTTAATATCGTCATTATCATCGTTGTTATAGTCCTTATTATCCACATAATTATCGTCGTTAATATCGTCGTTATTTTGTCATAATCATCGTCGTTTATATCGTCATTATCATCGTTGTTATCGTCCTTATCATCCTCATAATTATCGTCGTTAATATCGTCGTTATTTTGTCATAATCATCGTCGTTAATGTCGTCATTATTATCGTCATTATCATCGTTGTTATCGTCCTTATTATCCTCATAATTATCGTCGTTAATATCGTCGTTATTTTGTCATAATCATCGTCGTTTATATCGTCATTATCATCGTTGTTGTCGTCCTTATTATCCTCATAATTATCGTCGTTAATATCGTCGTTATTTTGTCATAATCATCGTCGTTAATGTTGTCGTTATTATCGTCATTATCATCGTTGTTATCGTCCTTATTATCCTCAAAATTATCGTCGTTAATATCGTCGTTATTTTGTCATAATCATCGTCGTTAATGTCGTCGTTATTATTGTCATTATCTTCGTTGTTATCGTCCTTATTATCCTCATAATTATCGTCGTTAATATCGTCGTTATTTTGTCATAATCATCGTCGTTTATATCGTCATTATCATCGTTGTTATCGTCCTTATTATCCTCATAATTATCGTCGTTAATATCGTCGTTATTTTGTCATAATCATCGTCGTTAATGTCGTCGTTATTATCGTCATTATCATCGTTGTTATCGTCCTTATTATCCTCATAATTATCGTCGTTAATATCGTCGTTATTTTGTCATAATCATCGTCGTTTATATAGCCATTATCATCGTTGTTGTCGTCCTTATTATCCTCATAATTATCGTCGTTAATATCGTCGTTATTTTGTCATAATCATCGTCGTTAATGTCGTCGTTATTATCGTCATTATCATCGTTGTTGTCGTCCTTATTATCCTTAAAATTATCGTCGTTAATATCGTCGTTATTTTGTCATAATCATCGTCGTTAATGTCGTCGTTTTTATCGTCATTATCATCGTTGTTATAGTCCTTATTATCCACATAATTATCGTCGTTAATATCGTCGTTATTTTGTCATAATCATCGTCGTTTTTATCGTCATTATCATCGTTGTTATCGTCCTTATCATCCTCATAATTATCGTCGTTAATATCGTCGTTATTTTGTCATAATCATCGTCGTTAATGTCGTCATTATTATCGTCATTATCATCGTTGTTATCGTCCTTATTATCCTCATAATTATCGTCGTTAATATCGTCGTTATTTTGTCATAATCATCGTCGTTTATATCGTCATTATCATCGTTGTTGTCGTCCTTATTATCCTCATAATTATCGTCGTTAATATCGTCGTTATTTTGTCATAATCATCGTCGTTAATGTCGTCGTTATTATCGTCATTATCATCGTTGTTGTCGTCCTTATTATCCTCATAATTATCGTCGTTAATATCGTCGTTATTTTGTCATAATCATCGTCGTTAATGTCGTCGTTATTATCGTCATTATCATCGTTGTTATCGTCCTTATTATCCTCATAATTATCGTCGTTAATATCGTCATTATCATCGTTGTTATAGTCCTTATTATCCACATAATTATCGTCGTTAATATCGTCGTTATTTTGTCATAATCATCGTCGTTTATATCGTCATTATCATCGTTGTTATCGTCCTTATCATCCTCATAATTATCGTCGTTAATATCGTCGTTATTTTGTCATAATCATCGTCGTTAATGTCGTCATTATTATCGTCATTATCATCGTTGTTATCGTCCTTATTATCCTCATAATTATCGTCGTTAATATCGTCGTTATTTTGTCATAATCATCGTCGTTTATATCGTCATTATCATCGTTGTTGTCGTCCTTATTATCCTCATAATTATCGTCGTTAATATCGTCGTTATTTTGTCATAATCATCGTCGTTAATGTTGTCGTTATTATCGTCATTATCATCGTTGTTATCGTCCTTATTATCCTCATAATTATCGTCGTTAATATCGTCGTTATTTTGTCATAATCATCGTCGTTAATGTCGTCGATATTATCGTCATTATCATCGTTGTTATAGTCCTTATTATCCACATAATTATCGTCGTTAATATCGTCGTTATTTTGTCATAATCATCGTTGTTTATATCGTCATTATCATCGTTGTTATCGTCCTTATTATCCTCAAAATTATCGTCGTTAATATCGTCGTTATTTTGTCATAATCATCGTCGTTAATGTCGTCGTTATTATCGTCATTATCATCGTTGTTATCGTCCTTATTATCCTCATAATTATCGTCGTTAATATCGTCGTTATTTTGTCATAATCATCGTCGTTAATGTCGTCGTTATTATCGTCATTATCATCGTTGTTATAGTCCTTATTATCCACATAATTATCGTCGTTAATATCGTCGTTATTTTGTCATAATCATCGTCGTTTATATCGTCATTATCATCGCTGTTATCGTCCTTATTATCCTCATAATTATCGTCGTTAATATCGTCGTTATTTTGTCATAATCATCGTCGTTTATATCGTCATTATCATCGTTGTTATCGTACTTATCATCCTCATAATTATCGTCGTTAATATCGTCGTTATTTTGTCATAATCATCGTCGTTAATGTCGTCATTATTATCGTCATTATCATCGTTGTTATCGTCCTTATTATCCTCATAATTATCGTCGTTAATATCGTCGTTATTTTGTCATAATCATCGTCGTTAATGTCGTCGTTATTATCGTCATTATCATCGTTGTTATCGTCCTTATTATCCTCAAAATTATCGTCGTTAATATCGTCGTTATTTTGTCATAATCATCGTCGTTAATGTCGTCGTTATTATCGTCATTATCATCGTTGTTATAGTCCTTATTATCCACATAATTATCGTCGTTAATATCGTCGTTATTTTGTCATAATCATCGTCGTTTATATCGTCATTATCATCGTTGTTATCGTCCTTATTATCCTCATAATTATCGTCGTTAATATCGTCGTTATTTTGTCATAATCATCGTCGTTAATGTCGTCGTTATTATTGTCATTATCTTCGTTGTTATCGTCATAATTATCATCGTTAATACCGTCGTTATTATTGTCCTTATCTTCTTTTTATCGTCGTATTATCGTCGTTAATATCGTCGTTATTATCGTCGTTATTATCGTCGTTAATATCGTCGTTAATATCGTCATTATCATCGTTGTTATCGTCCTTATTATCCTCATAATTATCGTCGTTAATATCGTCGTTATTTTGTCATAATCATCGTCGTTAATGTCGTCGTTATTATCGTCATTATCATCGTTGTTATCGTCCTTATTATCCTCAAAATTATCGTCGTTAATATCGTCGTTATTTTGTCATAATCATCGTCGTTAATGTCGTCGTTATTATCGTCGTTATCATCGTTGTTATAGTCCTTATTATCCACATAATTATCGTCGTTAATATCGTCGTTATTTTGTCATAATCATCGTCGTTTATATCGTCATTATCATCGTTGTTATCGTCCTTATTATCCTCATAATTATCGTCGTTAATATCGTCGTTATTTTGTCATAATCATCGTCGTTAATGTCGTCGTTATTATCGTCATTATCATCGTTGTTATCGTCCTTATTATCCTCATAATTATCGTCGTTAATATCGTCGTTATTTTGTCATAATCATCGTCGTTTATATAGCCATTATCATCGTTGTTGTCGTCCTTATTTTCCTCATAATTATCGTCGTTAATATCGTCGTTATTTTGTCATAATCATCGTCGTTAATGTCGTCGTTATTATCGTCATTATCATCGTTGTTGACGTCCTTATTATCCTCATAATTATCGTCGTTAATATCGTCGTTATTTTGTCATAATCATCGTCGTTAATGTCGTCGTTATTATCGTCATTATCATCGTTGTTTTCGTCCTTATTATCCTCATAATTATCGTCGTTAATATCGTCATTATCATCGTTGTTATAGTCCTTATTATCCACATAACTATCGTCGTTAATATCGTCGTTATTTTGTCATAATCATCGTCGTTTATATCGTCATTATCATCGTTGTTATCGTCCTTATTATCCTCATAATTATCGTCGTTAATATCGTCGTTATTTTGTCATAATCATCGTCGTTAATGTCGTCGTTATTATCGTCATTATCTTCGTTGTTATCGTCATAATTATCATCGTTAATACCGTCGTTATTATTGTCATTATCTTCTTGTTATGTCGTTATTATCGTCGTTAATATCGTCGTTATTATCGTCGTTATTATCGTCGTTAATATCGTCATTATCATCGTTGTTATCGTCCTTATTATCCTCATAATTATCGTCGTTAATATCGTCGTTATTTTGTCATAATCATCGTCGTTAATGTCGTCGTTATTATCGTCATTATCATCGTTGTTATCGTCCTTATTATCCTCAAAATTATCGTCGTTAATATCGTCGTTATTTTGTCATAATCATCGTCGTTAATGTCGTCGTTTTTATCGTCATTAT
The DNA here is from genome assembly GCA_911387685.1 of Dolichovespula media. Lineage (NCBI taxonomy): Eukaryota > Metazoa > Arthropoda > Insecta > Hymenoptera > Vespidae > Dolichovespula > Dolichovespula media. Next base: position 54,994 of record CAJVQJ010000019.1, on the reverse strand, counting down.
CATCGTTGTTATAGTCCTTATTATCCACATAATTATCGTCGTTAATATCGTCGTTATTTTGTCATAATCATCGTCGTTTTTATCGTCATTATCATCGTTGTTATCGTACTTATCATCCTCATAATTATCGTCGTTAATATCGTCGTTATTTTGTCATAATCATCGTCGTTAATGTCGTCATTATTATCGTCATTATCATCGTTGTTATCGTCCTTATTATCCTCATAATTATCGTCGTTAATATCGTCGTTATTTTGTCATAATCATCGTCGTTTATATCGTCATTATCATCGTTGTTGTCGTCCTTATTATCCTCATAATTATCGTCGTTAATATCGTCGTTATTTTGTCATAATCATCGTCGTTAATGTCGTCGTTATTATCGTCATTATCATCGTTGTTGTCGTCCTTATTATCCTCATAATTATCGTCGTTAATATCGTCGTTATTTTGTCATAATCATCGTCGTTAATGTCGTCGTTATTATCGTCATTATCATCGTTGTTATCGTCCTTATTATCCTCATAATTATCGTCGTTAATATCGTCATTATCATCGTTGTTATAGTCCTTATTATCCACATAATTATCGTCGTTAATATCGTCGTTATTTTGTCATAATCATCGTCGTTTATATCGTCATTATCATCGTTGTTATCGTCCTTATCATCCTCATAATTATCGTCGTTAATATCGTCGTTATTTTGTCATAATCATCGTCGTTAATGTCGTCATTATTATCGTCATTATCATCGTTGTTATCGTCCTTATTATCCTCATAATTATCGTCGTTAATATCGTCGTTATTTTGTCATAATCATCGTCGTTTATATCGTCATTATCATCGTTGTTGTCGTCCTTATTATCCTCATAATTATCGTCGTTAATATCGTCGTTATTTTGTCATAATCATCGTCGTTAATGTTGTCGTTATTATCGTCATTATCATCGTTGTTATCGTCCTTATTATCCTCATAATTATCGTCGTTAATATCGTCGTTATTTTGTCATAATCATCGTCGTTAATGTCGTCGATATTATCGTCATTATCATCGTTGTTATAGTCCTTATTATCCACATAATTATCGTCGTTAATATCGTCGTTATTTTGTCATAATCATCGTTGTTTATATCGTCATTATCATCGTTGTTATCGTCCTTATTATCCTCAAAATTATCGTCGTTAATATCGTCGTTATTTTGTCATAATCATCGTCGTTAATGTCGTCGTTATTATCGTCATTATCATCGTTGTTATCGTCCTTATTATCCTCATAATTATCGTCGTTAATATCGTCGTTATTTTGTCATAATCATCGTCGTTAATGTCGTCGTTATTATCGTCATTATCATCGTTGTTATAGTCCTTATTATCCACATAATTATCGTCGTTAATATCGTCGTTATTTTGTCATAATCATCGTCGTTTATATCGTCATTATCATCGCTGTTATCGTCCTTATTATCCTCATAATTATCGTCGTTAATATCGTCGTTATTTTGTCATAATCATCGTCGTTTATATCGTCATTATCATCGTTGTTATCGTCCTTATCATCCTCATAATTATCGTCGTTAATATCGTCGTTATTTTGTCATAATCATCGTCGTTAATGTCGTCATTATTATCGTCATTATCATCGTTGTTATCGTCCTTATTATCCTCATAATTATCGTCGTTAATATCGTCGTTATTTTGTCATAATCATCGTCGTTTATATCGTCATTATCATCGTTGTTGTCGTCCTTATTATCCTCATAATTATCGTCGTTAATATCGTCGTTATTTTGTCATAATCATCGTCGTTAATGTCGTCGTTATTATCGTCATTATCATCGTTGTTATCGTCCTTATCATCCTCATAATTATCGTCGTTAATATCGTCGTTATTTTGTCATAATCATCGTCGTTAATGTCGTCATTATTATCGTCATTATCATCGTTGTTATCGTCCTTATTATCCTCATAATTATCGTCGTTAATATCGTCGTTATTTTGTCATAATCATCGTCGTTTATATCGTCATTATCATCGTTGTTGTCGTCCTTATTATCCTCATAATTATCGTCGTTAATATCGTCGTTATTTTGTCATAATCATCGTCGTTAATGTCGTCGTTATTATCGTCATTATCATCGTTGTTATCGTCCTTATCATCCTCATAATTATCGTCGTTAATATCGTCGTTATTTTGTCATAATCATCGTCGTTAATGTCGTCATTATTATCGTCATTATCATCGTTGTTATCGTCCTTATTATCCTCATAATTATCGTCGTTAATATCGTCGTTATTTTGTCATAATCATCGTCGTTTATATCGTCATTATCATCGTTGTTGTCGTCCTTATTATCCTCATAATTATCGTCGTTAATATCGTCGTTATTTTGTCATAATCATCGTCGTTAATGTTGTCGTTATTATCGTCATTATCATCGTTGTTATCGTCCTTATTATCCTCATAATTATCGTCGTTAATATCGTCGTTATTTTGTCATAATCATCGTCGTTAATGTCGTCGATATTATCGTCATTATCATCGTTGTTATAGTCCTTATTATCCACATAATTATCGTCGTTAATATCGTCGTTATTTTGTCATAATCATCGTTGTTTATATCGTCATTATCATCGTTGTTATCGTCCTTATTATCCTCAAAATTATCGTCGTTAATATCGTCGTTATTTTGTCATAATCATCGTCGTTAATGTCGTCGTTATTATCGTCATTATCATCGTTGTTATCGTCCTTATTATCCTCATAATTATCGTCGTTAATATCGTCGTTATTTTGTCATAATCATCGTCGTTAATGTCGTCGTTATTATCGTCATTATCATCGTTGTTATAGTCCTTATTATCCACATAATTATCGTCGTTAATATCGTCGTTATTTTGTCATAATCATCGTCGTTTATATCGTCATTATCATCGCTGTTATCGTCCTTATTATCCTCATAATTATCGTCGTTAATATCGTTGTTATTTTGTCATAATCATCGTCGTTTATATCGTCATTATCATCGTTGTTATCGTCCTTATCATCCTCATAATTATCGTCGTTAATATCGTCGTTATTTTGTCATAATCATCGTCGTTAATGTCGTCATTATTATCGTCATTATCATCGTTGTTATCGTCCTTATTATCCTCATAATTATCGTCGTTAATATCGTCGTTATTTTGTCATAATCATCGTCGTTTATATCGTCATTATCATCGTTGTTGTCGTCCTTATTATCCTCATAATTATCGTCGTTAATATCGTCGTTATTTTGTCATAATCATCGTCGTTAATGTCGTCGTTATTATCGTCATTATCATCGTTGTTATCGTCCTTATTATCCTCAAAATTATCGTCGTTAATATCGTCGTTATTTTGTCATAATCATCGTCGTTAATGTCGTCGATATTATCGTCATTATCATCGTTGTTATAGTCCTTATTATCCACATAATTATCGTCGTTAATATCGTCGTTATTTTGTCATAATCATCGTCGTTTATATCGTCATTATCATCGTTGTTATCGTCCTTATTATCCTCAAAATTATCGTCGTTAATATCGTCGTTATTTTGTCATAATCATCGTCGTTAATGTCGTCGTTATTATTGTCATTATCTTCGTTGTTATCGTCATAATTATCATCGTTAATACCGTCGTTATTATTGTCCTTATCTTCTTTTTATCGTCGTATTATCGTCGTTAATATCGTCGTTATTATCGTCGTTATTATCGTCGTTAATATCGTCGTTATTTTGTCATAATCATCGTCGTTTATATCGTCATTATCATCGTTGTTATCGTCCTTATTATCCTCATAATTATCGCCGTTAATATCGTCGTTATTTTGTTATAATCATCGTCGTTAATGTCGTCGTTATTATCGTCATTATCATCGTTGTTATAGTCCTTATTATCCACATAATTATCGTCGTTAATATCGTCGTTATTTTGTCATAATCATCGTCGTTAATGTCGTCGTTATTATTGTCATTATCTTCGTTGTTATCGTCATAATTATCATCGTTAATACCGTCGTTATTATTGTCCTTATCTTCTTTTTATCCTCGTATTATCGTCGTTAATATCGTCGTTATTATCGTCGTTATTATCGTCGTTAATATCGTCGTTAATATCGTCATTATCATCGTTGTTATCGTCCTTATTATCCTCATAATTATCGTCGTTAATATCGTCGTTATTTTGTCATAATCATCGTCGTTAATGTCGTCGTTATTATCGTCATTATCATCGTTGTTATCGTCCTTATTATCCTCAAAATTATCGTCGTTAATATCGTCGTTATTTTGTCATAATCATCGTCGTTAATGTCGTCGTTATTATCGTCATTATCTTCGTTGTTATCGTCATAATTATCATCGTTAATACCGTCGTTATTATTGTCATTATCTTCTTGTTATGTCGTTATTATCGTCGTTAATATCGTCGTTATTATCGTCGTTATTATCGTCGTTAATATCGTCATTATCATCGTTGTTATCGTCCTTATTATCCTCATAATTATCGTCGTTAATATCGTCGTTATTTTGTCATAATCATCGTCGTTAATGTCGTCGTTATTATCGTCATTATCATCGTTGTTATCGTCCTTATTATCCTCAAAATTATCGTCGTTAATATCGTCGTTATTTTGTCATAATCATCGTCGTTAATGTCGTCGTTTTTATCGTCATTATCATCGTTGTTATAGTCCTTATTATCCACATAATTATCGTCGTTAATATCGTCGTTATTTTGTCATAATCATCGTCGTTTTTATCGTCATTATCATCGTTGTTATCGTCCTTATCATCCTCATAATTATCGTCGTTATTATCGTCGTTAATATCGTCGTTATTTTGTCATAATCATCGTCGTTTATATCGTCATTATCATCGTTGTTATCGTCCTTATTATCCTCATAATTATCGCCGTTAATATCGTCGTTATTTTGTTATAATCATCGTCGTTAATGTCGTCGTTATTATCGTCATTATCATCGTTGTTATAGTCCTTATTATCCACATAATTATCGTCGTTAATATCGTCGTTATTTTGTCATAATCATCGTCGTTAATGTCGTCGTTATTATTGTCATTATCTTCGTTGTTATCGTCATAATTATCATCGTTAATACCGTCGTTATTATTGTCCTTATCTTCTTTTTATCGTCGTATTATCGTCGTTAATATCGTCGTTATTATCGTCGTTATTATTGTCGTTAATATCGTCGTTAATATTGTCATTATCATCGTTGTTATCGTCCTTATTATCCTCATAATTATCGTCGTTAATATCGTCGTTATTTTGTCATAATCATCGTCGTTAATGTCGTCGTTATTATCGTCATTATCATCGTTGTTATCGTCCTTATTATCCTCAAAATTATCGTCGTTAATATCGTCGTTATTTTGTCATAATCATCGTCGTTAATGTCGTCGTTATTATCGTCATTATCTTCGTTGTTATCGTCATAATTATCATCGTTAATACCGTCGTTATTATTGTCATTATCTTCTTGTTATGTCGTTATTATCGTCGTTAATATCGTCGTTATTATCGTCGTTATTATCGTCGTTAATATCGTCATTATCATCGTTGTTATCGTCCTTATTATCCTCATAATTATCGTCGTTAATATCGTCGTTATTTTGTCATAATCATCGTCGTTAATGTCGTCGTTATTATCGTCATTATCATCGTTGTTATCGTCCTTATTATCCTCAAAATTATCGTCGTTAATATCGTCGTTATTTTGTCATAATCATCGTCGTTAATGTCGTCGTTTTTATCGTCATTATCATCGTTGTTATAGTCCTTATTATCCACATAATTATCGTCGTTAATATCGTCGTTATTTTGTCATAATCATCGTCGTTTTTATCGTCATTATCATCGTTGTTATCGTCCTTATCATCCTCATAATTATCGTCGTTAATATAGTCGTTATTTTGTCATAATCATCGTCGTTAATGTCGTCCTTATTATCGTCATTATCATCGTTGTTATCGTCCTTATTATCCTCATAATTATCGTCGTTAATATCGTGGTTATTTTGTCATAATCATCGTCGTTTATATCGTCATTATCATCGTTGTTGTCGTCCTTATTATCCTCATAATTATCGTCGTTAATATCGTCGTTATTTTGTCATAATCATCGTCGTTAATGTCGTCGTTATTATCGTCATTATCATCGTTGTTGTCGTCCTTATTATCCTCATAATTATCGTCGTTAATATCGTCGTTATTTTGTCATAATCATCGTCGTTAATGTCGTCGTTATTATCGTCATTATCATCGTTGTTATCGTCCTTATTATCCTCATAATTATCGTCGTTAATATCGTCATTATCATCGTTGTTATAGTCCTTATTATCCACATAATTATCGTCGTTAATATCGTCGTTATTTTGTCATAATCATCGTCGTTTATATCGTCATTATCATCGTTGTTATCGTCCTTATCATCCTCATAATTATCGTCGTTAATATCGTCGTTATTTTGTCATAATCATCGTCGTTAATGTCGTCATTATTATCGTCATTATCATCGTTGTTATCGTCCTTATTATCCTCATAATTATCGTCGTTAATATCGTTGTTATTTTGTCATAATCATCGTCGTTTATATCGTCATTATCATCGTTGTTGTCGTCCTTATTATCCTCATAATTATCGTCGTTAATATCGTCGTTATTTTGTCATAATCATCGTCGTTAATGTTGTCGTTATTATCGTCATTATCATCGTTTTTATCGTCCTTATTATCCTCATAATTATCGTCGTTAATATCGTCGTTATTTTGTCATAATCATCGTCGTTAATGTCGTCGATATTATCGTCATTATCATCGTTGTTATAGTCCTTATTATCCACATAATTATCGTCGTTAATATCGTCGTTATTTTGTCATAATCATCGTTGTTTATATCGTCATTATCATCGTTGTTATCGTCCTTATTATCCTCAAAATTATCGTCGTTAATATCGTCGTTATTTTGTCATAATCATCGTCGTTAATGTCGTCGTTATTATCGTCATTATCATCGTTGTTATCGTCCTTATTATCCTCATAATTATCGTCGTTAATATCGTCGTTATTTTGTCATAATCATCGTCGTTAATGTCGTCGTTATTATCGTCATTATCATCGTTGTTATAGTCCTTATTATCCACATAATTATCGTCGTTAATATCGTCGTTATTTTGTCATAATCATCGTCGTTTATATAGCCATTATCATCGTTGTTGTCGTCCTTATTATCCTCATAATTATCGTCGTTAATATCGTCGTTATTTTGTCATAATCATCGTCGTTAATGTCGTCGTTATTATCGTCATTATCATCGTTGTTATCGTCCTTATTATCCTCATAATTATCGTCGTTAATATCGTCATTATCATCGTTGTTATAGTCCTTATTATCCACATAATTATCGTCGTTAATATCGTCGTTATTTTGTCATAATCATCGTCGTTTATATCGTCATTATCATCGTTGTTATCGTCCTTATTATCCTCATAATTATCGTCGTTAATATCGTCGTTATTTTGTCATAATCATCGTCGTTAATGTCGTCGTTATTATCGTCATTATCTTCGTTGTTATCGTCATAATTATCATCGTTAATACCGTCGTTATTATTGTCATTATCTTCTTGTTATGTCGTTATTATCGTCGTTAATATCGTCGTTATTATCGTCGTTATTATCGTCGTTAATATCGTCATTATCATCGTTGTTATCGTCCTTATTATCCTCATAATTATCGCCGTTAATATCGTCGTTATTTTGTTATAATCATCGTCGTTAATGTCGTCGTTATTATCGTCATTATCATCGTTGTTATAGTCCTTATTATCCACATAATTATCGTCGTTAATATCGTCGTTATTTTGTCATAATCATCGTCGTTAATGTCGTCGTTTTTATCGTCATTATCATCGTTGTTATAGTCCTTATTATCCACATAATTATCGTCGTTAATATCGTCGTTATTTTGTCATAATCATCGTCGTTTTTATCGTCATTATCATCGTTGTTATCGTCCTTATCATCCTCATAATTATCGTCGTTAATATCGTCGTTATTTTGTCATAATCATCGTCGTTAATGTCGTCCTTATTATCGTCATTATCATCGTTGTTATCGTCCTTATTATCCTCATAATTATCGTCGTTAATATCGTCGTTATTTTGTCATAATCATCGTCGTTTATATCGTCATTATCATCGTTGTTGTCGTCCTTATTATCCTCATAATTATCGTCGTTAATATCGTCGTTATTTTGTCATAATCATCGTCGTTAATGTCGTCGTTATTATCGTCATTATCATCGTTGTTGTCGTCCTTATTATCCTCATAATTATCGTCGTTAATATCGTCGTTATTTTGTCATAATCATCGTCGTTAATGTCGTCGTTATTATCGTCATTATCATCGTTGTTATCGTCCTTATTATCCTCATAATTATCGTCGTTAATATCGTCATTATCATCGTTGTTATAGTCCTTATTATCCACATAATTATCGTCGTTAATATCGTCGTTATTTTGTCATAATCATCGTCGTTTATATCGTCATTATCATCGTTGTTATCGTCCTTATCATCCTCATAATTATCGTCGTTAATATCGTCGTTATTTTGTCATAATCATCGTCGTTAATGTCGTCATTATTATCGTCATTATCATCGTTGTTATCGTCCTTATTATCCTCATAATTATCGTCGTTAATATCGTCGTTATTTTGTCATAATCATCGTCGTTTATATCGTCATTATCATCGTTGTTGTCGTCCTTATTATCCTCATAATTATCGTCGTTAATATCGTCGTTATTTTGTCATAATCATCGTCGTTAATGTTGTCGTTATTATCGTCATTATCATCGTTGTTATCGTCCTTATTATCCTCATAATTATCGTCGTTAATATCGTCGTTATTTTGTCATAATCATCGTCGTTAATGTCGTCGATATTATCGTCATTATCATCGTTGTTATAGTCCTTATTATCCACATAATTATCGTCGTTAATATCGTCGTTATTTTGTCATAATCATCGTTGTTTATATCGTCATTATCATCGTTGTTTTCGTCCTTATTATCCTCAAAATTATCGTCGTTAATATCGTCGTTATTTTGTCATAATCATCGTCGTTAATGTCGTCGTTATTATCGTCATTATCATCGTTGTTATCGTCCTTATTATCCTCATAATTATCGTCGTTAATATCGTCGTTATTTTGTCATAATCATCGTCGTTAATGTCGTCGTTATTATCGTCATTATCATCGTTGTTATAGTCCTTATTATCCACATAATTATCGTCGTTAATATCGTCGTTATTTTGTCATAATCATCGTCGTTTATATCGTCATTATCATCGCTGTTATCGTCCTTATTATCCTCATAATTATCGTCGTTAATATCGTCGTTATTTTGTCATAATCATCGTCGTTTATATCGTCATTATCATCGTTGTTATCGTCCTTATCATCCTCATAATTATCGTCGTTAATATCGTCGTTATTTTGTCATAATCATCGTCGTTAATGTCGTCATTATTATCGTCATTATCATCGTTGTTATCGTCCTTATTATCCTCATAATTATCGTCGTTAATATCGTCGTTATTTTGTCATAATCATCGTCGTTTATATCGTCATTATCATCGTTGTTGTCGTCCTTATTATCCTCATAATTATCGTCGTTAATATCGTCGTTATTTTGTCATAATCATCGTCGTTAATGTCGTCGTTATTATCGTCATTATCATCGTTGTTATCGTCCTTATTATCCTCATAATTATCGTCGTTAATATCGTCGTTATTTTGTCATAATCATCGTCGTTAATGTCGTCGATATTATCGTCATTATCATCGTTGTTATAGTCCTTATTATCCACATAATTATCGTCGTTAATATCGTCGTTATTTTGTCATAATCATCGTCGTTTATATCGTCATTATCATCGTTGTTATCGTCCTTATTATCCTCAAAATTATCGTCGTTAATATCGTCGTTATTTTGTCATAATCATCGTCGTTAATGTCGTCGTTATTATTGTCATTATCTTCGTTGTTATCGTCATAATTATCATCGTTAATACCGTCGTTATTATTGTCCTTATCTTCTTTTTATCGTCGTATTATCGTCGTTAATATCGTCGTTATTATCGTCGTTATTATCGTCGTTAATATCGTCGTTAATATCGTCATTATCATCGTTGTTATCGTCCTTATTATCCTCATAATTATCGTCGTTAATATCGTCGTTATTTTGTCATAATCATCGTCGTTAATGTCGTCGTTATTATCGTCATTATCATCGTTGTTATCGTCCTTATTATCCTCAAAATTATCGTCGTTAATATCGTCGTTATTTTGTCATAATCATCGTCGTTAATGTCGTCGTTATTATCGTCATTATCATCGTTGTTATAGTCCTTAATATCCACATAATTATCGTCGTTAATATCGTCGTTATTTTGTCATAATCATCGTCGTTAATGTCGTCGTTATTATCGTCGTTATCATCGTTGTTATAGTACTTATTATCCACATAATTATCGTCGTTAATATCGTCGTTATTTTGTCATAATCATCGTCGTTTATATCGTCATTATCATCGTTGTTATCGTCCTTATTATCCTCATAATTATCGTCGTTAATATCGTCGTTATTTTGTCATAATCATCGTCGTTAATGTCGTCGTTATTATCGTCATTATCATCGTTGTTATCGTCCTTATTATCCTCATAATTATCGTCGTTAATATCGTCGTTATTTTGTCATAATCATCGTCGTTTATATAGCCATTATCATCGTTGTTGTCGTCCTTATTATCCTCATAATTATCGTCGTTAATATCGTCGTTATTTTGTCATAATCATCGTCGTTAATGTCGTCGTTATTATCGTCATTACATCGTTGTTGTCGTCCTTATTATCCTCATAATTATCGTCGTTAATATCGTCGTTATTTTGTCATAATCATCGTCGTTAATGTCGTCGTTATTATCGTCATTATCATCGTTGTTATCGTCCTTATTATCCTCATAATTATCGTCGTTAATATCGTCATTATCATCGTTGTTATAGTCCTTATTATCCACATAATTATCGTCGTTAATATCGTCGTTATTTTGTCATAATCATCGTCGTTTATATCGTCATTATCATCGTTGTTATCGTCCTTATTATCCTCATAATTATCGTCGTTATTTTGTCATAATCATCGTCGTTAATGTCGTCGTTATTATCGTCATTATCTTCGTTGTTATCGTCATAATTATCATCGTTAATACCGTCGTTATTATTGTCATTATCTTCTTGTTATGTCGTTATTATCGTCGTTAATATCGTCGTTATTATCGTCGTTATTATCGTCGTTAATATCGTCATTATCATCGTTGTTATCGTCCTTATTATCCTCATAATTATCGTCGTTAATATCGTCGTTATTTTGTCATAATCATCGTCGTTAATGTCGTCGTTATTATCGTCATTATCATCGTTGTTATAGTCCTTATTATCCACATAATTATCGTCGTTAATATCGTCGTTATTTTGTCATAATCATCGTCGTTTTTATCGTCATTATCATCGTTGTTATCGTCCTTATCATCCTCATAATTATCGTCGTTAATATCGTCGTTATTTTGTCATAATCATCGTCGTTAATGTCGTCATTATTATCGTCATTATCATCGTTGTTATCGTCCTTATTATCCTCATAATTATCGTCGTTAATATCGTCGTTATTTTGTCATAATCATCGTCGTTTATATCGTCATTATCATCGTTGTTATTGTCCTTATCATCCTCATAATTATCGTCGTTAATATCGTCGTTATTTTGTCATAATCATCGTCGTTAATGTCGTCATTATTATCGTCATTATCATCGTTGTTATCGTCCTTATTATCCTCATAATTATCGTCGTTAATATCGTCGTTATTTTGTCATAATCATCGTCGTTTATATCGTCATTATCATCGTTGTTGTCGTCCTTATTATCCTCATAATTATCGTCGTTATTTTGTCATAATCATCGTCGTTAATGTCGTCGTTATTATCGTCATTATCTTCGTTGTTATCGTCATAATTATCATCGTTAATACCGTCGTTATTATTGTCATTATCTTCTTGTTATGTCGTTATTATCGTCGTTAATATCGTCGTTATTATCGTCGTTATTATCGTCGTTAATATCGTCATTATCATCGTTGTTATCGTCCTTATTATCCTCATAATTATCGTCGTTAATATCGTCGTTATTTTGTCATAATCATCGTCGTTAATGTCGTCGTTATTATCGTCATTATCATCGTTGTTATCGTCCTTATTATACTCAAAATTATCGTCGTTAATATCGTCGTTATTTTGTCATAATCATCGTCGTTAATGTCGTCGTTTTTATCGTCATTATCATCGTTGTTATAGTCCTTATTATCCACATAATTATCGTCGTTAATATCGTCGTTATTTTGTCATAATCATCGTCGTTTTTATCGTCATTATCATCGTTGTTATCGTCCTTATCATCCTCATAATTATCGTCGTTAATATCGTCGTTATTTTGTCATAATCATCGTCGTTAATGTCGTCATTATTATCGTCATTATCATCGTTGTTATCGTCCTTATTATCCTCATAATTATCGTCGTTAATATCGTCGTTATTTTGTCATAATCATCGTCGTTTATATCGTCATTATCATCGTTGTTGTCGTCCTTATTATCCTCATAATTATCGTCGTTAATATCGTCGTTATTTTGTCATAATCATCGTCGTTAATGTCGTCGTTATTATCGTCATTATCATCGTTGTTATCGTCCTTATTATCCTCATAATTATCGTCGTTAATATCGTCATTATCATCGTTGTTATAGTCCTTATTATCCACATAATTATCGTCGTTAATATCGTCGTTATTTTGTCATAATCATCGTCGTTTATATCGTCATTATCATCGTTGTTATCGTCCTTATCATCCTCATAATTATCGTCGTTAATATCGTCGTTATTTTGTCATAATCATCGTCGTTAATGTCGTCATTATTATCGTCATTATCATCGTTGTTATCGTCCTTATTATCCTCATAATTATCGTCGTTAATATCGTCGTTATTTTGTCATAATCATCGTCGTTTATATCGTCATTATCATCGTTGTTGTCGTCCTTATTATCCTCATAATTATCGTCGTTAATATCGTCGTTATTTTGTCATAATCATCGTCGTTAATGTCGTCGTTATTATCGTCATTATCATCGTTGTTGTCGTCCTTATTATCCTCATAATTATCGTCGTTAATATCGTCGTTATTTTGTCATAATCATCGTCGTTAATGTCGTCGTTATTATCGTCATTATCATCGTTGTTATCGTCCTTATTATCCTCATAATTATCGTCGTTAATATCGTCATTATCATCGTTGTTATAGTCCTTATTATCCACATAATTATCGTCGTTAATATCGTCGTTATTTTGTCATAATCATCGTCGTTTATATCGTCATTATCATCGTTGTTGTCGTCCTTATTATCCTCATAATTATCGTCGTTAATATCGTCGTTATTTTGTCATAATCATCGTCGTTAATGTTGTCGTTATTATCGTCATTATCATCGTTGTTATCGTCCTTATTATCCTCATAATTATCGTCGTTAATATCGTCGTTATTTTGTCATAATCATCGTCGTTTATATAGCCATTATCATCGTTGTTGTCGTCCTTATTATCCTCATAATTATCGTCGTTAATATCGTCGTTATTTTGTCATAATCATCGTCGTTAATGTCGTCGTTATTATCGTCATTATCATCGTTGTTGTCGTCCTTATTATCCTCATAATTATCGTCGTTAATATCGTCGTTATTTTGTCATAATCATCGTCGTTAATGTCGTCGTTATTATCGTCATTATCATCGTTGTTATCGTCCTTATTATCCTCATAATTATCGTCGTTAATATCGTCATTATCATCGTTGTTATAGTCCTTATTATCCACATAATTATCGTCGTTAATATCGTCGTTATTTTGTCATAATCATCGTCGTTTATATCGTCATTATCATCGTTGTTATCGTCCTTATTATCCTCATAATTATCGTCGTTAATATCGTCGTTATTTTGTCATAATCATCGTCGTTAATGTCGTCGTTATTATCGTCATTATCTTCGTTGTTATCGTCATAATTATCATCGTTAATACCGTCGTTATTATTGTCATTATCTTCTTGTTATGTCGTTATTATCGTCGTTAATATCGTCGTTATTATCGTCGTTATTATCGTCGTTAATATCGTCATTATCATCGTTGTTATCGTCCTTATTATCCTCATAATTATCGTCGTTAATATCGTCGTTATTTTGTCATAATCATCGTCGTTAATGTCGTCGTTATTATCGTCATTATCATCGTTGTTATCGTCCTTATTATCCTCAAAATTATCGTCGTTAATATCGTCGTTATTTTGTCATAATCATCGTCGTTAATGTCGTCGTTTTTATCGTCATTATCATCGTTGTTATAGTCCTTATTATCCACATAATTATCGTCGTTAATATCGTCGTTATTTTGTCATAATCATCGTCGTTTTTATCTTCATTATCATCGTTGTTATCGTCCTTATCATCCTCATAATTATCGTCGTTAATATCGTCGTTATTTTGTCATAATCATCGTCGTTAATGTCGTCATTATTATCGTCATTATCATCGTTGTTATCGTCCTTATTATCCTCATAATTATCGTCGTTAATATCGTCGTTATTTTGTCATAATCATCGTCGTTTATATCGTCATTATCATCGTTGTTGTCGTCCTTATTATCCTCATAATTATCGTCGTTAATATCGTCGTTATTTTGTCATAATCATCGTCGTTAATGTCGTCGTTGTTATCGTCATTATCATCGTTGTTGTCGTCCTTATTATCCTCATAATTATCGTCGTTAATATCGTCGTTATTTTGTCATAATCATCGTCGTTAATGTCGTCGTTATTATCGTCATTATCATCGTTGTTATCGTCCTTATTATCCTCATAATTATCGTCGTTAATATCGTCATTATCATCGTTGTTATAGTCCTTATTATCCACATAATTATCGTCGTTAATATCGTCGTTATTTTGTCATAATCATCGTCGTTAATGTCGTCGTTATTATCGTCGTTATCATCGTTGTTATAGTCCTTATTATCCACATAATTATCGTCGTTAATATCGTCGTTATTTTGTCATAATCATCGTCGTTTATATCGTCATTATCATCGTTGTTATCGTCCTTATTATCCTCATAATTATCGTCGTTAATATCGTCGTTATTTTGTCATAATCATCGTCGTTAATGTCGTCGTTATTATCGTCATTATCATCGTTGTTATCGTCCTTATTATCCTCATAATTATCGTCGTTAATATCGTCGTTATTTTGTCATAATCATCGTCGTTTATATAGCCATTATCATCGTTGTTGTCGTCCTTATTATCCTCATAATTATCGTCGTTAATATCGTCGTTATTTTGTCATAATCATCGTCGTTAATGTCGTCGTTATTATCGTCATTATCATCGTTGTTGTCGTCCTTATTATCCTCATAATTATCGTCGTTAATATCGTCGTTATTTTGTCATAATCATCGTCGTTAATGTCGTCGTTATTATCGTCATTATCATCGTTGTTATCGTCCTTATTATCCTCATAATTATCGTCGTTAATATCGTCATTATCATCGTTGTTATAGTCCTTATTATCCACATAATTATCGTCGTTAATATCGTCGTTATTTTGTCATAATCATCGTCGTTTATATCGTCATTATCATCGTTGTTATCGTCCTTATTATCCTCATAATTATCGTCGTTAATATCGTCGTTATTTTGTCATAATCATCGTCGTTAATGTCGTCGTTATTATCGTCATTATCTTCGTTGTTATCGTCATAATTATCATCGTTAATACCGTCGTTATTATTGTCATTATCTTCTTGTTATGTTGTTATTATCGTCGTTAATATCGTCGTTATTATCGTCGTTATTATCGTCGTTAATATCGTCATTATCATCGTTGTTATCGTCCTTATTATCCTCATAATTATCGTCGTTAATATCGTCGTTATTTTGTCATAATCATCGTCGTTAATGTCGTCGTTATTATCGTCATTATCATCGTTGTTATCGTCCTTATTATCCTCAAAATTATCGTCGTTAATATCGTCGTTATTTTGTCATAATCATCGTCGTTAATGTCGTCGTTTTTATCGTCATTATCATCGTTGTTATAGTCCTTATTATCCACATAATTATCGTCGTTAATATCGTCGTTATTTTGTCATAATCATCGTCGTTTTTATCGTCATTATCATCGTTGTTATCGTCCTTATCATCCTCATAATTATCGTCGTTAATATCGTCGTTATTTTGTCATAATCATCGTCGTTAATGTCGTCATTATTATCGTCATTATCATCGTTGTTATCGTCCTTATTATCCTCAAAATTATCGTCGTTAATATCGTCGTTATTTTGTCATAATCATCGTCGTTAATGTCGTCGTTTTTATCGTCATTATCATCGTTGTTATAGTCCTTATTATCCACATAATTATCGTCGTTAATATCGTCGTTATTTTGTCATAATCATCGTCGTTTTTATCGTCATTATCATCGTTGTTATCGTCCTTATCATCCTCATAATTATCGTCGTTAATATCGTCGTTATTTTGTCATAATCATCGTCGTTAATGTCGTCATTATTATCGTCATTATCATCGTTGTTATCGTCCTTATTATCCTCATAATTATCGTCGTTAATATCGTCGTTATTTTGTCATAATCATCGTCGTTTATATCGTCATTATCATCGTTGTTGTCGTCCTTATTATCCTCATAATTATCGTCGTTAATATCGTCGTTATTTTGTCATAATCATCGTCGTTAATGTCGTCGTTATTATCGTCATTATCATCGTTGTTGTCGTCCTTATTATCCTCATAATTATCGTCGTTAATATCGTCGTTATTTTGTCATAATCATCGTCGTTAATGTCGTCGTTATTATCGTCATTATCATCGTTGTTATCGTCCTTATTATCCTCATAATTATCGTCGTTAATATCGTCATTATCATCGTTGTTATAGTCCTTATTATCCACATAATTATCGTCGTTAATATCGTCGTTATTTTGTCATAATCATCGTCGTTTATATCGTCATTATCATCGTTGTTATCGTCCTTATCATCCTCATAATTATCGTCGTTAATATCGTCGTTATTTTGTCATAATCATCGTCGTTAATGTCGTCATTATTATCGTCATTATCATCGTTGTTATCGTCCTTATTATCCTCATAATTATCGTCGTTAATATCGTCGTTATTTTGTCATAATCATCGTCGTTTATATCGTCATTATCATCGTTGTTGTCGTCCTTATTATCCTCATAATTATCGTCGTTAATATCGTCGTTATTTTGTCATAATCATCGTCGTTAATGTTGTCGTTATTATCGTCATTATCATCGTTGTTATCGTCCTTATTATCCTCATAATTATCGTCGTTAATATCGTCGTTATTTTGTCATAATCATCGTCGTTTATATAGCCATTATCATCGTTGTTGTCGTCCTTATTATCCTCATAATTATCGTCGTTAATATCGTCGTTATTTTGTCATAATCATCGTCGTTAATGTCGTCGTTATTATCGTCATTATCATCGTTGTTGTCGTCCTTATTATCCTCATAATTATCGTCGTTAATATCGTCGTTATTTTGTCATAATCATCGTCGTTAATGTCGTCGTTATTATCGTCATTATCATCGTTGTTAACGTCCTTATTATCCTCATAATTATCGTCGTTAATATCGTCATTATCATCGTTGTTATAGTCCTTATTATCCACATAATTATCGTCGTTAATATCGTCGTTATTTTGTCATAATCATCGTCGTTTATATCGTCATTATCATCGTTGTTATCGTCCTTATTATCCTCATAATTATCGTCGTTAATATCGTCGTTATTTTGTCATAATCATCGTCGTTAATGTCGTCGTTATTATCGTCATTATCTTCGTTGTTATCGTCATAATTATCATCGTTAATACCGTCGTTATTATTGTCATTATCTTCTTGTTATGTCGTTATTATCGTCGTTAATATCGTCGTTATTATCGTCGTTATTATCGTCGTTAATATCGTCATTATCATCGTTGTTATCGTCCTTATTATCCTCATAATTATCGTCGTTAATATCGTCGTTATTTTGTCATAATCATCGTCGTTAATGTCGTCGTTATTATCGTCATTATCATCGTTGTTGTCGTCCTTATTATCCTCATAATTATCGTCGTTAATATCGTCGTTATTTTGTCATAATCATCGTCGTTAATGTCGTCGTTATTATCGTCATTATCATCGTTGTTATCGTCCTTATTATCCTCATAATTATCGTCGTTAATATCGTCATTATCATCGTTGTTATAGTCCTTATTATCCACATAATTATCGTCGTTAATATCGTCGTTATTTTGTCATAATCATCGTCGTTAATGTCGTCGTTATTATCGTCGTTATCATCGTTGTTATAGTCCTTATTATCCACATAATTATCGTCGTTAATATCGTCGTTATTTTGTCATAATCATCGTCGTTTATATCGTCATTATCATCGTTGTTATCGTCCTTATTATCCTCATAATTATCGTCGTTAATATCGTCGTTATTTTGTCATAATCATCGTCGTTAATGTCGTCGTTATTATCGTCATTATCATCGTTGTTATCGTCCTTATTATCCTCATAATTATCGTCGTTAATATCGTCGTTATTTTGTCATAATCATCGTCGTTTATATAGCCATTATCATCGTTGTTGTCGTCCTTATTATCCTCATAATTATCGTCGTTAATATCGTCGTTATTTTGTCATAATCATCGTCGTTAATGTCGTCGTTATTATCGTCATTATCATCGTTGTTGTCGTCCTTATTATCCTCATAATTATCGTCGTTAATATCGTCGTTATTTTGTCATAATCATCGTCGTTAATGTCGTCGTTATTATCGTCATTATCATCGTTGTTATCGTCCTTATTATCCTCATAATTATCGTCGTTAATATCGTCATTATCATCGTTGTTATAGTCCTTATTATCCACATAATTATCGTCGTTAATATCGTCGTTATTTTGTCATAATCATCGTCGTTTATATCGTCATTATCATCGTTGTTATCGTCCTTATTATCCTCATAATTATCGTCGTTAATATCGTCGTTATTTTGTCATAATCATCGTCGTTAATGTCGTCGTTATTATCGTCATTATCTTCGTTGTTATCGTCATAATTATCATCGTTAATACCGTCGTTATTATTGTCATTATCTTCTTGTTATGTCGTTATTATCGTCGTTAATATCGTCGTTATTATCGTCGTTATTATCGTCGTTAATATCGTCATTATCATCGTTGTTATCGTCCTTATTATCCTCATAATTATCGTCGTTAATATCGTCGTTATTTTGTCATAATCATCGTCGTTAATGTCGTCGTTATTATCGTCATTATCATCGTTGTTATCGTCCTTATTATCCTCAAAATTATCGTCGTTAATATCGTCGTTATTTTGTCATAATCATCGTCGTTAATGTCGTCGTTTTTATCGTCATTATCATCGTTGTTATAGTCCTTATTATCCACATAATTATCGTCGTTAATATCGTCGTTATTTTGTCATAATCATCGTCGTTTTTATCGTCACTATCATCGTTGTTATCGTCCTTATCATCCTCATAATTATCGTCGTTAATATCGTCGTTATTTTGTCATAATCATCGTCGTTAATGTCGTCATTATTATCGTCATTATCATCGTTGTTATCGTCCTTATTATCCTCATAATTATCGTCGTTAATATCGTCGTTATTTTGTCATAATCATCGTCGTTTATATCGTCATTATCATCGTTGTTGTCGTCCTTATTATCCTCATAATTATCGTCGTTAATATCGTCGTTATTTTGTCATAATCATCGTCGTTAATGTCGTCGTTATTATCGTCATTATCATCGTTGTTGTCGTCCTTATTATCCTCATAATTATCGTCGTTAATATCGTCATTATCATCGTTGTTATAGTCCTTATTATCCACATAATTATCGTCGTTAATATCGTCGTTATTTTGTCATAATCATCGTCGTTTATATCGTCATTATCATCGTTGTTATCGTCCTTATCATCCTCATAATTATCGTCGTTAATATCGTCGTTATTTTGTCATAATCATCGTCGTTAATGTCGTCATTATTATCGTCATTATCATCGTTGTTATCGTCCTTATTATCCTCATAATTATCGTCGTTAATATCGTCGTTATTTTGTCATAATCATCGTCGTTTATATCGTCATTATCATCGTTGTTGTCGTCCTTATTATCCTCATAATTATCGTCGTTAATATCGTCGTTATTTTGTCATAATCATCGTCGTTAATGTTGTCGTTATTATCGTCATTATCATCGTTGTTATCGTCCTTATTATCCTCATAATTATCGTCGTTAATATCGTCGTTATTTTGTCATAATCATCGTCGTTAATGTCGTCGATATTATCGTCATTATCATCGTTGTTATAGTCCTTATTATCCACATAATTATCGTCGTTAATATCGTCGTTATTTTGTCATAATCATCGTTGTTTATATCGTCATTATCATCGTTGTTATCGTCCTTATTATCCTCATAATTATCGTCGTTAATATCGTCGTTATTTTGTCATAATCATCGTCTTTAATGTCGTCGTTATTATCGTCATTATCATCGTTGTTATCGTCCTTATTATCCTCAAAATTATCGTCGTTAATATCGTCGTTATTTTGTCATAATCATCGTCGTTAATGTCGTCGTTATTATCGTCATTATCATCGTTGTTATAGTCCTTATTATCCACATAATTATCGTCGTTAATATCGTCGTTATTTTGTCATAATCATCGTCGTTAATGTCGTCGTTATTATCGTCATTATCATCGTTGTTATAGTCCTTATTATCCACATAATTATCGTCGTTAATATCGTCGTTATTTTGTCATAATCATCGTCGTTTATATCGTCATTATCATCGTTGTTATCGTCCTTATTATCCTCATAATTATCGTCGTTAATATCGTCGTTATTTTGTCATAATCATCGTCGTTAATGTCGTCATTATTATCGTCATTATCATCGTTGTTATCGTCCTTATTATCCTCATAATTATCGTCGTTAATATCGTCGTTATTTTGTCATAATCATCGTCGTTTATATAGCCATTATCATCGTTGTTGTCGTCCTTATTATCCTCATAATTATCGTCGTTAATATCGTCGTTATTTTGTCATAATCATCGTCGTTAATGTCGTCGTTATTATCGTCATTATCATCGTTGTTGTCGTCCTTATTATCCTCATAATTATCGTCGTTAATATCGTCGTTATTTTGTCATAATCATCGTCGTTAATGTCGTCGTTATTATCGTCATTATCATCGTTGTTATCGTCCTTATTATCCTAATAATTATCGTCGTTAATATCGTCATTATCATCGTTGTTATAGTCCTTATTATCCACATAATTATCGTCGTTAATATCGTCGTTATTTTGTCATAATCATCGTCGTTTATATCGTCATTATCATCGTTGTTATCGTCCTTATTATCCTCATAATTATCGTCGTTAATATCGTCGTTATTTTGTCATAATCATCGTCGTTAATGTCGTCGTTATTATCGTCATTATCTTCGTTGTTATCGTCATAATTATCATCGTTAATACCGTCGTTATTATTGTCATTATCTTCTTGTTATGTCGTTATTATCGTCGTTAATATCGTCGTTATTATCGTCTTTATTATCGTCGTTAATATCGTCATTATCATCGTTGTTATCGTCCTTATTATCCTCATAATTATCGTCGTTAATATCGTCGTTATTTTGTCATAATCATCGTCGTTAATGTCGTCGTTATTATCGTCATTATCATCGTTGTTATCGTCCTTATTATCCTCAAAATTATCGTCGTTAATATCGTCGTTATTTTGTCATAATCATCGTCGTTAATGTCGTCGTTTTTATCGTCATTATCATCGTTGTTATAGTCCTTATTATCCACATAATTATCGTCGTTAATATCGTCGTTATTTTGTCATAATCATCGTCGTTTTTATCGTCATTATCATCGTTGTTATCGTCCTTATCATCCTCATAATTATCGTCGTTAATATCGTCGTTATTTTGTCATAATCATCGTCGTTAATGTCGTCATTATTATCGTCATTATCATCGTTGTTATCGTCCTTATTATCCTCATAATTATCGTCGTTAATATCGTCGTTATTTTGTCATAATCATCGTCGTTTATATCGTCATTATCATCGTTGTTGTCGTCCTTATTATCCTCATAATTATCGTCGTTAATATCGTCGTTATTTTGTCATAATCATCGTCGTTAATGTCGTCGTTATTATCGTCATTATCATCGTTGTTGTCGTCCTTATTATCCTCATAATTATCGTCGTTAATATCGTCGTTATTTTGTCATAATCATCGTCGTTAATGTCGTCGTTATTATCGTCATTATCATCGTTGTTATCGTCCTTATTATCCTCATAAATATCGTCGTTAATATCGTCATTATCATCGTTGTTATAGTCCTTATTATCCACATAATTATCGTCGTTAATATCGTCGTTATTTTGTCATAATCATCGTCGTTTATATCGTCATTATCATCGTTGTTATCGTCCTTATCATCCTCATAATTATCGTCGTTAATATCGTCGTTATTTTGTCATAATCATCGTCGTTAATGTCGTCATTATTATCGTCATTATCATCGTTGTTATCGTCCTTATTATCCTCATAATTATCGTCGTTAATATCGTCGTTATTTTGTCATAATCATCGTCGTTTATATCGTCATTATCATCGTTGTTGTCGTCCTTATTATCCTCATAATTATCGTCGTTAATATCGTCGTTATTTTGTCATAATCATCGTCGTTAATGTTGTCGTTATTATCGTCATTATCATCGTTGTTATCGTCCTTATTATCCTCATAATTATCGTCGTTAATATCGTCGTTATTTTGTCATAATCATCGTCGTTAATGTCGTCGATATTATCGTCATTATCATCGTTGTTATAGTCCTTATTATCCACATAATTATCGTCGTTAATATCGTCGTTATTTTGTCATAATCATCGTTGTTTATATCGTCATTATCATCGTTGTTATCGTCCTTATTATCCTCAAAATTATCGTCGTTAATATCGTCGTTATTTTGTCATAATCATCGTCGTTAATGTCGTCGTTATTATCGTCATTATCATCGTTGTTATCGTCCTTATTATCCTCATAATTATCGTCGTTAATATCGTCGTTATTTTGTCATAATCATCGTCGTTAATGTCGTCGTTATTATCGTCATTATCATCGTTGTTATAGTCCTTATTATCCACTTAATTATCGTCGTTAATATCGTCGTTATTTTGTCATAATCATCGTCGTTTATATCGTCATTATCATCGCTGTTATCGTCCTTATTATCCTCATAATTATCGTCGTTAATATCGTCGTTATTTTGTCATAATCATCGTCGTTTATATCGTCATTATCATCGTTGTTATCGTCCTTATCATCCTCATAATTATCGTCGTTAATATCGTCGTTATTTTGTCATAATCATCGTCGTTAATGTCGTCATTATTATCGTCATTATCATCGTTGTTATCGTCCTTATTATCCTCATAATTATCGTCGTTAATATCGTCGTTATTTTGTCATAATCATCGTCGTTTATATCGTCATTATCATCGTTGTTGTCGTCCTTATTATCCTCATAATCATCGTCGTTAATATCGTCGTTATTTTGTCATAATCATCGTCGTTAATGTCGTCGTTATTATCGTCATTATCATCGTTGTTATCGTCCTTATTATCCTCATAATTATCGTCGTTAATATCGTCGTTATTTTGTCATAATCATCGTCGTTAATGTCGTCGATATTATCGTCATTATCATCGTTGTTATAGTCCTTATTATCCTCAAAATTATCGTCGTTAATATCGTCGTTATTTTGTCATAATCATCGTCGTTAATGTCGTCGTTATTATCGTCATTATCATCGTTGTTATCGTCCTTATTATCCTCAAAATTATCGTCGTTAATATCGTCGTTATTTTGTCATAATCATCGTCGTTAATGTCGTCGTTATTATCGTCATTATCATCGTTGTTATAGTCCTTATTATCCACATAATTATCGTCGTTAATATCGTCGTTATTTTGTCATAATCATCGTCGTTTATATCGTCATTATCATCGTTGTTATCGTCCTTATTATCCTCATAATTATCGTCGTTAATATCGTCGTTATTTTGTCATAATCATCGTCGTTAATGTCGTCGTTATTATCGTCATTATCATCGTTGTTATAGTCCTTATTATCCACATAATTATCGTCGTTAATATCGTCGTTATTTTGTCATAATCATCGTCGTTTATATCGTCATTATCATCGTTGTTATCGTCCTTATTATCCTCATAATTATCGTCGTTAATATCGTCGTTATTTTGTCATAATCATCGTCGTTAATGTCGTCGTTATTATCGTCATTATCATCGTTGTTATCGTCCTTATTATCCTCATAATTATCGTCGTTAATATCGTCGTTATTTTGTCATAATCATCGTCGTTTATATCGTCATTATCATCGTTGTTATCGTCCTTATTATCCTCAAAATTATCGTCGTTAATATCGTCGTTATTTTGTTATAATCATCGTCGTTAATGTCGTCGTTATTATCGTCATTATCATCGTTGTTATCGTCCTTATTATCCTCATAATTATCGTCGTTAATATCGTCGTTATTTTGTCATAATCATCGTCGTTAATGTCGTCGTTATTATCGTCATTATCATCGTTGTTATAGTCCTTGTTATCCACATAATTATCGTCGTTATTTTGTCATAATCATCGTCGTTTATATCGTCATTATCATCGTTGTTATCGTCCTTATTATCCTCATAATTATCGTCGTTAATATCGTCGTTATTTTGTCATAATCATCGACGTTAATGTCGTCGTTATTATCGTCATTATCATCGTTGTTATCGTCCTTATTATCCTCAAAATTATCGTCGTTATTATCGTCGTTATTTTGTCATAATCATCGTCGTTAATGTCGTCGTTATTATCGTCATTATCATCGTTGTTATCGTCCTTATTATCCTCATAATTATCGTCGTTAATATCGTCGTTATTTTGTCATAATCATCGTCGTTAATGTCGTCATTATCATCGTTGTTATCGTCCTTATTATCCTCATAATTATCGTCGTTAATATCGTCGTTATTTTGTCATAATCATCGTCGTTAATGTCGTCGTTATTATCGTCATTATCTTCGTTGTTATCGTCATAATTATCATCGTTAATACCGTCGTTATTATTGTCATTATCTTCTTGTTATGTCGTTATTATCGTCGTTAATATCGTCGTTATTATCGTCGTTATTATCGTCGTTAATATCGTCATTATCATCGTTGTTATCGTCCTTATTATCCTCATAATTATCGTCGTTAATATCGTCGTTATTTTGTCATAATCATCGTCGTTAATGTCGTCGTTATTATCGTCATTATCATCGTTGTTATCGTCCTTATTATCCTCAAAATTATCGTCGTTAATATCGTCGTTATTTTGTCATAATCATCGTCGTTAATGTCGTCGTTTTTATCGTCATTATCATCGTTGTTATAGTCCTTATTATCCACATAATTATCGTCGTTAATATCGTCGTTATTTTGTCATAATCATCGTCGTTTTTATCGTCATTATCATCGTTGTTATCGTCCTTATCATCCTCATAATTATCGTCGTTAATATCGTCGTTATTTTGTCATAATCATCGTCGTTAATGTCGTCATTATTATCGTCATTATCATCGTTGTTATCGTCCTTATTATCCTCATAATTATCGTCGTTAATATCGTCGTTATTTTGTCATAATCATCGTCGTTTATATCGTCATTATCATCGCTGTTATCGTCCTTATTATCCTCATAATTATCGTCGTTAATATTGTTGTAATTTTGTCATAATCATCGACGTTAATGTCGTCGTTATTATCGTCATTATCATCGTTGTTATCGTCCTTATTATCCTCAAAATTATCGTCGTTAATATCGTCGTTATTTTGTCATAATCATCGTCGTTAATGTCGTCGTTATTATCGTCATTATCATCGTTGTTATCGTCCTTATTATCCTCATAATTATCGTCGTTAATATCGTCGTTATTTTGTCATAATCATCGTCGTTTATATCGTCATTATCATCGTTGTTATCGTCCTTATTATCCTCATAATTATCGTCGTTAATATCGTCGTTATTTTGTCATAATCATCGTCGTTAATGTCGTCGTTATTATCGTCATTATCATCGTTGTTATCGTCCTTATTATCCTCATAATTATCGTCGTTAATATCGTCGTTATTTTGTCATAATCATCGTCGTTTATATCGTCATTATCATCGTTGTTATCGTCCTTATTATCCTCAAAATTATCGTCGTTAATATCGTCGTTATTTTGTTATAATCATCGTCGTTAATGTCGTCGTTATTATCGTCATTATCATCGTTGTTATCGTCCTTATTATCCTCATAATTATCGTCGTTAATATCGTCGTTATTTTGTCATAATCATCGTCGTTAATGTCGTCGTTATTATCGTCATTATCATCGTTGTTATAGTCCTTGTTATCCACATAATTATCGTCGTTATTTTGTCATAATCATCGTCGTTTATATCGTCATTATCATCGTTGTTATCGTCCTTATTATCCTCATAATTATCGTCGTTAATATCGTCGTTATTTTGTCATAATCATCGACGTTAATGTCGTCGTTATTATCGTCATTATCATCGTTGTTATCGTCCTTATTATCCTCAAAATTATCGTCGTTATTATCGTCGTTATTTTGTCATAATCATCGTCGTTAATGTCGTCGTTATTATCGTCATTATCATCGTTGTTATCGTCCTTATTATCCTCATAATTATCGTCGTTAATATCGTCGTTATTTTGTCATAATCATCGTCGTTAATGTCGTCATTATCATCGTTGTTATCGTCCTTATTATCCTCATAATTATCGTCGTTAATATCGTCGTTATTTTGTCATAATCATCGTCGTTAATGTCGTCGTTATTATCGTCATTATCTTCGTTGTTATCGTCATAATTATCATCGTTAATACCGTCGTTATTATTGTCATTATCTTCTTGTTATGTCGTTATTATCGTCGTTAATATCGTCGTTATTATCGTCGTTATTATCGTCGTTAATATCGTCATTATCATCGTTGTTATCGTCCTTATTATCCTCATAATTATCGTCGTTAATATCGTCGTTATTTTGTCATAATCATCGTCGTTAATGTCGTCGTTATTATCGTCATTATCATCGTTGTTATCGTCCTTATTATCCTCAAAATTATCGTCGTTAATATCGTCGTTATTTTGTCATAATCATCGTCGTTAATGTCGTCGTTTTTATCGTCATTATCATCGTTGTTATAGTCCTTATTATCCACATAATTATCGTCGTTAATATCGTCGTTATTTTGTCATAATCATCGTCGTTTTTATCGTCATTATCATCGTTGTTATCGTCCTTATCATCCTCATAATTATCGTCGTTAATATCGTCGTTATTTTGTCATAATCATCGTCGTTAATGTCGTCATTATTATCGTCATTATCATCGTTGTTATCGTCCTTATTATCCTCATAATTATCGTCGTTAATATCGTCGTTATTTTGTCATAATCATCGTCGTTTATATCGTCATTATCATCGCTGTTATCGTCCTTATTATCCTCATAATTATCGTCGTTAATATTGTTGTAATTTTGTCATAATCATCGACGTTAATGTCGTCGTTATTATCGTCATTATCATCGTTGTTATCGTCCTTATTATCCTCAAAATTATCGTCGTTAATATCGTCGTTATTTTGTCATAATCATCGTCGTTAATGTCGTCGTTATTATCGTCATTATCATCGTTGTTATCGTCCTTATTATCCTCATAATTATCGTCGTTAATATCGTCGTTATTTTGTCATAATCATCGTCGTTAATGTCGTCATTATCATCGTTGTTATCGTCCTTATTATCCTCATAATTATCGTCGTTAATATCGTCGTTATTTTTTCATAATCATCGTCGTTAATGTCGTCGTTATTATCGTCATTATCATCGTTGTTATAGTCCTTATTATCCACATAATTATCGTCGTTAATATCGTCGTTATTTTGTTATAATCATCGTCGTTAATGTCGTCGTTATTATCGTCATTATCATCGTTGTTATCGTCCTTATTATCCTCATAATTATCGTCGTTAATATCGTCGTTATTTTGTCATAATCATCGTCGTTAATGTCGTCGTTATTATCGTCATTATCATCGTTGTTATAGTCCTTGTTATCCACATAATTATCGTCGTTATTTTGTCATAATCATCGTCGTTTATATCGTCATTATCATCGTTGTTATCGTCCTTATTATCCTCATAATTATCGTCGTTAATATCGTCGTTATTTTGTCATAATCATCGACGTTAATGTCGTCGTTATTATCGTCATTATCATCGTTGTTATCGTCCTTATTATCCTCAAAATTATCGTCGTTAATATCGTCGTTATTTTGTCATAATCATCGTCGTTAATGTCGTCGTTATTATCGTCATTATCATCGTTGTTATCGTCCTTATTATCCTCATAATTATCGTCGTTAATATCGTCGTTATTTTGTCATAATCATCGTCGTTAATGTCGTCATTATCATCGTTATTATCGTCCTTATTATCCTCATAATTATCGTCGTTAATATCGTCGTTATTTTGTCATAATCATCGTCGTTAATGTCGTCGTTATTATCGTCATTATCTTCGTTGTTATCGTCATAATTATCATCGTTAATACCGTCGTTATTATTGTCATTATCTTCTTGTTATGTCGTTATTATCGTCGTTAATATCGTCGTTATTATCGTCGTTATTATCGTCGTTAATATCGTCATTATCATCGTTGTTATCGTCCTTATTATCCTCATAATTATCGTCGTTAATATCGTCGTTATTTTGTCATAATCATCGTCGTTAATGTCGTCGTTATTATCGTCATTATCATCGTTGTTATCGTCCTTATTATCCTCAAAATTATCGTCGTTAATATCGTCGTTATTTTGTCATAATCATCGTCGTTAATGTCGTCGTTATTATCGTCATTATCATCGTTGTTATCGTCCTTATTATCCTCATAATTATCGTCGTTAATATCGTCGTTATTTTGTCATAATCATCGTCGTTAATGTCGTCATTATCATCGTTGTTATCGTCCTTATTATCCTCATAATTATCGTCGTTAATATCGTCGTTATTTTTTCATAATCATCGTCGTTAATGTCGTCGTTATTATCGTCATTATCATCGTTGTTATAGTCCTTATTATCCACATAATTATCGTCGTTAATATCGTCGTTATTTTGTCATAATCATCGTCGTTTATATCGTCATTATCATCGTTGTTATCGTCCTTATTATCCTCAAAATTATCGTCGTTAATATCGTCGTTATTTTGTCATAATCATCGTCGTTAATGTCGTCGTTATTATTGTCATTATCTTCGTTGTTATTGTCATAATTATCATCGTTAATACCGTCGTTATTATTGTCCTTATCTTCTTTGTATCGTCGTATTATCGTCGTTAATATCGTCGTTATTATCGTCGTTATTATCGTCGTTAATATCGTCGTTAATATCGTCATTATCATCGTTGTTATCGTCCTTATTATCCTCATAATTATCGTCGTTAATATCGCCGTTATTTTGTCATAATCATCGTCGTTAATGTCGTCGTTATTATCGTCATTATCATCGTTGTTATCGTCCTTATTATCCACATAATTATCGTCGTTAATATCGTCGTTATTTTGTCATAATCATCGTCGTTTATATCGTCATTATCATCGTTGTTATCGTCCTTATTATCCTCATAATTATCGTCGTTAATATCGTCGTTATTTTGTCATAATCATCGTCGTTAATGTCGTCGTTATTATCGTCATTATCATCGTTGTTATCGTCCTTATTATCCTCATAATTATCGTCGTTAATATCGTCGTTATTTTGTCATAATCATCGTCGTTTATATAGCCATTATCATCGTTGTTGTCGTCCTTATTATCCTCATAATTATCGTCGTTAATATCGTCGTTATTTTGTCATAATCATCGACGTTAATGTCGTCGTTATTATCGTCATTATCATCGTTGTTATCGTCCTTATTATCCTCAAAATTATCGTCGTTAATATCGTCGTTATTTTGTCATAATCATCGTCGTTAATGTCGTCGTTATTATCGTCATTATCATCGTTGTTATCGTCCTTATTATCCTCATAATTATCGTCGTTAATATCGTCGTTATTTTGTCATAATCATCGTCGTTAATGTCGTCATTATCATCGTTGTTATCGTCCTTATTATTTTCATAATTATCGTCGTTAATATCGTCGTTATTTTGTCATAATCATCGTCGTTAATGTCGTCGTTATTATCGTCATTATCATCGTTGTTATAGTCCTTATTATCCACATAATTATCGTCGTTAATATCGTCGTTATTTTGTCATAATCATCGTCGTTTATATCGTCATTATCATCGTTGTTATCGTCCTTATTATCCTCAAAATTATCGTCGTTAATATCGTCGTTATTTTGTCATAATCATCGTCGTTAATGTCGTCGTTATTATTGTCATTATCTTCGTTGTTATCGTCATAATTATCATCGTTAATACCGTCGTTATTATTGTCCTTATCTTCTTTTTATCGTCGTATTATCGTCGTTAATATCGTCGTTATTATCGTCGTTATTATCGTCGTTAATATCGTCGTTAATATCGTCATTATCATCGTTGTTATCGTCCTTATTATCCTCATAATTATCGTCGTTAATATCGTCGTTATTTTGTCATAATCATCGTCGTTAATGTCGTCGTTATTATCGTCATTATCATCGTTGTTATCGTCCTTATTATCCTCATAATTATCGTCGTTAATATCGTCGTTATTTTGTCATAATCATCGTCGTTAATGTCGTCGTTATTATCGTCATTATCATCGTTGTTATCGTCCTTATTATCCTCATAATTATCGTCGTTAATATCGTCGTTATTTTGTCATAATCATCGTCGTTAATGTCGTCGTTATTATCGTCATTATCATCGTTGTTATCGTCCTTATTATCCTCAAAATTATCGTCGTTAATATCGTCGTTATTTTGTCATAATCATCGTCGTTAATGTCGTCGTTTTTATCGTCATTATCATCGTTGTTATAGTCCTTATTATCCACATAATTATCGTCGTTAATATCGTCGTTATTTTGTCATAATCATCGTCGTTTTTATCGTCATTATCATCGTTGTTATCGTCCTTATCATCCTCATAATTATCGTCGTTAATATCGTCGTTATTTTGTCATAATCATCGTCGTTAATGTCGTCATTATTATCGTCATTATCATCGTTGTTATCGTCCTTATTATCCTCATAATTATCGTCGTTAATATCGTCGTTATTTTGTCATAATCATCGTCGTTTATATCGTCATTATCATCGTTGTTGTCGTCCTTATTATCCTCATAATTATCGTCGTTAATATCGTCGTTATTTTGTCATAATCATCGTCGTTAATGTTGTCGTTATTATCGTCATTATCATCGTTGTTATCGTCCTGATTATCCTCATAATTATCGTCGTTATTTTGTCATAATCATCGTCGTTAATGTCGTCGTTATTATCGTCATTATCATCGTTGTTATAGTCCTTATTATCCACATAATTATCGTCGTTAATATCGTCGTTATTTTGTCATAATCATCGTCGTTTATATCGTCATTATCATCGCTGTTATCGTCCTTATTATCCTTATAATTATCGTCGTTAATATCGTCGTTATTTTGTCATAATCATCGACGTTAATGTCGTCGTTATTATCGTCATTATCATCGTTGTTATCGTCCTTATTATCCTCAAAATTATCGTCGTTAATATCGTCGTTATTTTGTCATAATCATCGTCGTTAATGTCGTCGTTATTATCGTCATTATCATCGTTGTTATCGTCCTTATTATCCTCATAATTATCGTCGTTAATATCGTCGTTATTTTGTCATAATCATCGTCGTTAATGTCGTCATTATCATCGTTGTTATCGTCCTTATTATCCTCATAATTATCGTCGTTAATATCGTCGTTATTTTGTCATAATCATCGTCGTTAATGTCGTCGTTATTATCGTCATTATCATCGTTGTTATAGTCCTTATTATCCACATAATTATCGTCGTTAATATCGTCGTTATTTTGTCATAATCATCGTCGTTTATATCGTCATTATCATCGTTGTTATCGTCCTTATTATCCTCAAAATTATCGTCGTTAATATCGTCGTTATTTTGTCATAATCATCGTCGTTAATGTCGTCGTTATTATTGTCATTATCTTCGTTGTTATCGTCATAATTATCATCGTTAATACCGTCGTTATTATTGCCCTTATCTTCTTTTTATCGTCGTATTATCGTCGTTAATATCGTCGTTATTATCGTCGTTATTATCGTCGTTAATATCGTCGTTAATATCGTCATTATCATCGTTGTTATCGTCCTTATTATCCTCATAATTATCGTCGTTAATATCGTCGTTATTTTGTCATAATCATCGTCGTTAATGTCGTCGTTATTATCGTCATTATCATCGTTGTTATCGTCCTTATTATCCACATAATTATCGTCGTTAATATCGTCGTTATTTTGTCATAATCATCGTCGTTTATATCGTCATTATCATCGTTGTTATCGTCCTTATTATCCTCATAATTATCGTCGTTAATATCGTCGTTATTTTGTCATAATCATCGTCGTTAATGTCGTCGTTATTATCGTCTTTATCATCGTTGATATCGTCCTTATTATCCTCATAATTATCGTCGTTAATATCGTCGTTATTTTGTCATAATCATCGTCGTTTATATAGCCATTATCATCGTTGTTGTCGTCCTTATTATCCTCATAATTATCGTCGTTAATATCGTCGTTATTTTATCATAATCATCGACGTTAATGTCGTCGTTATTATCGTCATTATCATCGTTGTTATCGTCCTTATTATCCTCAAAATTATCGTCGTTAATATCGTCGTTATTTTGTCATAATCATCGTCGTTAATGTCGTCGTTATTATCGTCATTATCATCGTTGTTATCGTCCTTATTATCCTCATAATTATCGTCGTTAATATCGTCGTTATTTTGTCATAATCATCGTCGTTAATGTCGTCATTATCATCGTTGTTATCGTCCTTATTATCCTCATAATTATCGTCGTTAATATCGTCGTTATTTTGTCATAATCATCGTCGTTAATGTCGTCGTTATTATCGTCATTATCATCGTTGTTATAGTCCTTATTATCCACATAATTATCGTCGTTAATATCGTCGTTATTTTGTCATAATCATCGTCGTTTATATCGTCATTATCATCGTTGTTATCGTCCTTATTATCCTCAAAATTATCGTCGTTAATATCGTCGTTATTTTGTCATAATCATCGTCGTTAATGTCGTCGTTATTATTGTCATTATCTTCGTTGTTATCGTCATAATTATCATCGTTAATACCGTCGTTATTATTGTCCTTATCTTCTTTTTATCGTCGTATTATCGTCGTTAATATCGTCGTTATTATCGTCGTTATTATCGTCGTTAATATCGTCGTTAATATAGTCATTATCATCGTTGTTATCGTCCTTATTATCCTCATAATTATCGTCGTTAATATCGTCGTTATTTTGTCATAATCATCGTCGTTTATATAGCCATTATCATCGTTGTTGTCGTCCTTATTATCCTCATAATTATCGTCGTTAATATCGTCGTTATTTTGTCATAATCATCGTCGTTAATGTCGTCGTTATTATCGTCATTATCATCGTTGTTGTCGTCCTTATTATCCTCATAATTATCGTCGTTAATATCGTCGTTATTTTGTCATAATCATCGTCGTTAATGTCGTCGTTATTACCGTCATTATCATCGTTGTTATCGTCCTTATTATCCTCATAATTATCGTCGTTAATATCGTCATTATCATCGTTGTTATAGTCCTTATTATCCACATAATTATCGTCGTTAATATCGTCGTTATTTTGTTATAATCATCGTCGTTAATGTCGTCGTTATTATCGTCACTATCATCGTTGTTATCGTCCTTATTATCCTCATAATTATCGTCGTTAATATCGTCGTTAATTTGTCATAATCATCGTCGTTAATGTCGTCGTTATTATCGTCATTATCATCGTGTTATCGTCCTTATTATCCTCAAAATTATCGTTGTTAATATCGTCGTTATTTTGTCATAATCATCGTCGTTAATGTCGTCGTTATTATCGTCATTATCATCGTTGTTATAGTCCTTATTATCCACATAATTATCGTCCTTAATATCGTCGTTATTTTGTCATAATCATCGTCGTTTATATCGTCATTATCATCGTTGTTATCGTCCTTATTATCCTCATAATTATCGTCGTTAATATCGTCGTTATTTTGTCATAATCATCGTCGTTAATGTCGTCGTTATTATCGTCATTATCATCGTTGTTATCGTCTTTATTATCCTCATAATTATCGTCGTTAATATCGTCGTTATTTTGTCATAATCATCGTCGTTTATATCGTCATTATCATCGTTGTTGTCGTCCTTATTATCCTCATAATTATCGTCGTTAATATCGTCGTTATTTTGTCATAATCATCGTCGTTAATGTCGTCGTTATTATCGTCATTATCATCGTTGTTATCGTCCTTATTATCCTCATAATTATCGTCGTTAATATCGTCGTTATTTTGTCATAATCATCGTCGTTAATGTCGTCGTTATTATCGTCATTATCATCGTTGTTATAGTCCTTATTATCCACATAATTATCGTCGTTAATATCGTCGTTATTTTGTCATAATCATCGTCGTTTATATCGTCATTATCATCGCTGTTATCGTCCTTATTATCCTCATAATTATCGTCGTTAATATCGTCGTTATTTTGTCATAATCATCGACGTTAATGTCGTCGTTATTATCGTCATTATCATCGTTGTTATCGTCCTTATTATCCTCAAAATTATCGTCGTTAATATCGTCGTTATTTTGTCATAATCATCGTCGTTAATGTCGTCGTTATTATCGTCATTATCATCGTTGTTATCGTCCTTATTATCCTCATAATTATCGTCGTTAATATCGTCGTTATTTTGTCATAATCATCGTCGTTAATGTAGTCATTATCATCGTTGTTATCGTCCTTATTATCCTCATAATTATCGTCGTTAATATCGTCGTTATTTTGTCATAATCATCGTCGTTAATGTCGTCGTTATTATCGTCATTATCATCGTTGTTATAGTCCTTATTATCCACATAATTATCGTCGTTAATATCGTCGTTATTTTGTCATAATCATCGTCGTTAATGTCGTCGTTATTATCGTCATTATCATCGTTGTTATCGTCCTTATTATCCTCAAAATTATCGTCGTTAATATCGTCGTTATTTTGTCATAATCATCGTCGTTAATGTCGTCGTTATTATCGTCATTATCATCGTTGTTATAGTCCTTATTATCCACATAATTATCGTCGTTATTATCGTCGTTATTTTGTCATAATCATCGTCGTTTATATCGTCATTATCATCGCTGTTATCGTCCTTATTATCCTCATAATTATCGTCGTTAATATCGTCGTTATTTTGTCATAATCATCGACGTTAATGTCGTCGTTATTATCGTCATTATCATCGTTGTTATCGTCCTTATTATCCTCAAAATTATCGTCGTTAATATCGTCGTTATTTTGTCATAATCATCGTCGTTAATGTCGTCGTTATTATCGTCATTATCATCGTTGTTATCGTCCTTATTATCCTCATAATTATCGTCGTTAATATCGTCGTTATTTTGTCATAATCATCGTCGTTAATGTAGTCATTATCATCGTTGTTATCGTCCTTATTATCCTCATAATTATCGTCGTTAATATCGTCGTTATTTTGTCATAATCATCGTCGTTAATGTCGTCGTTATTATCGTCATTATCATCGTTGTTATAGTCCTTATTATCCACATAATTATCGTCGTTAATATCGTCGTTATTTTGTCATAATCATCGTCGTTTATATCGTCATTATCATCGTTGTTATCGTCCTTATTATCCTCAAAATTATCGTCGTTAATATCGTCGTTATTTTGTCATAATCATCGTCGTTAATGTCGTCGTTATTATCGTCATTATCATCGTTGTTGTCGTCCTTATTATCCTCATAATTATCGTCGTTAATATCGTCGTTATTTTGTCATAATCATCGTCGTTAATGTCGTCGTTATTATCGTCATTATCATCGTTGTTATCGTCCTTATTATCCTCATAATTATCGTCGTTAATATCGTCATTATCATCGTTGTTATAGTCCTTATTATCCACATAATTATC
Organism: Dolichovespula media; assembly: GCA_911387685.1. NCBI lineage: Eukaryota > Metazoa > Arthropoda > Insecta > Hymenoptera > Vespidae > Dolichovespula > Dolichovespula media. Next base: position 18,345 of record CAJVQJ010000019.1, on the reverse strand, counting down.
GTCGTAATATCGTCGTTATTTTGTTATAATCATCGTCGTTAATGTCGTCGTTATTATCGTCACTATCATCGTTGTTATCGTCCTTATTATCCTCATAATTATCGTCGTTAATATCGTCGTTATTTTGTCATAATCATCGTCGTTAATGTCGTCGTTATTATCGTCATTATCATCGTTGTTATAGTCCTTGTTATCCACATAATTATCGTCGTTATTTTGTCATAATCATCGTCGTTTATATCGTCATTATCATCGTTGTTATCGTCCTTATTATCCTCATAATTATCGTCGTTAATATCGTCGTTATTTTGTCATAATCATCGACGTTAATGTCGTCGTTATTATCGTCATTATCATCGTTGTTATCGTCCTTATTATCCTCAAAATTATCGTCGTTAATATCGTCGTTATTTTGTCATAATCATCGTCGTTAATGTCGTCGTTATTATCGTCATTATCATCGTTGTTATCGTCCTTATTATCCTCATAATTATCGTCGTTAATATCGTCGTTATTTTGTCATAATCATCGTCGTTAATGTCGTCATTATCATCGTTGTTATCGTCCTTATTATCCTCATAATTATCGTCGTTAATATCGTCGTTATTTTGTCATAATCATCGTCGTTTATATCGTCATTATCATCGTTGTTATCGTCCTTATTATCCTCATAATTATCGTCGTTAATATCGTCGTTATTTTGTCATAATCATCGTCGTTAATGTCGTCGTTATTATCGTCATTATCATCGTTGTTATCGTCTTTATTATCCTCATAATTATCGTCGTTAATATCGTCGTTATTTTGTCATAATCATCGTCGTTTATATCGTCATTATCATCGTTGTTGTCGTCCTTATTATCCTCATAATTATCGTCGTTAATATCGTCGTTATTTTGTCATAATCATCGTCGTTAATGTCGTCGTTATTATCGTCATTATCATCGTTGTTATCGTCCTTATTATCCTCATAATTATCGTCGTTAATATCGTCGTTATTTTGTCATAATCATCGTCGTTAATGTCGTCGTTATTATCGTCATTATCATCGTTGTTATAGTCCTTATTATCCACATAATTATCGTCGTTAATATCGTCGTTATTTTGTCATAATCATCGTCGTTCATATCGTCATTATCATCGCTGTTATCGTCCTTATTATCCTCATAATTATCGTCGTTAATATCGTCGTTATTTTGTCATAATCATCGACGTTAATGTCGTCGTTATTATCGTCATTATCATCGTTGTTATCGTCCTTATTATCCTCAAAATTATCGTCGTTAATATCGTCGTTATTTTGTCATAATCATCGTCGTTAATGTCGTCGTTATTATCGTCATTATCATCGTTGTTATCGTCCTTATTATCCTCATAATTATCGTCGTTAATATCGTCGTTATTTTGTCATAATCATCGTCGTTAATGTAGTCATTATCATCGTTGTTATCGTCCTTATTATCCTCATAATTATCGTCGTTAATATCGTCGTTATTTTGTCATAATCATCGTCGTTAATGTCGTCGTTATTATCGTCATTATCATCGTTGTTATAGTCCTTATTATCCACATAATTATCGTCGTTAATATCGTCGTTATTTTGTCATAATCATCGTCGTTAATGTCGTCGTTATTATCGTCATTAACATCGTTGTTATCGTCCTTATTATCCTCATAATTATCGTCGTTAATATCGTCGTTATTTTGTCATAATCATCGTCGTTAATGTCGTCGTTATTATCGTCATTATCATCGTTGTTATCGTCCTTATTATCCTCATAATTATCGTCCTTAATATCGTCGTTATTTTGTCATAATCATCGTCGTTTATATCGTCATTATCATCGTTGTTATCGTCCTTATTATCCTCATAATTATCGTCGTTAATATCGTCGTTATTTTGTCATAATCATCGTCGTTAATGTCGTCGTTATTATCGTCATTATCATCGTTGTTATCGTCCTTATTATCCTCATAATTATCGTCGTTAATATCGTCGTTATTTTGTCATAATCATCGTCGTTAATGTCGTCGTTATTATCGTCATTATCATCGTTGTTATAGTCCTTATTATCCACATTATTATCGTCGTTAATATCGTCGTTATTTTGTCATAATCATCGTCGTTAATGTCGTCGTTATTATCGTCATTATCATCGTTGTTATCGTCCTTATTATCCTCAAAATTATCGTCGTTAATATCGTCGTTATTTTGTCATAATCATCGTCGTTAATGTCGTCGTTATTATCGTCATTATCATCGTTGTTATAGTCCTTATTATCCACATAATTATCGTCGTTAATATCGTCGTTATTTTGTCATAATCATCGTCGTTAATGTAGTCATTATCATCGTTGTTATCGTCCTTATTATCCTCATAATTATCGTCGTTAATATCGTCGTTATTTTGTCATAATCATCGTCGTTAATGTCGTCGTTATTATCGTCATTATCATCGTTGTTATCGTCTTTATTATCCTCATAATTATCGTCGTTAATATCGTCGTTATTTTGTCATAATCATCGTCGTTTATATCGTCATTATCATCGTTGTTGTCGTCCTTATTATCCTCATAATTATCGTCGTTAATATCGTCGTTATTTTGTCATAATCATCGTCGTTAATGTCGTCGTTATTATCGTCATTATCATCGTTGTTATCGTCCTTATTATCCTCATAATTATCGTCGTTAATATCGTCGTTATTATGTCATAATCATCGTCGTTAATGTCGTCGTTATTATCGTCATTATCATCGTTGTTATAGTCCTTATTATCCACATAATTATCGTCGTTAATATCGTCGTTATTTTGTCATAATCATCGTCGTTTATATCGTCATTATCATCGCTGTTATCGTCCTTATTATCCTCATAATTATCGTCGTTAATATCGTCGTTATTTTGTCATAATCATCGACGTTAATGTCGTCGTTATTATCGTCATTATCATCGTTGTTATCGTCCTTATTATCCTCAAAATTATCGTCGTTAATATCGTCGTTATTTTGTCATAATCATCGTCGTTAATGTCGTCGTTATTATCGTCATTATCATCGTTGTTATCGTCCTTATTATCCTCATAATTATCGTCGTTAATATCGTCGTTATTTTGTCATAATCATCGTCGTTAATGTAGTCATTATCATCGTTGTTATCGTCCTTATTATCCTCATAATTATCGTCGTTAATATCGTCGTTATTTTGTCATAATCATCGTCGTTAATGTCGTCGTTATTATCGTCATTATCATCGTTGTTATAGTCCTTATTATCCACATAATTATCGTCGTTAATATCGTCGTTATTTTGTCATAATCATCGTCGTTAATGTCGTCGTTATTATCGTCATTAACATCGTTGTTATCGTCCTTATTATCCTCATAATTATCGTCGTTAATATCGTCGTTATTTTGTCATAATCATCGTCGTTAATGTCGTCGTTATTATCGTCATTATCATCGTTGTTATCGTCCTTATTATCCTCATAATTATCGTCCTTAATATCGTCGTTATTTTGTCATAATCATCGTCGTTTATATCGTCATTATCATCGTTGTTATCGTCCTTATTATCCTCATAATTATCGTCGTTAATATCGTCGTTATTTTGTCATAATCATCGTCGTTAATGTCGTCGTTATTATCGTCATTATCATCGTTGTTATCGTCCTTATTATCCTCATAATTATCGTCGTTAATATCGTCGTTATTTTGTCATAATCATCGTCGTTAATGTCGTCGTTATTATCGTCATTATCATCGTTGTTATAGTCCTTATTATCCTCATAATTATCGTCGTTAATATCGTCGTTATTTTGTCATAATCATCGTCGTTAATGTCGTCGTTATTATCGTCATTATCATCGTTGTTATAGTCCTTATTATCCACATAATTATCGTCGTTAATATCGTCGTTATTTTGTCATAATCATCGTCGTTAATGTCGTCGTTATTATCGTCATTATCATCGTTGTTATCGTCCTTATTATCCACATAATTATCGTCGTTAATATCGTCGTTATTTTGTCATAATCATCGTCGTTAATGTAGTCATTATCATCGTTGTTATCGTCCTTATTATCCTCATAAATATCGTCGTTAATATCGTCGTTATTTTGTCATAATCATCGACGTTAATGTCGTCGTTATTATCGTCATTATCATCGTTGTTATCGTCCTTATTATCCTCAAAATTATCGTCGTTAATATCGTCGTTATTTTGTCATAATCATCGTCGTTAATGTCGTCGTTATTATCGTCATTATCATCGTTGTTATCGTCCTTATTATCCTCATAATTATCGTCGTTAATATCGTCGTTATTTTGTCATAATCATCGTCGTTAATGTAGTCATTATCATCGTTGTTATCGTCCTTATTATCCTCATAATTATCGTCGTTAATATCGTCGTTATTTTGTCATAATCATCGTCGTTAATGTCGTCGTTATTATCGTCATTATCATCGTTGTTATCGTCCTTATTATCCTCATAATTATCGTCGTTAATATCGTCGTTATTTTGTCATAATCATCGTCGTTAATGTCGTCGTTATTATCGTCATTATCATCGTTGTTATAGTCCTTATTATCCACATAATTATCGTCGTTAATATCGTCGTTATTTTGTCATAATCATCGTCGTTAATGTAGTCATTATCATCGTTGTTATCGTCCTTATTATCCTCATAATTATCGTCGTTAATATCGTCGTTATTTTGTCATAATCATCGTCGTTTATATAGCCATTATCATCGTTGTTGTCGTCCTTATTATCCTCATAATTATCGTCGTTAATATCGTCGTTATTTTTTCATAATCATCGTCGTTAATGTCGTCGTTATTATCGTCATTATCATCGTTGTTGTCGTCCTTATTATCCTCATAATTATCGTCGTTAATATCGTCGTTATTTTGTCATAATCATCGTCGTTTATATCGTCATTATCATCGTTGTTGTCGTCCTTATTATCCACATAATTATCGTCGTTAATATCGTCGTTATTTTGTCATAATCATCGTCGTTTATATCGTCATTATCATCGTTGTTATCGTCCTTATTATCCTCAAAATTATCGTCGTTAATATCGTCGTTATTTTGTCATAATCATCGTCGTTAATGTCGTCGTTATTATCGTCATTATCATCGTGTTATCGTCCTTATTATCCTCAAAATTATCGTCGTTAATATCGTCGTTATTTTGTCATAATCATCGTCGTTAATGTCGTCGTTATTATCGTCATTATCATCGTTGTTATAGTCCTTATTATCCACATAATTATCGTCCTTAATATCGTCGTTATTTTGTCATAATCATCGTCGTTTATATCGTCATTATCATCGTTGTTATCGTCCTTATTATCCTCATAATTATCGTCGTTAATATCGTCGTTATTTTGTCATAATCATCGTCGTTAATGTCGTCGTTATTATCGTCATTATCATCGTTGTTATCGTCTTTATTATCCTCATAATTATCGTCGTTAATATCGTCGTTATTTTGTCATAATCATCGTCGTTTATATCGTCATTATCATCGTTGTTGTCGTCCTTATTATCCTCATAATTATCGTCGTTAATATCGTCGTTATTTTGTCATAATCATCGTCGTTAATGTCGTCGTTATTATCGTCATTATCATCGTTGTTATCGTCCTTATTATCCTCATAATTATCGTCGTTAATATCGTCGTTATTTTGTCATAATCATCGACGTTAATGTCGTCGTTATTATCGTCATTATCATCGTTGTTATCGTCCTTATTATCCTCAAAATTATCGTCGTTAATATCGTCGTTATTTTGTCATAATCATCGTCGTTAATGTCGTCGTTATTATCGTCATTATCATCGTTGTTATCGTCCTTATTATCCTCATAATTATCGTCGTTAATATCGTCGTTATTTTGTCATAATCATCGTCGTTAATGTAGTCATTATCATCGTTGTTATCGTCCTTATTATCCTCATAATTATCGTCGTTAATATCGTCGTTATTTTGTCATAATCATCGTCGTTAATGTCGTCGTTATTATCGTCATTATCATCGTTGTTATAGTCCTTATTATCCACATAATTATCGTCGTTAATATCGTCGTTATTTTGTCATAATCATCGTCGTTAATGTCGTCGTTATTATCGTCATTATCATCGTTGTTATCGTCCTTATTATCCTCAAAATTATCGTCGTTAATATCGTCGTTATTTTGTCATAATCATCGTCGTTAATGTCGTCGTTATTATCGTCATTATCATCGTTGTTATAGTCCTTATTATCCACATAATTATCGTCGTTAATATCGTCGTTATTTTGTCATAATCATCGTCGTTTATATCGTCATTATCATCGCTGTTATCGTCCTTATTATCCTCATAATTATCGTCGTTAATATCGTCGTTATTTTGTCATAATCATCGACGTTAATGTCGTCGTTATTATCGTCATTATCATCGTTGTTATCGTCCTTATTATCCTCAAAATTATCGTCGTTAATATCGTCGTTATTTTGTCATAATCATCGTCGTTAATGTCGTCGTTATTATCGTCATTATCATCGTTGTTATCGTCCTTATTATCCTCATAATTATCGTCGTTAATATCGTCGTTATTTTGTCATAATCATCGTCGTTAATGTAGTCATTATCATCGTTGTTATCGTCCTTATTATCCTCATAATTATCGTCGTAAATATCGTCGTTATTTTGTCATAATCATCGTCGTTAATGTCGTCGTTATTATCGTCATTATCATCGTTGTTATAGTCCTTATTATCCACATAATTATCGTCGTTAATATCGTCGTTATTTTGTCATAATCATCGTCGTTTATATCGTCATTATCATCGTTGTTATCGTCCTTATTATCCTCAAAATTATCGTCGTTAATATCGTCGTTATTTTGTCATAATCATCGTCGTTAATGTCGTCGTTATTATCGTCATTATCATCGTTGTAGTCGTCCTTATTATCCTCATAATTATCGTCGTTAATATCGTCGTTATTTTGTCATAATCATCGTCGTTAATGTCGTCGTTATTATCGTCATTATCATCGTTGTTATCGTCCTTATTATCCTCATAATTATCGTCGTTAATATCGTCATTATCATCGTTGTTATAGTCCTTATTATCCACATAATTATCGTCGTTAATATCGTCGTTATTTTGTCATAATCATCGTCGTTAATGTCGTCGTTATTATCGTCATTATCATCGTTGTTATCGTCCTTATTATCCTCATAATTATCGTCGTTAATATCGTCGTTATTTTGTCATAATCATCGTCGTTAATGTAGTCATTATCATCGTTGTTATCGTCCTTATTATCCTCATAATTATCGTCGTTAATATCGTCGTTATTTTGTCATAATCATCGTCGTTAATGTCGTCGTTATTATCGTCATTATCATCGTTGTTATAGTCCTTATTATCCACATAATTATCGTCGTTAATATCGTCGTTATTTTGTCATAATCATCGTCGTTAATGTCGTCGTTATTATCGTCATTAACATCGTTGTTATCGTCCTTATTATCCTCATAATTATCGTCGTTAATATCGTCGTTATTTTGTCATAATCATCGTCGTTAATGTCGTCGTTATTATCGTCATTATCATCGTTGTTATCGTCCTTATTATCCTCATAATTATCGTCCTTAATATCGTCGTTATTTTGTCATAATCATCGTCGTTTATATCGTCATTATCATCGTTGTTATCGTCCTTATTATCCTCATAATTATCGTCGTTAATATCGTCGTTATTTTGTCATAATCATCGTCGTTAATGTCGTCGTTATTATCGTCATTATCATCGTTGTTATCGTCCTTATTATCCTCATAATTATCGTCGTTAATATCGTCGTTATTTTGTCATAATCATCGTCGTTAATGTCGTCGTTATTATCGTCATTATCATCGTTGTTATAGTCCTTATTATCCACATAATTATCGTCGTTAATATCGTCGTTATTTTGTCATAATCATCGTCGTTAATGTCGTCGTTATTATCGTCATTATCATCGTTGTTATCGTCCTTATTATCCTCAAAATTATCGTCGTTAATATCGTCGTTATTTTGTCATAATCATCGTCGTTAATGTCGTCGTTATTATCGTCATTATCATCGTTGTTATAGTCCTTATTATCCACATAATTATCGTCGTTAATATCGTCGTTATTTTGTCATAATCATCGTCGTTAATGTAGTCATTATCATCGTTGTTATCGTCCTTATTATCCTCATAATTATCGTCGTTAATATCGTCGTTATTTTGTCATAATCATCGACGTTAATGTCGTCGTTATTATCGTCATTATCATCGTTGTTATCGTCCTTATTATCCTCAAAATTATCGTCGTTAATATCGTCGTTATTTTGTCATAATCATCGTCGTTAATGTCGTCGTTATTATCGTCATTATCATCGTTGTTATCGTCCTTATTATCCTCATAATTATCGTCGTTAATATCGTCGTTATTTTGTCATAATCATCGTCGTTAATGTAGTCATTATCATCGTTGTTATCGTCCTTATTATCCTCATAATTATCGTCGTTAATATCGTCGTTATTTTGTCATAATCATCGTCGTTAATGTCGTCGTTATTATCGTCATTATCATCGTTGTTATCGTCCTTATTATCCTCATAATTATCGTCGTTAATATCGTCGTTATTTTGTCATAATCATCGTCGTTAATGTCGTCGTTATTATCGTCATTATCATCGTTGTTATAGACCTTATTATCCACATAATTATCGTCGTTAATATCGTCGTTATTTTGTCATAATCATCGTCGTTAATGTAGTCATTATCATCGTTGTTATCGTCCTTATTATCCTCATAATTATCGTCGTTAATATCGTCGTTATTTTGTCATAATCATCGTCGTTTATATAGCCATTATCATCGTTGTTGTCGTCCTTATTATCCTCATAATTATCGTCGTTAATATCGTCGTTATTTTGTCATAATCATCGTCGTTAATGTCGTCGTTATTATCGTCATTATCATCGTTGTTGTCGTCCTTATTATCCTCATAATTATCGTCGTTAATATCGTCGTTATTTTGTCATAATCATCGTCGTTTATATCGTCATTATCATCGTTGTTGTCGTCCTTATTATCCACATAATTATCGTCGTTAATATCGTCGTTATTTTGTCATAATCATCGTCGTTTATATCGTCATTATCATCGTTGTTATCGTCCTTATTATCCTCAAAATTATCGTCGTTAATATCGTCGTTATTTTGTCATAATCATCGTCGTTAATGTCGTCGTTATTATCGTCATTATCATCGTGTTATCGTCCTTATTATCCTCAAAATTATCGTCGTTAATATCGTCGTTATTTTGTCATAATCATCGTCGTTAATGTCGTCGTTATTATCGTCATTATCATCGTTGTTATAGTCCTTATTATCCACATAATTATCGTCCTTAATATCGTCGTTATTTTGTCATAATCATCGTCGTTTATATCGTCATTATCATCGTTGTTATCGTCCTTATTATCCTCATAATTATCGTCGTTAATATCGTCGTTATTTTGTCATAATCATCGTCGTTAATGTCGTCGTTATTATCGTCATTATCATCGTTGTTATAGTCCTTATTATCCACATAATTATCGTCGTTAATATCGTCGTTATTTTGTCATAATCATCGTCGTTTATATCGTCATTATCATCGTTGTTGTCGTCCTTATTATCCTCATAATTATCGTCGTTAATATCGTCGTTATTTTGTCATAATCATCGTCGTTAATGTCGTCGTTATTATCGTCATTATCATCGTTGTTATCGTCCTTATTATCCTCATAATTATCGTCGTTAATATCGTCGTTATTTTGTCATAATCATCGACGTTAATGTCGTCGTTATTATCGTCATTATCATCGTTGTTATCGTCCTTATTATCCTCAAAATTATCGTCGTTAATATCGTCGTTATTTTGTCATAATCATCGTCGTTAATGTCGTCGTTATTATCGTCATTATCATCGTTGTTATCGTCCTTATTATCCTCATAATTATCGTCGTTAATATCGTCGTTATTTTGTCATAATCATCGTCGTTAATGTAGTCATTATCATCGTTGTTATCGTCCTTATTATCCTCATAATTATCGTCGTTAATATCGTCGTTATTTTGTCATAATCATCGTCGTTAATGTCGTCGTTATTATCGTCATTATCATCGTTGTTATAGTCCTTATTATCCACATAATTATCGTCGTTAATATCGTCGTTATTTTGTCATAATCATCGTCGTTAATGTCGTCGTTATTATCGTCATTATCATCGTTGTTATCGTCCTTATTATCCTCAAAATTATCGTCGTTAATATCGTCGTTATTTTGTCATAATCATCGTCGTTAATGTCGTCGTTATTATCGTCATTATCATCGTTGTTATAGTCCTTATTATCCACATAATTATCGTCGTTAATATCGTCGTTATTTTGTCATAATCATCGTCGTTTATATCGTCATTATCATCGCTGTTATCGTCCTTATTATCCTCATAATTATCGTCGTTAATATCGTCGTTATTTTGTCATAATCATCGACGTTAATGTCGTCGTTATTATCGTCATTATCATCGTTGTTATCGTCCTTATTATCCTCAAAATTATCGTCGTTAATATCGTCGTTATTTTGTCATAATCATCGTCGTTAATGTCGTCGTTATTATCGTCATTATCATCGTTGTTATCGTCCTTATTATCCTCATAATTATCGTCGTTAATATCGTCGTTATTTTGTCATAATCATCGTCGTTAATGTAGTCATTATCATCGTTGTTATCGTCCTTATTATCCTCATAATTATCGTCGTAAATATCGTCGTTATTTTGTCATAATCATCGTCGTTAATGTCGTCGTTATTATCGTCATTATCATCGTTGTTATAGTCCTTATTATCCACATAATTATCGTCGTTAATATCGTCGTTATTTTGTCATAATCATCGTCGTTTATATCGTCATTATCATCGTTGTTATCGTCCTTATTATCCTCAAAATTATCGTCGTTAATATCGTCGTTATTTTGTCATAATCATCGTCGTTAATGTCGTCGTTATTATCGTCATTATCATCGTTGTAGTCGTCCTTATTATCCTCATAATTATCGTCGTTAATATCGTCGTTATTTTGTCATAATCATCGTCGTTAATGTCGTCGTTATTATCGTCATTATCATCGTTGTTATCGTCCTTATTATCCTCATAATTATCGTCGTTAATATCGTCATTATCATCGTTGTTATAGTCCTTATTATCCACATAATTATCGTCGTAATATCGTCGTTATTTTGTTATAATCATCGTCGTTAATGTCGTCGTTATTATCGTCACTATCATCGTTGTTATCGTCCTTATTATCCTCATAATTATCGTCGTTAATATCGTCGTTATTTAGTCATAATCATCGTCGTTAATGTCGTCGTTATTATCGTCATTATCATCGTTGTTATAGTCCTTGTTATCCACATAATTATCGTCGTTATTTTGTCATAATCATCGTCGTTTATATCGTCATTATCATCGTTGTTATCGTCCTTATTATCCTCAAAATTATCGTCGTTAATATCGTCGTTATTTTGTCATAATCATCGTCGTTAATGTCGTCGTTATTATCGTCATTATCATCGTTGTTGTCGTCCTTATTATCCTCATAATTATCGTCGTTAATATCGTCGTTATTTTGTCATAATCATCGTCGTTAATGTCGTCGTTATTATCGTCATTATCATCGTTGTTATCGTCCTTATTATCCTCATAATTATCGTCGTTAATATCGTCGTTATTTTGTCATAATCATCGTCGTTAATGTCGTCATTATCATCGTTGTTATCGTCCTTATTATCCTCATAATTATCGTCGTTAATATCGTCGTTATTTTGTCATAATCATCGTCGTTTATATCGTCATTATCATCGTTGTTATCGTCCTTATTATCCTCATAATTATCGTCGTTAATATCGTCGTTATTTTGTCATAATCATCGTCGTTAATGTCGTCGTTATTATCGTCATTATCATCGTTGTTATCGTCTTTATTATCCTCATAATTATCGTCGTTAATATCGTCGTTATTTTGTCATAATCATCGTCGTTTATATCGTCATTATCATCGTTGTTGTCGTCCTTATTATCCTCATAATTATCGTCGTTAATATCGTCGTTATTTTGTCATAATCATCGTCGTTAATGTCGTCGTTATTATCGTCATTATCATCGTTGTTATCGTCCTTATTATCCTCATAATTATCGTCGTTAATATCGTCGTTATTTTGTCATAATCATCGTCGTTAATGTCGTCGTTATTATCGTCATTATCATCGTTGTTATCGTCCTTATTATCCTCAAAATTATCGTCGTTAATATCGTCGTTATTTTGTCATAATCATCGTCGTTAATGTCGTCGTTATTATCGTCATTATCATCGTTGTTATCGTCCTTATTATCCTCATAATTATCGTCGTTAATATCGTCGTTATTTTGTCATAATCATCGTCGTTAATGTAGTCATTATCATCGTTGTTATCGTCCTTATTATCCTCATAATTATCGTCGTTAATATCGTCGTTATTTTGTCATAATCATCGTCGTTAATGTCGTCGTTATTATCGTCATTATCATCGTTGTTATAGTCCTTATTATCCACATAATTATCGTCGTTAATATCGTCGTTATTTTGTCATAATCATCGTCGTTAATGTCGTCGTTATTATCGTCATTAACATCGTTGTTATCGTCCTTATTATCCTCAAAATTATCGTCGTTAATATCGTCGTTATTTTGTCATAATCATCGTCGTTAATGTCGTCGTTATTATCGTCATTATCATCGTTGTTATAGTCCTTATTATCCACATAATTATCGTCGTTAATATCGTCGTTATTTTGTCATAATCATCGTCGTTTATATCGTCATTATCATCGTTGTTATCGTCCTTATTATCCTCATAATTATCGTCGTTAATATCGTCGTTATTTTGTCATAATCATCGTCGTTAATGTCGTCGTTATTATCGTCATTATCATCGTTGTTATCGTCCTTATTATCCTCATAATTATCGTCGTTAATATCGTCGTTATTTTGTCATAATCATCGTCGTTTATATAGCCATTATCATCGTTGTTGTCGTCCTTATTATCCTCATAATTATCGTCGTTAATATCGTCGTTATTTTGTCATAATCATCGTCGTTAATGTCGTCGTTATTATCGTCATTATCATCGTTGTTGTCGTCCTTATTATCCTCATTATTATCGTCGTTAATATCGTCGTTATTTTGTCATAATCATCGTCGTTTATATAGCCATTATCATCGTTGTTGTCGTCCTTATTATCCTCATAATTATCGTCGTTAATATCGTCGTTATTTTGTCATAATCATCGTCGTTAATGTCGTCGTTATTATCGTCATTATCATCGTTGTTGTCGTCCTTATTATCCTCATAATTATCGTCGTTAATATCGTCGTTATTTTGTCATAATCATCGTCGTTAATGTCGTCGTTATTATCGTCATTATCATCGTTGTTATCGTCCTTATTATCCTCATAATTATCGTCGTTAATATCGTCATTATCATCGTTGTTATAGTCCTTATTATCCACATAATTATCGTCGTTAATATCGTCGTTATTTTGTCATAATCATCGTCGTTTATATCGTCATTATCATCGTTGTTATCGTCCTTATTATCCTCAAAATTATCGTCGTTAATATCGTCGTTATTTTGTCATAATCATCGTCGTTAATGTCGTCGTTATTATCGTCATTATCATCGTTGTTATAGTCCTTATTATCCACATAATTATCGTCGTTAATATCGTCGTTATTTTGTCATAATCATCGTCGTTTATATCGTCATTATCATCGCTGTTATCGTCCTTATTATCCTCATAATTATCGTCGTTAATATCGTCGTTATTTTGTCATAATCATCGTCGTTTATGTCGTCGTTATTATCGTCATTATCATCGTTGTTATAGTCCTTATTATCCACATAATTATCATCGTTAATATCGTCGTTATTTTGTCATAATCATCGTCGTTTATATCGTCATTATCATCGTTGTTATCGTCCTTATTATCCTCATAATTATCGTCGTTAATATCGTCGTTATTTTGTCATAATCATCGTCGTTAATGTCGTCGTTATTATCGTCATTATCATCGTTGTTGTCGTCCTTATTAACCTCATAATTATCGTCGTTAATATCGTCGTTATTTTGTCATAATCATCGTCGTTAATGTCGTCGTTATTATCGTCATTATCATCGTTGTTATCGTCCTTATTATCCTCATAATTATCGTCGTTAATATCGTCGTTATTTTGTCATAATCATCGTCGTTTATATCGTCATTATCATCGTTGTTATCGTCCTTATTATCCTCATAATTATCGTCGTTAATATCGTCGTTATTTTGTCATAATCATCGTCGTTAATGTCGTCGTTATTATCGTCATTATCATCGTTGTTATCGTCTTTATTATCCTCATAATTATCGTCGTTAATATCGTCGTTATTTTGTCATAATCATCGTCGTTTATATCGTCATTATCATCGTTGTTGTCGTCCTTATTATCCTCATAATTATCGTCGTTAATATCGTCGTTATTTTGTCATAATCATCGTCGTTAATGTCGTCGTTATTATCGTCATTATCATCGTTGTTATCGTCCTTATTATCCTCATAATTATCGTCGTTAATATCGTCGTTATTTTGTCATAATCATCGTCGTTAATGTCGTCGTTATTATCGTCATTATCATCGTTGTTATCGTCCTTATTATCCTCAAAATTATCGTCGTTAATATCGTCGTTATTTTGTCATAATCATCGTCGTTAATGTCGTCGTTATTATCGTCATTATCATCGTTGTTATCGTCCTTATTATCCTCATAATTATCGTCGTTAATATCGTCGTTATTTTGTCATAATCATCGTCGTTTATATCGTCATTATCATCGTTGTTATCGTCCTTATTATCCTCATAATTATCGTCGTTAATATCGTCGTTATTTTGTCATAATCATCGTCGTTAATGTCGTCGTTATTATCGTCATTATCATCGTTGTTATCGTCCTTATTATCCTCATAATTATCGTCGTTAATATCGTCGTTATTTTGTCATAATCATCGTCGTTTATATAGCCATTATCATCGTTGTTGTCGTCCTTATTATCCTCATAATTATCGTCGTTAATATCGTCGTTATTTTGTCATAATCATCGTCGTTAATGTCGTCGTTATTATCGTCATTATCATCGTTGTTGTCGTCCTTATTATCCTCATTATTATCGTCGTTAATATCGTCGTTATTTTGTCATAATCATCGTCGTTTATATAGCCATTATCATCGTTGTTGTCGTCCTTATTATCCTCATAATTATCGTCGTTAATATCGTCGTTATTTTGTCATAATCATCGTCGTTAATGTCGTCGTTATTATCGTCATTATCATCGTTGTTTTCGTCCTTATTATCCTCATAATTATCGTCGTTAATATCGTCGTTATTTTGTCATAATCATCGTCGTTAATGTCGTCGTTATTATCGTCATTATCATCGTTGTTATCGTCCTTATTATCATCATAATTATCGTCGTTAATATCGTCATTATCATCGTTGTTATAGTCCTTATTATCCACATAATTATCGTCGTTAATATCGTCGTTATTTTGTCATAATCATCGTCGTTTATATCGTCATTATCATCGTTGTTATCGTCCTTATTATCCTCAAAATTATCGTCGTTAATATCGTCGTTATTTTGTCATAATCATCGTCGTTAATGTCGTCGTTATTATCGTCATTATCATCGTTGTTATAGTCCTTATTATCCACATAATTATCGTCGTTAATATCGTCGTTATTTTGTCATAATCATCGTCGTTTATATCGTCATTATCATCGCTGTTATCGTCCTTATTATCCTCATAATTATCGTCGTTAATATCGTCGTTATTTTGTCATAATCATCGACGTTAATGTCGTCGTTATTATCGTCATTATCATCGTTGTTATCGTCCTTATTATCCTCAAAATTATCGTCGTTAATATCGTCGTTATTTTGTCATAATCATCGTCGTTAATGTCGTCGTTATTATCGTCATTATCATCGTTGTTATCGTCCTTATTATCCTCATAATTATCGTCGTTAATATCGTCGTTATTTTGTCATAATCATCGTCGTTAATGTAGTCATTATCATCGTTGTTATCGTCCTTATTATCCTCATAATTATCGTCGTTAATATCGTCGTTATTTTGTCATAATCATCGTCGTTAATGTCGTCGTTATTATCGTCATTATCATCGTTGTTATCGTCCTTATTATCCTCATAATTATCGTCGTTAATATCGTCGTTATTTTGTCATAATCATCGTCGTTAATGTCGTCGTTATTATCGTCATTATCATCGTTGTTATCGTCCTTATTATCCTCAAAATTATCGTCGTTAATATCGTCGTTATTTTGTCGTAATCATCGCCGTTAATGTCGTCGTTATTATCGTCATTATCATCGTTGTTATAGTCCTTATTATCCACATAATTATCGTCCTTAATATCGTCGTTATTTTGTCATAATCATCGTCGTTTATATCGTCATTATCATCGTTGTTATCGTCCTTATTATCCTCATAATTATCGTCGTTAATATCGTCCTTATTTTGTCATAATCATCGTCGTTAATGTCGTCGTTATTATCGTCATTATCTTCGTTGTTATCGTCATAATTATCATCGTTAATATCGTCGTTATTATTGTCATTATTTTTTTTTTATCGTCCTTAATATCGTCGTTATTAT
Source organism: Dolichovespula media (assembly GCA_911387685.1). Taxonomy (NCBI): domain Eukaryota; kingdom Metazoa; phylum Arthropoda; class Insecta; order Hymenoptera; family Vespidae; genus Dolichovespula; species Dolichovespula media. Next base: position 1,522 of record CAJVQJ010000019.1, on the reverse strand, counting down.
CTTCGTTAATATCGTCGTTAATATCGTCAATATCATCGTTGTTATCGTCCTTATTATCCTCATAATTATCGTCGTTAATATCGTCGTTATTATCGTCATTATCATCGTTGTTATCGTCCTTATTATCCTCATAATTATCGTCGTTAATATCGTCGTTATTTTGTCATAATCATCGTCGTTAATGTAGTCATTATCATCGGTGTTATCGTCCTTATTATCCTCATAATTATCGTCGTTAATATCGTCGTTATTTTGTCATAATCATCGTATTTAATGTCGTCGTTATTATCGTCATTATCATCGTTGTTATAGTCCTTATTATCCACATAATTATCGTCGTTAATATCGTCGTTATTTTGTCATAATCATCGTCGTTTATATCGTCATTATCATCGTTGTTATCGTCCTTATTATCCTCAAAATTATCGTCGTTAATATCGTCGTTATTTTGTCATAATCATCGTCGTTAATGTCGACGTTATTATTGTCATTATCTTCGTTGTTATCGTCATAATTATCATCGTTAATACCGTCGTTATTATTGTCCTTATCTTCTTTTTATCGTCGTATTATCGTCGTTAATATCGTCGTTATTATCGTCGTTATTATCGTCGTTAATATCGTCGTTAATATCGTAATTATCATCGTTGTTATCGTCCTTATTATCCTCATAATTATCGTCGTTAATATCGTCGTTATTTTGTCATAATCATCGTCGTTAATGTCGTCGTTATTATCGTCATTATCATCGTTGTTATAGTCCTTATTATCCACATAATTATCGTCGTTAATATCGTCGTTATTTTGTCATAATCATCGTCGTTTATATCGTCATTATCATCGCTGTTATCGTCCTTATTATCCTCATAATTATCGTCGTTAATATCGTCGTTATTTTGTCATAATCATCGGACGTTAATGTCGTCGTTATTATCGTCATTATCATCGTTGTTATCGTCCTTATTATCCTCAAAATTATCGTCGTTAATATCGTCGTTATTTTGTCATAATCATCGTCGTTAATGTCGTCGTTATTATCGTCATTATCATCGTTGTTATAGTCCTTATTATCCACATAATTATCGTCGTTAATATCGTCGTTATTTTGTCATAATCATCGTCGTTTATTATCGTCATTATCATCGTTGTTATCGTCCTTATTATCCTCAAAATTATCGTCGTTAATATCGTCGTTATTTTGTCATAATCATCGTCGTTAATGTCGACGTTATTATTGTCATTATCTTCGTTGTTATCGTCATAATTATCATCGTTAATACCGTCGTTATTATTGTCCTTATCTTCTTTTTATCGTCGTATTATCGTCGTTAATATCGTCGTTATTATCGTCGTTATTATCGTCGTTAATATCGTCGTTAATATCGTAATTATCATCGTTGTTATCGTCCTTATTATCCTCATAATTATCGTCGTTAATATCGTCGTTATTTTGTCATAATCATCGTCGTTAATGTCGTCGTTATTATCGTCATTATCATCGTTGTTATAGTCCTTATTATCC